>CAMZMU010000086.1:1344380-1511463 GCA_947311845.1 Poa pratensis
TGCACCAAGATCCAATCAGAAGTTGGCCTATAAGTTCTATGGACCGTACCGTGTTCTAGCTCGTGTGGGACGTGTTGCTTACCGTCTGGAGTTGCCGGAATCAAGCAAGATCCACCCCGTCATTCATGTGTCCCAGCTCAAGAAAGTGATTGGCCCTACGGTACAGGTACAATCTGAATTACCAGAACCTGATGCTAACTTGCAGGTGCCATTCAAAGTGTTGCAACGACGGATGGTGCGCAAAGGCTCATCGACAGTCTCGCAAGTTCTGGTACAATGGTCAGGGTTGTCTGAAGCTCTCGCAACCTGGGAAGACGCTGAAGCTCTGCGTCAACACTTCCCGGCAGCACCAGCTTGGGGTCAAGCGGCTTCTCAAGGAGAGGGGAATGTTAGCGACCCAGGTACAAGCCCAACGACCGGCCCAGGAGAAGGCCCAGGCCCAACTAGGAGAAGCATCCGTGCTCGACAGCTTCCAGCTCGTCTTCGTGAGTAGGAGTATATGTATTGCGTGTGGTTGTTGGTAGGAGGGCGGCTTGGTAGACACGGCTGTTGCCGTTGGCGTGTTCGTCTCTGTAACCAGATCTGATAGACAAGGATGAACCTTAATCGAATCCTCCCTCGCAGCAATTCAGCGAGAATTCCTACTATCGTTGCCTAGTGAGATCGAGTAGTTAACAGAACCGTATCCCCGCCCCCTTGGCCTTCGCCACGAACACCGTCACGTTCCCGGGCGCCTGGTAGAACGCCGGCCACGCGCCCTGGGCCAGGCTCACGCCTTCATACGACACGGCGACGCGTGCGTTCCACGGCGGCGGCACGCGGAAGACCTTGTCCTTGGGCACCTGTATAACGTACGTGCCGCCGGGCTGCCGCGGCGGCGGCTGGTGCTGCTGTTTCCCGGGCTGGCCGTGGGGAAGCGCCGGCGGGAGGGGCTTCTCGAAGTGGAAGCTGTAGAGGGGGCTGGAGGAGGGGTCGGAGGAGGAGTAGGCGGACTGGTTCACCTCGCCGGAGAAGTCGGACCTGGTGGCCGCCGCCGCCGGGTGGACGCGGCCGTCGTTCATCATCGGCGCCTGCTCCTCACGGCGCGCTTGCGGATCAATCTGCCATGCCGGCATGTGCCGTGTCGGCCCCGTGCAACGCAGATGAGTAGATCAAGGACCGACTTCTCGCGAATTAGATCTTGCCTGTACTTTTTACCATGTGGTAATAATTGACTGTACTACAGAGGACCAAATCTAAGTTTACCATTTCAGACAAAACAAATCTAAGTTTACGGTTTTTCGATGGTAAAACGTGATCAGTCTACGTCCCCTAAACGTGTTTTAGAGCATATCCACCGTCACCACATAAATCCTGTCCGGCCTCATTTTCAGGTCGCCTCCCCACGAGGCACCGACACCCCCAAAATCAAAAACTCGAATTTGACTGACTTTTTCAAATTACAAACAAAAGACACGTTTTTTTTTAAATTAGATACATTATAAACAAAATATAATCTACAACTTACACTACAACTAACCTACACTTAAACTGCAACTAATCTAGACGTCAGAAGCATGGCTAGCGTCGTCCTCTATAGCCGCGTGAGAGGGGTCGGCGTCGTCGGCGGCAAAATACTGGGGGCAAGGGAAGCCACGGTCATTGCGGCCTACGACATGTGCCAGCTAGCGCCTCTCCAACTTTCCCGCCAGCCGTTGAGCTCATCGTGTGTCGCCCTCTCGGGGACGATGAAGGAGCGGGCATGCTCCTCGTTCGACGCGGATCCGAGCGAACGTTGGATGGCGAGCGCCTCAACTGCATGGCCGACGCAGGCAAAAATGGCGTGTGCCTGACCAGGGGCAGAGCTGGACCGACGTCGATGGTGATTCACCGGTGTAAGAGGTTCTTTAAATGTGAAATTTTTAGTTCACCCAGGTACATTTTTCATGGTATAAGTGATGCACAAGCTGATTTTTTGGCACAAATATAAAGAAAAATATTTCCTACCATGATGCATCTGCACCAGGGTGAGCACATACAACTCCACGTCTGTGCCTGGCGGTACAGCTCGTCGGACCGTGCGGTAAGGATGGAGTTCATCGCGGCAACCCGCTCCGGCCACAGCGGCGGTCCTGACTGCTCCCGCTATGGCTGTGGTACCATCTGCCGCTCCGGCTGCGGCACCATCTGCAGTTGGAGGTCAGGCGCGTCCGCAACATCCTTCTGGCGATCCTCGACTCCTCGTCGCTGTCGGGCGACGGAGGGTTTGCCCCCTCCGCCGGGAAACAACGGAGTGTGGCCTAGGTAGGATGGACCAGGAGGTGGCTAGGCGGCGCGGCATGTTGTCGACGTCGGCGTGAGGGCCGTGTTTGTCTACGGCGAGAGAGAGGAGAACGACGAAAAGCGGCCACACGATGGGGCTTCTTTATAACCGCCTGTGCGCCGAAAAGCAATGCTGGAAACGGTGGCGTGCGCGGGAACCGGTGAGTGGGTGGTGATGCGACGTGCCGGTTTAATGACGGTGACGCGTCTCCGCCGCAAGGTCTGGCATGCACCGCTGGGAAAGCTGCTACGTGTGAAATGACTGGTGTGTGGATGACACGCGGGACTCGCCTGTCTGTGAGCCAAGTTGGACCTGTCCGGCACCCCCGAGCAGCCCCCAATTCGGAGTCCCTCTCGGGGGTGCCGGACAGAATTTGGGTCAGGCCGGACACTTGGGGGTGCCGGTGCGCAGATTTTCTTGTCTGCCCCCGAATGGGCCTTTGGGGATGTCTTGGGTGCCGCCGGTGGAGATGGACGGTCCTCACCGGCTCAGCTGGATTCACATCTCCACTGGATCTAGAGGACGGATGTTGGGCGCATCTCCTCTGGGTGGACTTCAGACAGAGACGTGCGAGGACTAGCCAGAATGGTGAGGGGTGTGTGTAGCCGTATCGGTCAATCAGAAAGAAGACTAAAATATAGTGAAAAAAAAATCTCGCTATCAAGGGGGTCCCAAATGGAGGAAATATTTTACAATACCAAATTTTCCAGTTTCTACTACCAGAAGCATGCACCTAAACATGAAAACGTTTTTAATTTTAGGGGATCTACTAGACATACTCTAAGCAAGACGAAGATTTACCGTGTATGCTTTAGGGGACAGACCGGTAGGAAAGACAAATTAACAACTAATTAAAACATATCTAGAGCATGACCGGGTACAAAAATAAGTAAGCAGATGAGCAATTTCGGATCACGTGTATGCTTCAATACACTAACACTTGGGGTAAAAATAAAATCATCTCAAAATAATTAATAAATTAGACATGTGGAACAAGAGAAGCAAGTAGATATACTAGATGGTGCATTCATTCGTGATCGCGATTAGGTTCATCTCGAACTAGAAGGAAAATCAAATCGAGAAGTAGGTACGAGACTTGAGTGAACGACGGCTTGGTGTTGGTGGTGGGCGTTGTTGTACGTATCCCAACGAGCCGGCACGACTCGTGCGAGCGAGGGACATCAGCGCACGGACACCATCCCGTGCCCTCATCCCGACCTCACTCACGAACGAAAATGCAAAGGGTGACAAGACGGGCACGAAACCGAGGAAGAAAATGGAGATGTGCTTTGTACGGACGGACGAACCCCTGTGATCTTTTTACGAATCGAAGGAATAATAATGCACGTGGGAGATATGCGCCGATGCTTATTATATTCTGATACGACCTTAGTGTATCTGTTCTGCCTCCAGGTCGCACGGTACTGAAAACGTTTTCCGTAATTTATCAAATTCATGCTTTTGAACCGCATAATAATCTTACTAAGGGGGGGACGGGACATGGTAGCTCTCAATCACGCAGGGGACGAAAGAGGAGGATCAAAGGAGCCAGGGGACGAAAGAGGAGGACGAAAGAGGAGGACACGTGTTTTTGTTTCAGAGCGTGCACGCCCGCCACCAGGTAGCTGACTGAATAATTGATTGAACGACTACTCGATCAAAAGCCAGCCAGCGCCTTTGATCAAAAGTAGTCGTTCAATCAATTATTCAGTCAGCTACCTGGTGGCGGGCGTGCACGCTCTGAAACAAAAACACGTGTCCTCGATCGGCCGGATCTGTCGATCCAGCAACACGCAAAAAGCAGCTTTGCTAGGTATACTGCCGGAGGCGATGATGTTTTGTCTTGTATGATTAGATAATCCCATTATAATTTTAATAATGTTAAGAGATTCATGTTGGGGATGCGTTGGCGCCGGACAAGCCTACTGCATTTGAGGGGGGCGGCATTCCTCCAAACCTTTGTGGTTTGACCTTTAGTCTAAAGGTGCGTAAAAAAATCAGCATATAAACTTTTATTTGAGGGGGATTTTTCCCGAGTGGCGGCAAAATGCGGAGTCCGAAAGCATCCGGAAACAGTTGGATGGCCGAGATGGCCGTGTAGAGAGTCACCAATTCCGAGGCCGCAACAGGGAAAGACGAGGGACGAGAGAGACATAGATGGAGGGGGTATCAAGGGTGAACGATACGCTAACATTGTGGCAAGTGGAATGAGAGTAGAGAGCAGGGGAAGCATAATTTGTTACATATGTTGTCTAGATACATACTAAAGTGAATGAACATGCACACTAATACATGTCTACATACATTTGTGCAACGGCGAGTGCAGGAAATAATTGGAGGGTAGGCCGAGAGTTAACAACGACCAAACTAAACGACTACTTCCGAAGAAATAACTCAGTATGTAAGACATGAAAATTATTTAAGACAAAATATCACAAATTTTCAGGTTAATAGCATACAAATCACACACTAATACATTCAGTCTTAGAGAAGAAACAACAAAAAGACAAGTGAACTCTATTAAAACTAGTAATAGCTACGGTTCAGGTTGTGACATGCTCAGGCTCAGGTTGAGTACTAGAACTAGGTGCATAGTAGCTATACGGATGCTCATAGTCTTTCTCTTCATCTTTACTAATTCCACATAGATAAATTAACCGGAGCTAGCTAGTACATGTGAAAGTTTTAGAATCCCTAATTTCTGTTGTTGTATTGATTGGACCCTCGTGGGGATATATAGTGGTACAAGGAGGTAGAGAGGATTGGAGTACAAGTCAAGTCATACAAAACCGAATCCATCTCTAATCGTGTTGTACACGTATTCTAACATTCCCCCTCAGTCGTAGCGGGAGTGAAGCGGACGATTGCGACTGGATTTGAAGTCTTGCGCATTCGTCGTTCCTCCTCTCCGTCATCATCAACTACGTCTCTGATGCTCTTCCTCTCTTCCCTCCCGCAGTCACAGCGGGAGTGGCGTGGACGCAAGTGACGACGCGGACGCTGCTGACTGGAGTTGTTGCCGATGTGTTGCTGTAGACGTGTGTATGATGTTGATGTCGAGGTAGCCGAGCGTGAAGTAGCCGTGGTCGAGGTTGTCGCGGTCGGTGTAGCCGATAGAGCCGAAGGCGCAAAAAAAACAAAGCGCGGTTTTGGGTTTTGAGGCGGCGGCGGCAGGGTTTCTGCGGCGGCGGCGAGTTTTTTGGGCGGCGGCGGCAGGTTTTCTGCGGCGGCGGCGGGGTTTTTACCAGGCGGGCGAGACGATCGTGCGATCGCCCTAGCAGAGCGCCGGCGAAGTTTTTGGGCGGCGGCGGCAGGGTTTCTGCGGCGGCGGCGCCGGGGTTTTGGTTTTTGGCGGCGTGCGGCAGCGACTCGCTTGGGAGCGGCGGCAGGCAGGCGGCGGGTTTTTGTGTCATTGTGCGGCGGCGGCAGCGGATATGCGGCGGCAGCGGGTTTTGTGTCATTGTGCGGCGGCGGCAGCGGATCCGCGGCGGCGGCGGGTTTTGCGGCGTGCGGCTCGACTCGCGTGATGTAGACCTCGACGATGATTGTGTTGGCGATGTAGAACTCGATGATGATCTTGATGTAGTTGTACAGCTTGATGGCGTCGTGGATTTGGCTCGGTGAAGATGCAGTGCAGATCGGTCTGGCTCGATGTAGACATCGTGCTGGCGCGGGAGATCGATGTAGTCGTAGCGGAGAGGAACACATCTGTGTCCGCGCGGTCGTAGGGCATGTCGATGAAGTTCTGCGCTGGAGTCCTGCACACGTGCTGCTTGAAGACGTGATGGAAATTGGTGCATGCAGGTAGCATCTTGTCACATAGTGCTTGGCTGCATGCATGCATGAAGTACCTTGTGGATGCATGGAGATGCGTCGGAGGTGAGGATGAAGCTTGCTTTGCGTGGCGGTGATTCCGGCCGGGAACCAGACGGATGATTTTTTTGTGTGGATCTGATCGATTCTGCACTGATTCTCACCGGATGAAGAGGGTCTTGATCTATGATGTAGGGCTTTATTTGATGGCTAAATCGGATCTAATCTAAGAAATTGGGAATTTCGGAAATCTAGTCTAATCTATGAACTCGAAATTGAATCTAAGAACCGATACGATCATTGATCGAAACCGGGTGCCGCGCCCCCGAGGAGAAGAGATTAATCTCCTCGAGGGCGGCGCGTTGCGGAAGTGGTGGAGAAACCTAGGATCGGCGTCGTGAGACTAACCGCTCTGATACCATGTGAAAGTTTTAGAATCCCTAATTTCTGTTGTTGTATTGATTGGATTCTCGTGGGGATATATATAGTGGTACAAGGAGGTAGAGAGGATTGGAGTACAAGTCAAGTCATACAAAACCGAATCCATCTCTAATCGTGTTGTACACGTATTCTAACAGTACATAACTACAAATTTGCAATAGATAGCAAAATAATATGAGGATTTGGACAACTACCACAGTTGCCGATTGCCGAACGCTCACGATTCTGAATTTCCAGTGCACAGCGATGCGGCCAGGCGGGCGCTCCTCTCTCTAGTATCCAGTGCACGGCGACTTCCGGCAGGCAGCAGGCCGGTGCGGTCCTCAGACCCTGCGCAAACTTCTCGCCGGACGCCGGAATCCCGATCCCCTTCTCCTCTCCTGGCGATGCCGCCGCCGCCTCCCTCGGTCCGGACGTCGCCGGCCGTCTCCCGCTCCGCTTCGCCGTTGTGACCTGCTCGTGAGACGGTGGAAGCGCAGGAGGAGGGATCTCGCCGACGATGCTGCAGCAGGAGCCCTAGGCGCTCGGGACGGCGGCCCGCCGGAGCTGGACGATACGCTCGGGACGGCGGCCCGCTGGAGCTGGCCGATGCGCTCGGGACGGCGGCCAGCTCGCTCGAGACGACGGCCCGCCGTCTCTCCACTCCCGTTCACAAACAGAAGAGGGCCGATTTCCTCCCTGTTCGCAAGCCTAGAAGCAGCGGCGGCACAACGCCCGGCCTCGACCAGGAGACGCACGGAGCGGCCACGCGGAGGCGGACGAGCGGCGGCGCCTGCGGTCGCTGGCCGTCTCCAACGGCCTGCTGCAGCGCGGCGACCCAGAGGCGCCCCACCTCCGGCGCCGTGACGCGGTTGCAGGGGCGCGACATCGTGCGGCGCGGCCAGCGCAAGAGCCGCTTCCTCTTCTCCTTCCCCGGCCTCCTTGCGCTCGCCGCCTCGGGCGGCCGCATCGGGGAGCTCGCGGACGTCGGGACCAAGAACCCCGTCCTCTGCCCCGAGTTCCCACATGTACTGGACCTGTGAAGAAATGCAATCACTCGAATTTTGGAAGTTTCCTCTCCAAATTGTTGATGGAAGTTCGGATTTGTTTTCTCGGTTGGTTGCAGGGGAGGATGAAGCTGCTGGGGACGCATGTCAAAGGCGTCGCCTGCGAGGACGTCTTCAAGAGCATGGTTAGCTTCTCAGCTCCCACTTACTGGATGCTCATGCCGAATTGTTTAGTTCGAGTAGTCCAGTTACATTGTTGAAGGAACTAATCTGTATTTTCCTGAAAAACTAACCTGTATTGAAATTATCTGTTGGCAGATTGTGTTTTCTGAAACCTGGTGGAATGGGACGAAAGAAGAGAATCCCGAAGAACTGAAACTTGAGTTTCCAAAAGATACGCAGGAGGTATGCATGTGTGTGTGTGCATATGTAATTTGTTGGTTGTGTTTCGTAGTTTCTGCCCCTCTGATGGAATTGCCTATACCACTCTCGTAAGAAAAAGTTTGTAGCCGTGTCTTTACTAAATCTATGGGATAAATTGCTGTTTGCGCTACGGCTCCAGCCAAACCACCAGCAACAAGGCGTTCAGAACCACCAACTGCACTCTTATTTTCTCCTTTGCTCTTCATAATATATTCTTTCAGCGTCTCATAGGCATAAAACCTTATTGCATTTTCTGGAGCAACTTTTACAACATTCAGACCATTCCCTCTAAAAAATCCCAATAGGCCACCTCGGATAAAGATTTTGATTTTAAAGGTGGAGCAGCCGCTGCCAGTGCTGAAGTAATCAACTAGCTAGAACTGGCATTAGAGGGGATTTTGTGTATCGGTGAGCATTGCTTACTGAAATTTATATATAAGCTTACTTTTTTTTTTTTGCATTGCTCCGAACAGTAGAATTTAGTTTGTTGTGTCCAACATTTAATTTATTATAGGGTGGACCGTAATGTGAGAAATATTTATGGCAATTATATCTTATTTCTCTAAGTTTTTTTATGGTGATCCATCTGTAATGTGCAAATTTTAGCAAAGCTGCTTCCTTTTTTATTAAAAGAAAAAAAACCATTCTTATCTGACAATATGATAAACTATATACATTAATAGTTCTGAAAACAAAAAAGAAAAAGATGCAATGGAAGAAATTCAAATTAAGTATGTGCACGCTACTTCAATTAAGATAAGAACAAACGAAGAGGTTAGCACAATTTGAGCATCCAATAACTAACTGGAACTGACATTAGAGGGAATTTTGTGTATCGGTGAGCATTTGTCGGGGGGTTACCCCCGGGTAGGGTAAAGATGAGGTAAAGACATGTAAGGGTAAGGCAGTAAGCTGTCCGAGGTAACGATTGAGCAAGGACGCAGGAGGCGTCATCCGACGTAAGGTGTACGTCTGAGGTATATTCTCCGAGGTATATCCTCCGAGATATCAACCTCGGGGCAGTCAGCTAGCTACCACAGGAATAAGGTATTCTCTACCGAGGTATAGGATCAGGAGTGTTATCCGAGGTTGGCAGCAAGGATCGAGGCATGTCAGAGAGGTCACGGGCGCCGCAGAGCTCGTAGCCCGAAGCTTCAGAGGACGGCGAGGTCCGTCCACGGGTTTCCCGGAAGCTCGGGGGCCTAGGAGCTGACTCGGCTATTTCGGGAAAGGTCTACAGGCTAGACCTCGGCAGGCTACTGGAGTATGACCGGAAGAGGAAAGCTAGGCCTGTCCGGCCTGACAGTCCGGCCGTTGAGCTGGCAGGAGGCAGAGGCTTGTCTTCTACCTTTTGGCCATGCCATTGTTAGTTGGAGGCAGGGGTAAAACAGTACTTCGGCCTATGTATATATGCAGCATCTCTACCTCCAGGGAGGAGGACGGCAAAAACCCTAGCTCATTTCCCCCTTCATAGTTTCATCTTCTATCTAGAGCTCTCACTTTGGTAGCATCATACAGCTCGAGGAGCACCTTGTACCTGAGAACGACACTGATATATTGAGAGAGGAAAGGCAGGAGTAGGGGTTTTACTTCCTCACGAAGGCCCCGAACCTGGGTACATCGTGGTGTCTTTTGTGTTCTTGGCTTTCTTGGTTTCTTGTTCATGTTCTTGTGGTTTCTTGCATGTTCTTGCTTGTGCACATCTTGAGTGCATAAACCCTCCCCGGATTCCCCCAACGACCATTCGGCCCCAACTAAGCCATACCCATGGCATCTGCCGTGATCCCACCACGACAGTTGGCGCCCACCGTGGGGCTGATAGTGGCGTTTGCTGGATCAATTCGGATGGGACCTTCGTCATCAACGCGGGGACTCGACTTCGGCCTCGTCCCCGTTAGTTGACTCATTTTCGAGTTGGCTGTAGTGCGAATCTGAGCTGTTCTGGAATCTGAGCTGTTCTGGAATCCGAGCTGTTCTGGAATCCGAGGTGTTCTGTGATCCGAGGTGTTCTGTCCGAGGTGTTTTGTCCGAGGTGTTCTGTGATCCGAGGTGTTCTGTCCGAGGTGTTTTGTCCGGGCTGTTCTGTAATCCGAGGTGTTCTGTCCGAGGTGTTCTGTCCGAGCTGTTCTGTAATCCGAGGTGTTCTGTCCGAGGTGTTCTGTCCGAGCTGTTCTGGAATCCGGGGTGTTCTGGAATCCGAAGTGTTTTGGAATCCGAGGTGTTCTGAAGTCTGAGGTGTTCTGAAGTCCGAGGTATCCTGGGAGAATCCGAGTTAAGACTTGGAAATCCGAATTAAGACTTCTCCAACAACCTGGCCTTGTAAGTATCATTTATATGTCTTCACATGCTTCTAGATAGTCTCAAATAGTACTCGGGGACTGCCCCCTCGTTTCTACCTTGCTATGATTAGTTGTTTTCCCCGGGGTAGAGTGTCTTAATCCGGGGACTGGGTAGCCAGTTTGTTTTACACCTTCTCCTAGATAAGAAAAGTAACTCGGGGACTCGGTCGAAACCGAGTCTGGATCTTTGTGCTTAGTAACTGCTGTTAGATTCGTTTTCTATCAAGTGCTATAGCTAGTTTGTCTCGGTTAGTATAATTGTTGTTCCCGTCAAATATTCTTCATGATTTATATGCTGGACTAACGTTGAAAGGGGAATTCGGTTTTGCTGAAAATGTTTGCTACCGAGGTATAATAAAAATGCGAGGTATTCAAGAAATCCGGGTCATATTGGAAATCCGGGTCATATTGGAGATCCGGATCATATTGGAAATCCGGGTCATTTTGGTAATCCGAGGTATAATGGAAATCCGACGTATCATGGTTATGTTGGTTATCTCAAAATTATCCTAGCATTATCGGTACTCTCTAGATCGCCGTTTATTTCGATTTACCACAGTATCACGGTATCGTTCCCCATCCCGGATCGCCGTTTATCTCGGTTTGTCACAATATCATGACATCCTTCCATATCTCACATCGTTGTTTATTCTGTTTGCCAGCGTATCATGGCATCTTTTGCATACCAGATCTTTGTTTATGTTTGTTAGCCAGAGGCAACCTTTGAGATATGTTTTTGCAGGTTGTATGTCAGTCCAGCAGTGGCTGGAGACATCTATGTCGGTATACGCCCGGAGTGGCTAAAACCGACATTCGAGACATGGTTATGTCAAACCAGCAGTGGCTGGAGACATCTATGTCGGTATACGCCTGGAGTGGCTAAAACCGACATTCGAGATATGCTTATATCAAACCAGCAGTGGCTGGAGACATCTATGTCGGTATACGCCCGGAGTGGCTAAAAACCGACATGTGAGTTATGCCCAAAGAGGCCGAGGTACCAAGACATGTGTGATATGCCCAAAGAGGCCGAAATACCGAGATATGTGTGTTGTGCCCAAAGAGGCCGAAATACCGAGATATGTGTGTTATGCCCAGAGTGGCCGAGGTACCGAGACTTTTCAGATACATACTTGCAGGTTTATGTCGGTCCAGCTTACGCTGGCGGCATCCGAGTTCGGTAAAAGCCAGGAGGGCTAACCGACGCTGGCGGCATCCGAGTTCGGTAAAAGCCAGGAGGGCTAACCGACGCTGGCGGCATCCGAGTTCGGTAAAAGCCAGGAGGGCTAACCGACGCTGGCGGCATCCGAGTTCGGTAAAAGCCAGGAGGGCTAACCGACGCTGGCGGCATCCGAGTTCGGTAAAAGCCAGGAGGGCTAACCGACGCTGGCGGCATCCGAGTTCGGTAAAAGCCAGGAGGGCTAACCGACGCTGGTGGCATCCGAGTTCGCTAAAAGTCAGGAGGGCTAACCGATGCTGGCGACATCCGAGTCTGGTAAAGGCCAGGAGGGCTGAGAACCGACATAAAATGGTGCCCATGCAGGCAACACATTTCCGGTACAAATTGTCCATCTCGTTGTTGATTCGGGTGAGCTCGGTCAACCGGGTGTCGCATTTGGCCTGGAGGGCATGGCGAAGACGACCAAATTACAAAGGCGCCCATGCAGGCAGGAGGCTATGCATATGGAGATGTTTTGGTATGCTTATTTATTTTTGTAAGTCTGTGCGCGACTCTGCGAGTCCCCCACAGCCTCGGGGACTACTGTCGGGGGGTTACCCCCGGGTAGGGTAAAGATGAGGTAAAGACATGTAAGGTTAAGGCAGTAAGCTGTCCGAGGTAACGATTGAGCAAGGATGCAGGAGGCGTCATCCGACGTAAGGTGTACGTCTGAGGTATATTCTCCGAGGTATATCC
This sequence comes from Poa pratensis, assembly GCA_947311845.1. Lineage (NCBI taxonomy): Eukaryota > Viridiplantae > Streptophyta > Magnoliopsida > Poales > Poaceae > Poa > Poa pratensis. The sequence goes on from CAMZMU010000086.1 coordinate 1,356,600, forward strand.
TCCGAGATATCAACCTCGGGGCAGTCAGCTAGCTACCACAGGAATAAGGTATTCTCTACCGAGGTATAGGATCAGGAGTGTTATCCGAGGTTGGCAGCAAGGATCGAGGCATGTCAGAGAGGTCACGGGCGCCGCAGAGCTCGTAGCCCGAAGCTTCAGAGGACGGTGAGGTCCGTCCACGGGTTTCCCGGAAGCTCGGGGGCCTAGGAGCTGACTCGGCTATTTCGGGAAAGGTCTACAGGCTAGACCTCGGCAGGCTACTGGAGTATGACCGGAAGAGGAAAGCTAGGCCTGTCCGGCCTGACAGTCCGGCCGTTGAGCTGGCAGGAGGCAGAGGCTTGTCTTCTACCTTTTGGCCATGCCATTGTTAGTTGGAGGCAGGGGTAAAACAGTACTTCGGCCTATGTATATATGCAGCATCTCTACCTCCAGGGAGGAGGACGGCAAAAACCCTAGCTCATTTCCCCCTTCATAGTTTCATCTTCTATCTAGAGCTCTCACTTTGGTAGCATCATACAGCTCGAGGAGCACCTTGTACCTGAGAATGACACTGATATATTGAGAGAGGAAAGGCAGGAGTAGGGGTTTTACTTCCTCACGAAGGCCCCGAACCTGGGTACATCGTGGTGTCTTTTGTGTTCTTGGCTTTCTTGGTTTCTTGTTCATGTTCTTGTGGTTTCTTGCATGTTCTTGCTTGTGTACATCTTGAGTGCATAAACCCTCCCCGGATTCCCCCAACGACCATTCGGCCCCAACTAAGCCATACCCATGGCATCTGCCGTGATCCCACCACGACAGCATTGCTTACTGAAATTTCTATATAAGCTTACTTATTTTTTGCTGCATTGCTCTGAACACTAGAATTTAGCTTGTTGTGTCCAAAATTTACTTTATTATAGGGTGGATCGTAATGTGAGAAATATTTCTGCCAATTAGATCTTATTTCTCTAAGATTTTTTATGGTGACCCATTTGCAATGTGCAAATCTTAGCAAAGCTACTTGCTTTTTTATTAAAGGAAAAAAAAACTATTCTTATCTGATAATATGATATTATTCGATATCTATATCAACAATAACATATTATCGTCATCTTCGTGACACCTGTTTTTTCTCTCCCGTAGCAACGCACGGGCATTTTGCTAGTATATATATATATATATGGCTTGGCTAATCTTGGCTTGTTTTTTGGGGGCACAAACACCCTAGTACATAAAATTTAGTCGGGTAGTCCAATATCAGCCTTAGCTAATTTTAGCTTGTTCTGTAGGGGGGGTGCAAACTCACTCCATGAAACTACCCCAAAGCAATACACATTCAACACAAACTGGAAACAAATTAAGACGGATGTGCGCGATCGTTTGTTTGGACTCTTTCTTTTTGGTCTCACTCGCACACAAGTCTGCTCACGTGCGATGATCATGGCCCAACCAAAAACCTCCATCGCCTTGTTCTCGTGTGGACGGGAGAAGCACCGGCCCAACAAAGCAGGTCCACTTTGCATGGCCCAAGCGTGAGAAGCCAGGAGGGTGACCTCGGCCTGATCTTGAGTTGTGCAACGTCGTGGACTAAACTTTTTTTTTTTTGGAAATGTAGAGTAAACATGAAGCAGCGATACTCGTTACAGCCCGCTCACTCTGTGCGACTCTAACTATGACTAGATGAATGCCCGTGCGTTGCTACGGGGTGTCAAATCAATTTATAGACAACATGTTCATGCTAGTTCAAAGCATACCAATAAAAGTCTCCCACATCGCAACCACTCGCGCCCTACCCAGTTGACGATGGCGCGACCAAGCTCGCGCCGCTCCGGTCTGGTATCCCTGTTTGCCGGATCTGGCCAGGTAAATCAGAGGCAAGTTAGATGGAGTTATCATGCAAATCTATGACATATAGTTGATGTTGTGCAAGAATAAAGATGCCAATGACTCATTTAGAATATAAATTATCAATAATGCATTAAGGACTTCTCTTCATCAAATTGGTTTACTATGGAGCATATCATCTGTCTCTTATTTGCTATCCTCTTTGCTATCCACTGCCACATAGAATTATGAACCTGTATTTGTATGAATATAAAATGCAAGAAGTCATAACATAGTGGTTATTAACACATCAATATTCTTGCACAATAAGAGCGAGCACACCACAGCGGCACAAGCTTAAACGCGGACACATCGGTGAAGATTTGGGAGGTGCGCTGGGAGGAACTTACCAAAGCAGCAACCAATAGGGAACCACGGGGACAGAGCTGAAAGCAGCGATGCTTGCAGATTTGGCACATCGCCAGATGGCCGTAAGTTTCAGCGCCGCAGGGGCATGCGGAGTACAACCATAGGGCGAGAGACACAGGCTGCAAATAGCGAAATATTCACCATCGATAAGCACCACATCATATCCTGGTACATGTACGGATGTACGTCAGTAAGAAAATAACATTCACTATGTCAAACATCAGTGAAATATGACAGATTTGGCATGCTAAAATATCTCTTTTACTATTCCAAAGCCAATGAAAAAAAGTAGGACCTCCAAAAATGGCGGGTTTTCTATTGATGTGGCTGGACCAGCAGCGCCAGTGACTAAAAAGTACAATTTAACAGCACGAAGAAAATCTTGTCATCATGAAACACACAAATATAAAAACTGCATTACTCCATGTTAATTACAGTTATATATACATGTGAAAAATCTGTGGCATCTACTCTACATGCCCCTTCAGAAGTTTAAAACAACAAAATAGAGTAAGCTCTATATATCAGAGATCAGAGGAATGATCGGATAATAAGATTTTCTTCCTGAAAAGTATATTTAACTAAGGGATCAAACTATTAGCTTAACAAAATAATAGTACACATTTAGTTAAGTAAACACAGGAACATGCACGATACAGAACACAGAAAGTAGAGTAATACTGCTCCCATTTTATGACACATCACTGTCAAACAATCATGAGTATACCAAAAGTACAAGTGCAGTAAAACAAAGGACGCATATGCGACTTACATGGGAGATTAGGCCGACCTTGTCCCGCGACATCTAGTGGCCGAGGCAGTTTGGCATAATCACTTTGTACATGAGAATTAACAACCTATAGATGACAAGATCCAAAGAAGTCAATTGGCTGGACCTGATTTTGAATATCTGAAATAGTTGCCATAGCAAATGTAACATACAAGAATGATACTTCTATCAAAAGGAGAAAAAAAGGGACACGCTTGGTCAGATCGAGCTCCACTTCCTGCCACTAATTTCCCAGCTAATACGGACTGAAACCGGGCGAGAGGAAAGAATAAAACGCGAACATAATGTGTTATTGGGTCTGTGGCAGATTCTTTCATGGCTCCATGTATCACTATGGTTTTGAGCCAAAAAATGACAATCCAAATGGGGTAGACTCCTGGTGAGGAAAACGAACCAGCAATAGATCGATGGGGTGTGCACGACAGCAACTGCAACACACGAGCACTGCCTGTTTTCAACAATGCCAAAATCGACTGACCCAAATGTCAATTTTGTTCTCCAGAAATCTTGAGGAATCAAGAACAGAGCAGATCAGTATTTACCTTTCTCTTCTAGGTTGCGATGTACACGCTAACCCCCGACATCAGCCTACACGTAGAGCAGAGCTGATCGTATCAGAGGAAGCTAACTGAAAGAAGAAGATAAGCAAGAAGAGATATGTATGTAGGTATGCGTACTGGCTTCTCCTCCCTCCTGCCTACTCGCCGCCACTGCCCAGGAGCGGCCCTGCTCTCTCTCTCCATGGTGTTGTCCGGTGACTGGTGTAGGGGCGACGGGACGACGAGCGGCTGGAGCTGCAGGCAGGCCGTTGGATCGCTCTCCGTGGCGCGGTCAGCCAAGGGAGCGAGCCGAGCATGGGGGTCGGCCGGCAGTCGCGCATGGGCCGATGCCGATGGTGGGGAAGAGGGAAAGACAAGTTCCTGAGTCGCCGCGCTTCGTGGAAGTCATCGCCAACGGTTTTCACCTCCAGCGTTCAACTTGTTCGGCACCTGAGCATCCGATGCTTGGCTATGGTGGCCTGTGAGGTGCGTGGAAGAGGCGGCGGCGGAGCGATTAGATCGAAAGGAATCGAAGAAGATTTAGGGTGAAGCCGCACGGTAGAGAGGGAGTCGCGAGGGAAGGTTTCCTTTGGGCCTTGGCCCATGTTAGCGATAGCGGTGGACGAACGATGTTGGACGAAATTTTCTCCCAGTTACGTACGTACGAACTCCCATTTAATAGTAATAAAGATTTACGTATGGCGTGGCTTCACTCTGGTGCCTCAGCTCTACCCCTGTGCGGCGTCACCAATCCAAACCCACTTAATCCGCTAAGTGGACGCCCGCGGACACAAATATAATCTTGCGGATACTCACGACACGCCGCATCGAGACCCCTTACTTCCATGACAGACGTAAATCATGCCCCAAAAACTACGCTCCCCACCTCAGGTTGTAAGTGGCATGCCCCTGGTCCCTTTTACGCCACCTGCTAAATTCAGTCCAAATGGCGTAAGTGGATAACCACCTAATTATGTGGCGTATGTGGCGAACCCACGAAATCCACGATCGCCAGCGGCCGAACAAGTTTTCATCCCTTCCCCTTCGACAGCCATGACCTCCTCCACACCGCCGTCAACCTACCAGCGGGGTGCCGCCGCTAGCCGCCTCTCCCGTATGCACGTCTCTGGCCGACCAGAACTACTCTCTCACTGCCTCCTCCACGCCGCCGTGCTGGTCGTCGGACTGCATCTCCTCTCAAGATCCGCGCGCCCCCAATCTCCTTCAACAGCCGCCTTCGCCGTCGGCACCAGCTGAGCACGAAGCAGCAGAAGGTGCTTTCCGATGCAGACGACGGTGGGCAGGAGTGCAAGAGGAGATCGATCTCTTCCCTACATAGCGGAGCAGAGCAGATCGATCGCTACCAAGTGAAGATCGATCGATGCATCGGGAGCCGGCGACGGGCAGGTGGATCGATCAATCCCGGAGGAGCGGAGCAGAATCGATCGATCGCTGGGTGCAAACCTGCAACGTGTGGCAGCTGTTGTCGCCAGCAGCTAGCAGAATTGAGCGCAGTGTTAAACGCGGCCGTTGCGGCACCGTTTAGCCGCATAAGGCCTTCCACAGCGTTGGCTTTTACCGGTGCCCAAACCAATTTTGAGGCATCGATCACCGATGCCCTCCGCTGTGGAGGCGGTGCCCCAAAAAAATCTCAGGGAATCGGAGCAACTAGCTGCTCCGATGCCTCAACGAGCTGGGCAATAAAATACTAGTATCATGCGGTGAGGAAGGAGAGAACTCACGACGAGGGAAAGGTAGAGATTGGTTGGGTGGATCCTGATGTGGGCCCTGCTTATTTTATGGGCATCGCACACGCTGTGAGACTGATGCCTAGATTATTTCTGAGGGCATCGCTGACAAGGTTTCAGCTTTTTCACGGTTTAGGCTTCGACCACGCTGTGGAAGGCCTAAAACCGACAGTTATGTTAAGTGGCTGTCACAAAATCCACGAATCTACTATGTGGCCAAAGCGGCTCTGTCCACATCGTCCAATCGACGGACCCTCAAGCAGCCGGTGTCCGGGGAGCTCAGTGGGGAGCAGCAGGTGTCCACAAGTTCCACCATCCGGCCATGTGTTAGGATTATCACTTGTGCCTTCAGGATGAGCTTCAGTTATCCAAGGGCTATGATGGCTACGTACCGTTTCAGTCAAATCCAACATCTATCGTTGTAATCATAAATGAAACTCATCCATTTGACGCCTAATTAGGATGCTTATGCAGTGAGAACTTGCCTGTGGTAAGATGGTTAGGAGTGTAGTTGTACCCCCAACACACCGAGTTCAAATCCCAGGTTTGTCGCTGCTATTTCTCATTTTAAGGCGGAATATTCTTCAGTGGGAGGCGACGTTCCCGTCGACAGCTAGGCGCCCGTGGTTACTTCGTCAATCTCAAGACTCGACCTGCCGACTCAGTCTCTCGGAGGTGTTCATAGGGGTAGGGTGTGCGTGCGTGCGTTCATAGGGGTAAGTGTGTGCGCGTGTATATGAGCGATTGCGTTGTACCGTGTTTAGCAAAAAAAAAAATGCTTATGCAGTACCCGAAAAAAAAAGATGCTTATATGCAGTAATGCATTTTAACTCGTGGCTCCTCTAGATCTATAGAACCAAAGAGAGCGGGAGGACGCGGCGGCACTTACGACAAATAAACCCTCAAAATTTCGTATCTTGTTTTTCGGCTTACTTCCAGTGTTGATCACAACCCTAAAGCTATTCCATTCCAATATTGCTGTTTTGTTTTCAATTCCTGTCGAATCGTGGCTACCCTCCCAGTTATAGCCACTAGTAGATGGTATCGTGAGGAAAGACCTTACGACCAAAAAGATTCCCCTCTATGTGAACACATTTTTTCTAGAAGGGCCATATTTCAGATTTGTTAAAACTATTTCATACTTCCTTTTTCAATCATTAATTGCTATCACAATTACTCTTATTTAATGATATATTTAATATTAATTACAAGTCATTTCTAATGTATTTTCCCTTTATTACATGAAGAAGGAAATTTCTAGACATCTGGAAAGCAGCAACCTGTTTTATGGAGCTCAATAAATATTCATCACTATGTCACATAGAAGGACTCTTTGAGCAAGTGTTCCATTTTTTTCTGAATTTTGTGCCATCTTATTCGATTATTTTAAAAAATTGGGTTTAAATGGTCGACATGATCATCAATACCAAGCTTTTGAACATTCAAACTTTTTTGTGTCTACTGCATTGAATCATACTACGATAACTTTGAATGTTTTCTACAAACTTTATAGCAAAACTAGAGCACACTTGTAGTTCAAATTTAGGTTACTTTCGGAAAATCGACCGAAATTCAATACAAAACCTAATGTATCTACAAATCAATTAAATCCGTAACATCAGCTAATTGGCTATCCCACAAGGTATATTTTGTGTAAAAACTACAGTGGTGCAATATTAGGCCATATTTTTTGAATTTGCTTCACGAAACCCCCCCCCCCTTTTGGGTGCACTAGTAAAATGAAAGTGTTTGCGCCATATTTCACAAATTCATCGAGCTATTTTACATTGAGAACTTGAACTAGCTAGAACTTGAACTAGATAGTGAAAGGACAAGGATGTCGCCTAGAGGGAGGGGGTGAAAAGGCGATTTAAACTTTTCCGGTTCAGTCTTGATTATTGCGAAATAAAACTAGGTGTTTAAATTAATAAGCCAACAACCTAAATAAACTAGGCTCACCTATGTGCACCAACAACTTATGCTAAGTAAGACAAGTAACAAGGTGATAGCAATATAGAATACTTCAAGCACGAAGGCTATCACAATGTAAAGTGCATAAGTAAAAAGCTCGGGTATAGAAATAACCGAGACACGCGGAGACGAGGATGTATTCTCGAGTTTCTCCTTTTTAGGGGAGTACGTCTCGTTGCAGAGGTGTGAACCAACACAATGGTTCAACAGCCACAAAGGTTTCACCTTCTTCTCCGATTACCACACCACAAAGGATTGGTTCACTTTCAACTAACGGAATCCTTCGAGGCGGAATCCGGAGCCTTTCAACAACAACCCGGGGCACAACCCACAATTGGATTGGGGGCTCCCAAGCGGCTACAAGTGACCACTGTCGGAGACTAGTCCCAAGAACTAGGGGTGTGTCTCGATGATGCCAGGAACGAGTAAGGGGCTGAACACGCAGTCAAGCAACCCTCAGCTACCTCGGCGACGATGCTCGGCGAGCTCACTGAGGGACATCTCGACAGAGATAACACACGAGCTTTTACCCAGGTTCAGGCTCACCGTGAGGTGTAAGAGCCCTACGTCCTGCTTGTCTGTATTGCCTTGTTTGAAGTGTTTACAGTGCAATGGTGCTTGCCGAGGGTCAAGCTGTAGCTATGGTGGAACTACTGTGGAAGAAGACTTGCTCTCCTTCCTTGCTAACTAGGTGATTGAGAGTGCAAATGAGTCGATCCCCTCCCTTGGTCATACACTGCCTCCTTTTATACGAGCCCCGGTCCTCTTCCCTCAATTCTCTTGGCGGGAAGGATAACCACATGGCGACAGAGGAGGAGGAGGACAGTGCACGACAAGGTGGCTGTCCATGGACCCGGTCCATGGCAGGAAAGCTTGTCCTTCATGGCTGCAAAGCCACCGTCCAAGGACGATAAGCCTGCGCCGCAGAGCTCTGCGGCGTGCCCCACGGTGACGTTGGCTTGGAGCGTAGCGCGCCACGGTCCCCTTATCACCAGAATGGCAATTCTTGTAGTCCGCTTTGCTTGTTGCTGCTTTGTTGACCACCTTTAGCATGAAAGAGGCAACTGCGGCGCGGACGTCACTGCGCGCAGACGTGCGCGTCACTCTGCGGCGGGCGCAGAGGCCATGTGCGCTCTGTCGGGGAGACAGAGCTTTCTTCCTCTGGAATGACCCTCGCGAGGGGCGCGCCTCGGCGCCAGGACTTAGCGATATTTCCGTTGCTAAAGAGGCCTCTCGAGGGAAAAGGACCCTCTCGAGGCCGTCGTCTGGTCCTTAGCAGAATCATCTTCGACGGAGAGGGCCCTCGCGAGGGGAAGCCCTCGCGAGGCCCCACTTGGTGAAAATTCCAGCAGAGTGCCCAGGGCTGAGCAGGCCGGCCCGTGGTACCCTGGTTTCCACTGGGCCGACAGTAGCCCCCGGGCCCACGACGGGCACGCAGGAGGCTTGTAGTCGAAGGCGAAGCGACGTGGGCCCAAAGGATCCTGCCAGGCCTGCGACACGTGGCGAGCTTCCGCGGTCGCCCACGAACCCACGTTCGTCTCTGCAGTTACTGGCGTAGTGGCGGGGCCCACCATGCCGCGGCAACGACTCGCCGAGGCCATAAAGGCGGAGAAAACGGTACAGGTGCTCATTACTCTGCGCGAATCCTTGCTCTCGTCTCCTTCCTCCTAGAGCACATCTCCTCCTCCAAGCTTCCTCGTCTGCACATCTCCGCGACAATGGCGCCCAAGAAGGCCACCGATTTGGCGAAGGGCAAGGCGCTGCTCGAAGCGGAGGAGCCTGCTTCCATGAAGCAGAGCGGGAGCCTCAAGCCTGCGCTGGTGGGCTACCGCATCGGCACGGGGGCGATGCTCGAGAAGGTGCGCTTCGTCGCGCCCTCCGCGACCAACGAGAAGGGCGCCACGAGGCTCAAGCCGGCGAATGTCCTCGACCTCCAGCCTCGCAACACCTACTATCCCATCTTTCTCCACACTCTCTTCGCGGGGCTCGTGCCCCTTTCTCTGATTTCTTCCTCGCGATTCTGGAGTTCTACCAGATCCAGCTTCTCCATCTCCACCCCAACTCCGTCCTCATCCTCTCCATCTTCGCCTTCCTCTGCGAGGCGTACATGGGCATCCGGCCCTCGGTCGCCCTCTTCCGCAGCTTCTACGCGTCGCGGGTAACGGCGCCCACCGAGCGGACGGGGTGCGTCTCCTTCCGCATCACGGACGGCATGGGCGGCGTCTACCTCCCCATTGCCTGGGCTGGTGAGAACATCATCACCAGCGTGCAGAAGAAGGTGGAGGAGTTCCGCAAGCGGTGGTTCTTCGTGAGGACCGGGCAGGCGAGCCACTTCTTCGAGATCCCCGACGCGCCCCCGATGAAGAGGAGGTGCTGGTAGAGCAAGATCCTCACGGGGCCAGGCATCAACCACGTGGCGGAGCGCTTGGCGGAGCTTCGCAAGGCTGGCCTCACGGGCCAGATGGTGGCCCTGGAATTCGTGAGGCGCCGCATCGCCCCGCTCCAGGCTCACTCACAGCCAATGTGGATGTACTCAGGCGTGAAGGACGGGATGCGTTTGCACTCGGACAGCATCTTGAAGGAGCAGGCGAAAGGCATCATTGAGACCCTCTTCACCTCTCCGGACATACCCAAGCCGGCAGATCACGTCTCAGAGCCGCTCTGCAAGTTTGAGCTCCAGGTGCGGCTTGATGTGGTGGAGATGATGCCGGAGTTCAGCCCGCAGGGCTTGGTGGTCGAGGGGCAAGCGGGGCCCCACGGCGATTCAGAGCAGATAATGCCTGCTGAGGGCGACGGGGAGGCGACGGAGTCCTCTGCATCGGACGCGGAGGCTGAAGGCGCCTCGGGAGGCCCCAATCCCTCGGCGGGGGCCTCGAGTTCTTCAAGAGACGCGGTTCCTGAGGTGGAGATCCAAGAGGTCTCGTCAGGCAGCGAGGACCCATACCAGATCGTCCCCTCGCGGCGCATCGAGGAGGGCGACGAGGAGGAGAGCGATGGCGAGGCTTCGGCGGGCCTCCGCGAGCCTCGGACCAAGGAGGCCCACGACAAGCCTGCCGGGGTCCAGGAGGGCACCCCTCGCGAGGAGGAGGTGCGCGTGCCCCAGCAGAGGGCGACAGCAAGCGCGTCGCAACCGCGGCGCTCTGGGAAGAGATGGGTCGATGTCGCCGAGTAAGTTTCTTGACTTTACTTTCTTGTATCGCGCTCTTGAGAAACCCTCTTGAGGATTTTGCCTGCTTCTTGCCAGGATGGGCGCGGCGCCAAAACGGCGCAGACTGAGGAAGGTCGGCGAGAGCTCTAGCTCAGCCGCGGCGTCAAGGACGCCTGAGTCTGTGGAGCCTCACCAAGAGGCTACGGCCTCTTCTCCTCCCGCGGATGAGCACCGCGAGGAGTGGGAGCCCGAGGCGACAGCGACGTCGCCAACAAGGCCAGACGCTTCCCCTGCATGGCAGGAGGAAGTGGTTGAAGAAGAAGCGGAGCAGACCGCTGCGTCGACAGAGGAGCCTGTCGACGTCGAGATGGGGGAGGCTGGCGTACAGTCACCTCCACCAAGTCCTGGCCCTGAGGAGGCCGCCCTGAGACGGCAGCAAAGGTGCCTGAGACTGCAGCGAGCCAGGCTGCTCCCAACGCTGGGGAGCAGCAAGAGGCCCCCACTACAAGAAATATGTTATCCTATGACCTTTTATTGTGACGCTCAAAATATTGGTCATAGATCTATGACCATTTTGAACCAGTTGGTCATACGCTGTTTTTTAGGGTGTAAACAACACAAATTTATGACCAATTTTGTCAGAAAGGTCATGGTCCCCTATCATGAATTGGTCATAATCCAGACAGCCCTGGCCTATGACCTTTTTTCTAGACGACTACGACCAATTTAAATGGTCATTCGCATTAGTGGATAGCCAACTCAGCAATCTCGCCTACGTGTTAGTGCTTAGGTGTCATTTTCGCTTATGTGTCACTCTGACTGGACAGCCAACTCAGCGGTCTCGCCTACGTGTCAGTGTTTAGGTGTCATTTTTGCCTACGTGTCACTCTTACATGTGGGACCCACTGTCAAGAGTAGCACAGACAATGACCAGTGGGACCCGCCCAGCCCAACCGACATGTGGGACCCGCCATGTGGGACCCACCGTGTGACCTGTGGGACCCTGCCATGTGGGGCCAACCCGTATGACATGTGGGACCGCTCTGCTGATCAGTGGGACCCGCCCAGCTGACCAGTGGGACCCGCCATGCGGAGCCAACCCGTATGACATGTGGGACCGCTCTGCTGATCAGTGGGACCCGCCCCGTCTGACATGCAGGACCCGCTCAGCTGACCAGTGGGACCCGCCATGCGGGGCCAACCCGTATGACATGTGGGACCGCTCTGCTGATCGTGGGACCCGCCACAGGGCAAGCCACGCAGGCAAATAATCGGAAAAAAGAGGCTTCCGGGGACTCGAACCCGCGCCCTACAGGCCACGCACTCACGCTAGAGAGAGCGAACCACCAGGCCACTCGGTCGTTGTTGTTCACATAACGTGCTCGTACTACTTCAACTATGGTCTGCGCTACTTCAACCACCAGGCCCATTAGCCATTAGCCAACGGCCCACCTCGGCTGTTCTTTTTTTTTTGTTCCTTTCTTTTTATTTTTTTCTGTTTTCTTTTCTAACTTTTGATTTTGAATTCCAATTTAACCGAAATAAAATTTGAAAAATTTGTAAATATGTCCTCTATCATTATAGACTATTAGTGACTGTTTTTAGTCAAAATAAAATACATAGTATTGCTAAGATTATATATTACTTTATATAGGGTTTTGTGGAATTTGAAATAAAAATTTGGGATTATTCTTTTAAATTCAAATGCAAGATTAAAAAAATGCAGTGTTTTTAAAATTATGCCATGATGAAATGCAAACATCCTCAAAACTAGGTCACATATAATGACACATCGCGAAGTATTTCTATTTTGGACGACTTTCTCGGTAGGCGCTTCACAAAAAAACGCTATTTTAAGCACTTGAAAAATGGAAAGTGGTTTTTTTTGTGAAACATGTCGAAATCTTTGGTCGGCAACATTGCTTGCCATCCCACAATGAACACATGTGCCAAATTCGGGCACATTTCGACAAACTATGTCATGAATGTGGCCAAAACATTGCTCCTTCATCTTGAAAGCTATGAATGTTCGTTCGTGATAGCAAGTTTCTGAGAACACTTTTGCAGTAAAAGTTCCACAATGCAAGTTTATATTTTTTTTTGGTAACTAGGTCACATATCATGACGCTACGCGAAGGTTTTGCATTTTTTTGATTTTTTTTAATTTCGTGTGCTCATTTGAAAATCTAGTCGAATTCGTGGCCGTGACCGTTCGTGTCTAGTGTTTGAATCATGTGGATATTTTGATGTATCTATGATGAAATGGATACTTGTGAAGCTAAAAATGAAATTTCGGAAAAATAACGGGCAAGCTATTTGGCAGCTGCAGTTCAAAATCTAGCCGTTTCCTACTGAATCGGCAGGAAGCCGTATAAATGGCCGAAAATAGGCAGAGAGCTCGGAAATGCATGCCTTTTGGTGATTGTACATGAAATGATGTCTACTATGTGAAGAAAATGTATCGGTGCCATTTTGGACGACTTTCTCGGTAGGCGCTTCACAAAAAACGCTATTTTAAGCACTTGAAAAATGGAAAGTGGTTTTTTTTGTGAAACATGTCGAAATCTTTGGTCGGCAACATTGCTTGCCATCCCACAATGAACACATGTGCCAAATTCGGGCACATTTCGACAAACTATGTCATGAATGTGGCCAAAACATTGCTCCTTCATCTTGAAAGCTATGAATGTTCGTTCGTGATAGCAAGTTTCTGAGAACACTTTTGCAGTAAAAGTTCCACAATGCAAGTTTATATTTTTTTTTTGGTAACTAGGTCACATATCATGACGCTACGCGAAGGTTTTGCATTTTTTTGATTTTTTTTGAATTTCGTGTGCTCATTTGAAAATCTAGTCGAATTCGTGGCCGTGACCGTTCGTGTCTAGTGTTTGAATCATGTGGATATTTTGATGTATCTATGATGAAATGGATACTTGTGAAGCTAAAAATGAAATTTCGGAAAAATAACGGGCAAGCTATTTGGCAGCTGCAGTTCAAAATCTAGCCGTTTCCTGCTGAATCGGCAGGAAGCCGTATAAATGGCCGAAAATAGGCAAAGAGCTCGGAAATGCATGCCTTTTGGTGATTGTACATGAAATGATGTCTACTATGTGAAGAAAATGTATCGGTGCCATTTTGGACGACTTTCTCGGTAGGCGCTTCACAAAAAACGCTATTTTAAGCACTTGAAAAATGGAAAGTGGTTTTTTTTGTGAAACATGTCGAAATCTTTGGTCGACAACATTGCTTGCCATCCCACAATGAACACATGTGCCAAATTCGGGCACATTTCGACAAACTATGTCATGAATGTGGCCAAAACATTGCTCCTTCATCTTGAAAGCTATGAATGTTCGTTCGTGATAGCAAGTTTCTGAGAACACTTTTGCAGTAAAAGTTCCACAATGCAAGTTTATATTTTTTTTTGGTAACTAGGTCACATATCATGACGCTACGCGAAGGTTTTGCATTTTTTTGATTTTTTTTGAATTTCGTGTGCTCATTTGAAAATCTAGTCGAATTCGTGGCCGTGACCGTTCGTGTCTAGTGTTTGAATCATGTGGATATTTTGATGTATCTATGATGAAATGGATACTTGTGAAGCTAAAAATGAAATTTCGGAAAAATAACGGGCAAGCTATTTGGCAGCTGCAGTTCAAAATCTAGCCGTTTCCTGCTGAATCGACAGGAAGCCGTTTAAATGGCCGGAAATAGGCAGAGAGCTCGGAAATGCATGCCTTTCGGTGATTGTACATGAAATGATGTCTACTATGTGAAGAAAATGTATCGGTGCCATTTTGGACGACTTTCTCGGTAGGCGCTTCACAAAAAACGCTATTTTAAGCACTTGAAAAATGGAAAGTGGTTTTTTTTGTGAAACATGTCGAAATCTTTGGTCGGCAACATTGCTTGCCATCCCACAATGAACACATGTGCCAAATTCGGGCACATTTATGTCAACCAAAAGTTTTTTTCTGTAAAAAATTATGCTGAACTGGGCCGAAACTGGCCCAGCCTCTGATCTCCTCCCCGGCCTTAGGCCCGTTGGGCAGGTGCAGGATCACCACGACCGTCCGATGTCTATCCGACGGCGGGGAGCGCGCTTTTCCAGCATTTAAGCAGCGCATCGCCGTAGTCCCGCGGAAACCCTAACCCCTTTCTTCGCCACCGCGCCGCGCATCTCTCTCTCCACCAGTCCACCTCGATCCCGTTTCTTCGCCGCCGCCGCTCTGAACCCCGTCGTTGCCCTTCTCCGAACCCTAGCCGCCAGCCCAGTGCCTCGCGGGATCCAGATCCGCCCCCTCTCGCCCTTCTCCGGAATCTCCGCCCAGCCTCGCAGCACCTCCGCACGGACGCCGGAACCGCCGGTGGCATGCTCGCCGGCGCGCGCGTGCATCCGTAGCGTGATGCGCGGCGCTCCGTCGAGCTCGCCTACCCGCGTCCGTGCGCGTGGGAGGGCCCATGCGACTCCGACGAGCCGCCGCTGCCGGTAAGACCCCTCACGTCCGCCATCCCTCCCTCTCTTCCTTGGCTCTGACCCGCCCGCCGCTCTTCACCGTTCCAGATCCGTTCGTTCCTTGCCCCTCCTCCGTTCCTTGCTCCCTACTGACCCACTCCTCGCATGTGCTCTCACAGATCCGAAGGAGCTCTCATCCTCCTGCCTCTTCGTCAAGGACAGAGTTGCAAGGCACCGCCTCAACCCCTAGGGACAAGGACTTCCTGCTGACGGCGCGGCGCAAGGACGCGCGATCGGTGCGGATCAAGCGGACCAAGGACGCCGTCAAGTTCAAGGTGCGCTGCTCCCGCCACCTCTACACCATCTGCGTCTTCGACGCCGACAAGGCCAACAAGCTCAAGCAGTCCCTCCCGCCAGGTACGTAAATTCAACATGCGGAGCCAATTTCTTTTAGTAGTAGAAAGTACACTTGTATGTTCATGTAATGTGGGATGATAAACTCTACTTGGATTTGTATGTTTGTTTGGCTGTGCTGCACGCTTGTGTCTGCCAAATTTCTTTGTTTTGAGTTGGCGTTGCATTTGTCAGTTGTACGTTGACAGTGTGTATGCACTTGATGTCCCAGTGAAGATAAAATCTAGGTCCAAAGATGATTGATGAGTGGTTTTAGCTCCAAGCCATCTGTCATACAATCTTTATGAGTTGATGATGGCTTGGGGCTAAAACCATTGTGTTGTTATCATCAGTGATGGCCATATTAGCTATGAGATCCGAGGGACATAAATATTACTGCAGCAGGATCTTTCCTTCTGCTTACTATTCTGTTGAGCTGTGTATTATAGTTCGATTCGTTCGCACAAGAGAAACATGGATGTCTCTTTTAGTCCGCACTGCATTTTTCAGCTACACAGTGTTTATGCCGTTGATGTCCCGGTGAAGATAAAATCGAGGTCCAAAGATGGTTGATGACTGGTTTTAGCTCCAAGCCATCTGTCATACAACTCTGATGAGTTGATGATGGCTTGGGGCTAAAACTATTGTTTGGAATCGTCAGTGATGGCCATATTAGCTATGAGATCCGAGGGACATCAATATCACTGCAGCAGGATCCTTCCTTCTCTTTGGTTTCACTGGCAGCTGTGTAATTTTTTTGTCATATTGAGTAGTTGTGTTTGTAGTATCTAGCTCAAGTAGCAGCGTGCCACAGTGCCCCAAATGATGAAAAAATGTAGTACCAAAGAAAAATGTTTCATTAGTTTTAGCTTCACGCCATTCTGGTCTTTATATCGTTTGACGTGGGGCTTGTGGTTAAAACTAGTTTGCTTTTAAGTTCATCTGTCATAGCCAATAGCTATGAGATCCCAGGAATGGCACAACAAACACCAACGAGAAATTTCTCTATTCTTTTAGTTGGCACTGCATTTTTCAGTTACTCAGAGTTGATGTCCCCGTGAAGATAAAATTTAGGTTCAAAGATGGTTGATGACTGGTTTTAGCTTCAAGCCATCTGTCATACAATTCTGATGAGCTGTTGATGGCTTGGGGCTAAAACCATTGTTTGGAATTGTCGGTGATGGCCATATTAGCTATGAGATCTGAGGGACATCAATATGATTGCAGAGTCCTTATTTGTTAGTAGCAATGTCCCGATGAAGATGAATGCTTGTTTAGTTTTAGCTTCAAGCCATATTAGTCTTTATTTCTTGTGACTCATGGCTTGTGGTTATAACTAGTTTGGGAATAAGTTCCTCAGTGATGGCCAATAGTTTATGAGATCCAAGGATTTGCATGTTCAGGAGCAGAAATTGTTTTACTTTATCATACATAATTGGCTATGCTTATGTTGCTATTCAGTGTATAATTCATCATGGAAGCATGTTGAATTTCATGGACATCATCAGATTACTTTTTTCTTCTCAAGTTAAATATTTAAACCCAATGTTCAGATATTTTTGTATGGAGATTAACCATATTTGCTGTTGCTACTTCAAATCAATTTGATTAAATGACTTCATGCAGCATTGCCTGTAACAATACTAGATTCGACAAAAGCAGTGGAATGGTTTCTTCTTTTGATATTAATTAGTTTTGATCTCATTCTTGCGGT
Organism: Poa pratensis; assembly: GCA_947311845.1. NCBI lineage: Eukaryota > Viridiplantae > Streptophyta > Magnoliopsida > Poales > Poaceae > Poa > Poa pratensis. Next base: position 1,373,591 of record CAMZMU010000086.1, read on the forward strand.
ATACTTATCCAATATTTAACTTGTCTAAGTAGTTGATGCCATCTGTCTTGCAAAGTAGATACTAGTACAGTAAACTATCTACTTGATTTTCTAGCCAATTTTCTGCTTGTCTCTCATTTTGTTTGTTCTTGGATGTGCAGGTTGTTTGCGTTAGTCACATGGACTCCCTTATGTCTAATTAAAAGAGTCGAAGTGCCTACAAGGTAGTGCTTTGTTCTACTGATGACCATTTTCTTTGTCCTATGCTTGGTGCCAGTTTAGGAAATGTTTGGTTCATATAATATCCTGCCAGGAATCTATAAATCTGTCATTGGACTTAATTAATTATAGGCTTATATTTAGTAGGCAGTGGCAGTTGATTTTTGCATGTGATAGCTATCTACTATATATTGCTTCATTTATTAGTACAAAGAATATGTAGCTCCATATATAGGTGCTGCCAGCGGAAAGGGCTTGTTTCATAGTCCTCGTTTGAGCAAAACACATCTTCTGCGAATACTTTTGTGTTTTGTCATTGTTTTGTTCGAAATCAGAACTGCATTCTTATCTCTAGTATTGTTATCTAAAATTGTTCTAATTTGGTAAATCCTGGTACTGCTAGGTGATATGCTAATGGTTATCAATGAGTGATCCTGCATGTCCGGGCATCGAGCGTCTATGAGCATGGCTGACCCAGCTGTAATTTGTCTTCTGCGGCTTGTCTGACCCAACGGTGCGTCATCGGGGTAGTGCTAATGTTAAAGAAGTGCTTATTGTTCTTGTGATTTGCAGATGTATTGTTCTTGTGATTTGCAGATGATTTGCTTGTACCCTGTTGCAATTTATATCTACTGATAGGCATACACATTCTGGGCTACATAATTGACAAATTCTTCTGCTTGCACCTTATTTTAAAGCAAAGGTGTAATTTTGTCTCTGTTTTGTTTTTGGCAGGTATTACAAGGACTGAAGTGTTTTCCCCTCTTTTCAGGAGCTCCTGCCTGAAGAATTTTGAAGAAACTTGAAGCCCCAGTTAGCAAATAGTAGCTACTTTTTTTATAGCTTGTAATTTTGGACGAATTTCATGTGTTTTCCTGTTCCGTATGAAATATTTGAAACATTGTATGAAATATTGGATGAAATATTTGGAATATTGATTCTGCATGTGTTTTGGAAATACGTGAAACACAAATGGGACCCACATAAAAATAATCTGTAAAATTCTAAAATTTCTGACTTGTGGACCTATGACAAGTGGGACCAATCTGAAAAGTGGGACCAGCACCAAAATGGCATGGTGTAAATGGAAAATTAATAGATTGTAAAAGGCCGAGTTGTTGGGCCTGGCCCATGTAGCCGTTCGAAATAGACAGGGAAAAACATAAAATGGGCTGAATTATTGGGCTCGGCCCATCTAAACAGCTGAACTGGACTGGGCTGATTCTGGTCTACGACCATTCCATTTGGTCACAAAATTGCCACGTCAGCTTTGCCACGTTGGATTTGACGTGGCGTGGCCAGATTGCCAGTGACCAAAAATTTGGTCATAAAATCTGTGACCTTTTATTTTGGTCATAGAGGTCTATGACCAATCCACAAAAATGGTCATATTGGATCGTTAGTGACGCTCATAACGTGACCAAGTGTTTTTGGTCACAAAAAGGTCACAAATTAAAATATATGACCATTCAGTGACCAATATTGAGGGTCATAGCATAGCATATTTCTTGTAGTGCCCCTTGGTGCAGAAGGACACCGGGGGCCGCGTCGAGGACGTGCCTGACCCTCGCGAGGGCTCTGGCCCTAAAGAGGGGGAGAACTCCTCTCGACGGAGCCCCCAGGCGCAGCTAGAGACCACGCCGATCCCACGCCGCGACGTCCCTGGGCCTTCTGCCGGCATCGAGGCCTCTGAGCCTCGCGAAGAAGCTTGGGCCATGGTCCTGCGGCGCTAGCGTCCAGGCTCCGCTCGCCGCGGAGCCATCTTCAGCATGGCGAGGGAGGCCATGGGCGAGCTTGAGAACCACCTCGCGGAGGAGGAGCTCGCCAACGCTGAAGAGCGCGCCGAGCTCGAGCGGGCTTGGGCGCATCTCCGCGAAACGGTGGAGCGATGCCACCGTGAGGATGCAGCGGCGCAGAAGCGGCGCGAGGAAGCCGTGCGCTTCGCTGAGGAGACCCGCGCCAGCGTGGTCCGCGAGGCGCAAGACACCCTCGAGGAGCTCAAGACACAGCGCGAGGCTATCGAAGCTGAGCGCGAGTCGCTGGAGGCGGAGGCCGCTTCCAAGCACCAAGAGCTCGATGATCGCGAGAGGAAAATCATCGCGGACTCCGAGACGGTGCGGGTTGGACTGGAGAAGCTCCGCAAGACCTTAAGCACCCGCGAGAAGCAACTGGAGAAGCGCGGCAAGGAGCTCTCCCTCCGCGAGACGGAGCTGCGCCGGCGCGAGGATCAAGTTGAGCAGGTCGAGAAGGACCAGGCAGCGCAGCGGGAGAGCTTGGAGGCCCGCGAGAGCAGCGTCGCCCGGGACGAGGCCAGCTACAGGGACCGCCTCGACAAGGCCAACACCCAGTTTCTCCAGAAGGAGAAGAAACTGGAGGAGGAGAATGCCACCAGGATGCAGCTCTACCGGGACGGCTGCTCCAAGGAGTTCAAGGACAAGGCCAAGGTCCAGGAGGAACGCTTCACAAAGAAAAGCAAAGAGCTCGAGGCCCGCATCAAGGAGCTTGAGGGGGAGAACAAGCGACTGGCTGGCCGCGCCCGGTCAGCCAAGGACGCTCAGGCTCGCGCGGAGCAGGATCTCGCCTCGATGACGGTGGACTTGACTTCGCTTCAGGAGCAGGTCGAGCCCACCGTGGCGCTCGTGGAGCAGGCTCGGCAGAACGCGGTGGCGCAGCAAGTCTTAACGCGCACGCGTGCGCGCATGTTCCAGTCCCTGGTGAGGCGCGCGCGCCATCGCGGACCGCCTGGAGGTCGAGGCTCCTACGCTCCCCGTCGGGGGAACGACAACGTCGCTTCGTACCTCGACTTCTTCGAGCAATTCCTCACTTGTATCGAAGGGGCCTTGACGAACGTCGACGACCTTGTCGATGCTGAGAGCCTCAAGCTTCTTAGCGTCGCGGTGGGGCGCGTCTTCGCCAACCTCGGGCGCCTCCATCCCGCCTTCGACTTCACGACCGTGACGGAGCCTCTCGAGCCACAGCGCGCTAAATCGCTAAACGCCGCGGTGTGGGATGATGTGGAGGAATACATCTAGCACTTCAAGAGGGTCGAAGTCGAGGAAGACGAAGACGAAGGCGTCGCTGAGGAGGCCGCAGACGAGGCCGCTGGCGAGGAGGGCCACGAGAGCCCTGATGCTTGAGCTGCTCCTGTGGCAACATGTCCCTGTGGCACCAGTTATCTTTTAGGCTTTTTCCCCTTGGTTTGTAAGGACCTTATTTGAACATGTCACGTGTAAATATATGTGCCCCTCTGGAGGCCTTTTGTCTCTTTTCCATGTCCATTGTGCTCTACGTCGTTAGGACCCTTCTCCTAGCGCAACAGCACCGCCGCGTCGGTATGTTAGAGTCAGGGCTCAACAAGGTCGGGGGGTGCGTGAGGCTTGGAGAGGTAAGGGCTCTCGAGGCGCGATGCTCGTGAGCCCCCTTTAGGCGTGCAAGCGTCCCATGGGGCGCCAGAGAGAAAAGGGGCTCGAGAGGCGCAAGAGCGAAAAAGGGCTCGAGAGGCAAAAAACCAGCGAGGGAGTTTTAACAAGTTTTAGACTTAGCTTCGCGAGGCAACTGCCTGTGGAGGGCGTCTTGCTCCCTGACGAGGCTTTCTGCTCTCGAGGCTGCCTGAGGCTTATCTCCGAGCCTTGCTTTCCTGCGTAAGAGCAATGGGCATACCCGCAAGCAATGCATGGTTGTACAACTCACACGCGCTCATAAGTTTCCCTATGTGTGTCTCACGAGGAGAGTAAGCACCAAGGCCCTTGGTGAGGTGACGTGCATGGGAGCTGGCCCATGAGTTCAGAGCTCGGATCCATTGGGTTTTGCGATGCTCTGCTGGGATCTTCCCGAGGCACAGGCACCGTGCTCAGCCCCCGCTCGCGAGATACGCATGGGGAAGGTATGAGCGTGAACGAATGCAGAAAAGCAGCTGCTTACATAACGGCGCGCGAAGGCGCATAGGTTCATGCTGAGATGAAATTGTTCATTACATTTGGCGTGGCCAAAATAGAGTTCTCCATGTCTGAGCATGGGATGAATTGCCGCCATGTCTGAGCATGGGGTTCCACATGGACTGGCTGAGGCATCTCGCGGCCCTAGGCGACACATTGTAGAGAGAGCTCAGATGATGTAGCCCTCGTGGAGGGAAAGGCTTTGTCAAGCTGGGGATGTGATGGCGTAGGCCTCCCTCTTGAGACAAAAAATGCCTGCCATGACTGATCACGGGTAGAACTTGCGTAGATGCTGAATGTTCCACGGGTTCTTGACGGGGATGCCGTCCTCTGTCTCAAGCCGCACCGCGCCAGGCCTGGAGATGTGCACGACCTTGAAGGGCTCTTCCCACATAGGCGAGAGCTTGTGGAGGCCTTCCCTGGAGAGGATCCTCCTGAGGACAAGGTCGCCTGTCTCGAGGGTGCGTGGCCGTATGTGGCGTCTGTGGTAGCGGCGGAGATCTTGCTGGTACCTTGCCGCCCTGAGGGCAGCGCGGCAGCGGGTTCCCTCGAGCAGCAGCAGGTCGTCGTTGCGGAGTTCATCTTGGTTTGCTTCGTTGAAGGCAAGGACTCGCGGGGACCCGTGCGTCATCTCGTTGGGGAGGACCGCTTCAGCTCCGTAGACGAGGGAGAACGGCGTTTCGCCAGTAGGCTTTGTCGCGGTGGTGCGGATGGACCAGAGCATAGATGGGAGCTCCTCAATCCAGTTCTTGCCGTGGACCTTGAGGCGGTTGAAGCTTCTTGTCTTGAGGCCTTTGAGCACTTCTGCGTTTGCGCGCTCAGCTTGCTCGTTGCTTCGTGGGTGAGCCACCGAGGCGTAGCAGATTTGGGTGCCGAGGCTGCCGCAGTAGGACTTGAAGGCTCCGCTGGTGAACTGCGTGCCATTGTCGGTGATGATGCGATTTGGCACACCGAAGCGGCACACCAAGCTCCTGATGAACTTCACCGCTGACCTTGCTGGGACAGTGCACACTGGTTCGACCTCTGCCCATTTGGTGAACTTGTCGATGGTGACGTAGAGGTAGCGGTAGCCCCCGAGCGCTCGCGGGAAAGGTCCCAAGATGTCCAGCCCCCAGACCGCGAACGGCCAGGAGAGCGGGATGGTTTGGAGTCCTTGCGCGGGCTGGTGAATTTGCTTCGCGTGGAATTGACATGCCTCGCAAGACTGGACGATCGCAGTAGCATCTTGAAGCACTGTAGGCCAGTAGAAGCCACTCCAGAAGACTTTCCCCGCGAGGGTGCGTGCGCATGAGTGGTGGCCACATTCTCCGCTGTGTATGTCTCTGATCAGCCCGCGGCCTTCTTCTGAGGGGATGCAACGCAATGCGATCCCGTTAGGGCGCTTGCGGTACAGGTCTCCCTCGTGGAGGCAGTATGACTTGGCCTGGCGAGCGATTCTTTCTGCTTCTGCATCTTCTTCAGGGAGGATCCCATCTTGCAAGTACTCCTTGAGCTCGATGATCCAATCCACCGTTTGGCGCACTAGAGTCAACAGCAGGCGCGCCCCTGAAGGCGGACCGCAGTCTGGTGCTCCAGTTGCTGGTGCTTGGGGAGGCTCCTCATCAATGTCCATAACAACTCCTTCTCTTGGCTGTTTGACAGATGCCTTGAGGAGTGTCTCTTCAAAGACGCCCGCTTGCTACGGCTCCCTTCTTGATGCTCGCTTGGCGATGTCGTCTGCCTCTTGGTTTTCTCCGCCCGGGATGTGCATGAGCTTCATTCCCCTGAAGTTCTTCTCGAGTGGGCGGACTTCCTCAAGATAGGCAGTCATGTAGCTGTCCTTAGGCTTGTAGCTCTTGTTGGAGAAGTTGACGAGGAGCTGGGAATCACCCTTGATGAGTAAGCGCTTGACGCCAAGGGCGATTGCAGCTCTGAGCCCAGCGAGGAGGCCTTCGTATTCGGCGATGTTGTTGGAGATTTTGTCGTTGTGCGCGAAGCACAGCTGGACGGCGTAGAAGAGCTTATCGCCTGTTGGTGAAGTCAGGACAACGCCTGCCCCCGCGCTCTGGCGCGCGAATGCTCAATCAAAGTACATGGTCCAGTAGTTTGGCACTGTCCCTCCTGAAGATGTGGCTTCTTCCTCGTGAGGCTCTTCCTGACGCGTGTCCGTCCATTCTGCCGTAAAATCTGCTAGCGCCCTACCCTTGATGACCCTCGTGGTGTCAAATTGCAGCTCGAAGGGTTGCAGCTCGATGCCCCAGCCTGCGACGCGATCTGTTGCGTTCGGGTTGCGCAGGACCTGCTCCAGGGGGTATAAGGTGACCACCTTGATGGGGTGACCCTGGAAGTAGTGGCGCAGTTTCCTGGAGGCGATGAGGAGCGCGAAGAGGAGCTTTGTTGCATGGTGTAGCGCTCGCGAGCGTCCCGCAGCACTGTGCTGACGAAGTAGACGGGGTGCTCGATAAGCGTGGTCGTTGGAGCTTCAGCGTTAGGCTCCTCGCGAGGCTCTTCAGGGGCCTTGGCGAGGTTTTCTTGCGGCAGGTCCTCGGCGAGGATGTTCATTGGCTGCGGAGGCTCGACTTGAGGCTCGGGGCTTGGAGGGGCTGCTTCCATGCATGTCGGGGGGCTCTGGGCTTGGCGCGGCAGTGTCTTTCTTGGCGAGGACTGGCTCTTCCCTTTCTGCCACCAGAACCACTTGCTGTTTGAGGAGTGGCTGCTAAGTACAGCTTCAACGGCTCGCGAGGTCGTGGGGCAACCATGATTGGTGGGCTGGCCAGGTACTTCTTCAGGTCTCAAATGCCTTGTCAGCTTCAGGCGTCCACTTGAACGTGCCAGACCTCTTCATGATCTTGAAAAACGGCAGCGCCCTCTCGCCGAACTTGGAGATGAAACGGCCAAGGCTGGCCATGCATCCCGCGAGGCGTTGCATGTCCTTGAGGCGACGGGGTGGCTGCATTTCTTCTATGGCCTTGATCTTGTCGGGATTTGCTCAATGCCGCGGTGAGACACTAGGAACCCAAGGAGTTTGCCTGATGGTACCCCGAAGACGCACTTGGCGGGGTTCAGCTTGATGCCCACCTTGCGCAGGCTGGCAAACGTCTCCTCGAGGTCCTTCAGGAGTGTGTGCTCTTGGCGAGACTTGACCACGATGTCGTCGACGTAGGCTTCTGCATTTCTTCCCATCTGAGCCCCAAGGCCTTCTCATGAGCCTCTAGAATGTGGAGCCGGCATTCTTCAGGCCGAAAGGCATGCAGACGTAGCAAAACACACCACAAGGGGTGAGAAATGCTGTCTTCTCCTCGTCCTCCTGTGCCATCTTGATCTGGTGATAGCCTGAGAAGGCATCCAGAAAACAGAGAAGGTCGCAGCCAGCGGTTGAGTCCACGATCTGGTCTATCCTTGGCATGGGGTACGGGTCCTTGGGGCAGGAATTATTGAGGTCTGTGAAGTCGATGCAGAGCCGGCCTCCACCGGTGTGCTTGGGGACGACCACCTTGTTGGAGAGCCAAGTGGGGTGTACAACTTCTCGAATAACATGTGCTTCCTTCAACTTTTCTACTTCCTTGATGATGAATTCTTGCTTCTCTGGCGCTTGGCGCCGCCTTCTGCTTCACTGGGCGTGCGTCTTGACACACAGCTAAGTGGTGCTCGATCACCTCCCTCGGTACTCCGGACATATCTGACGGTGTCCAGGCGAACATGTCAGAGTTTGCCCTGAGGAAGGTGACGAGCGCGCTTTCCTATTTGATAGGCAAGCCAGCGCCTATGGTGACGCTAGTCACCGAGCCGCTGGCGTCCAGTGGCACCTTCTTCGTGGCTGTTCTCTCCTGAGAGAACAACTACTTCTTCTTTGCTGGCCTCTCGAGGGGTTCCTTAGCATCCTCGTCAGCGGGGAACGCTGCTGCGGCGTCCTTGTAGGCATGCTTGACAGAGCGCATGGCGTCCTGGACCTGGCCGCGGATGGTGATGGTGCCACTACAGCCTGGAAGCTTGACGATGTTGTAGGCATGGTGAGTGACAGCCATGAACTTCGCGAGGGCGGGGTAGCCGAGGATGGCGTTGTAGGGTAGGCCAATGTGCGCAACGTCGAAGTCGATGAGCTCTGTGCGGTAGTTCTGCTCTGTCCCAAAGGTGACTGGGAGCCTCACTTGCCCCAGAGGGGTAGTGGTACCCTCTGTCACTCCCGAGAAGGGCCTGGTGGGCATGAGGCGCTCGTAGGGCACTTGAAGCTTCTCGAAGGTCTCGACAGAGATGACATTGAGGCCTGCACCCCCATCGATGAGCGTCTTGGTGACGGCAATGTTGTTGATGGTGGGGGTGCACACCAGAGGGATGGTTCCCACAGCCTGAGTGGACTTGGGGTGGTCGCTGGAGTCGAAGGAGATGGGAAACTGCGACCACTTGAGGGGCTTGGACGCCTCAATCCCGGGGAGTGCGACATTGACCTCGCGAGAGAGCTGCTTGAAGTGGCGGTTGGACTTGGGGGCCTGAGCCCCACCGAGGATGCACGCAGCCCCACGAGGGGCCTGGTAGCCTCCAGGGTTCTCGTCAGGGAGGTTGTCGTTTTGCCCGGTGGGGTTCTGCTGGGCAGCGTTCGCCTGAGGATTCTGCTGGTAGTTGTTGTTGTCATAGCTTCCGCCCCCGCGGCCGCCGCGGTTGTTGCTGCGGTTGCCGCGTCCTTGGCGCTGCTCACGTTGCTCGCAGCTTTCGCTGATCTTCTTGAGCTCCCAGCAGTCCTCTGTCGCGTGGTTGTGCTTCTTGTGCAAAATGCAGTACGGGCGCTCATCTTTCTTGGCGGCCTCTGGAGCAACTGGAGAGGCGACGCGCTTCTGCATGGCGTCAGGCTCTGCCGCTAGGACAGCCGTGGTCTTGCGCTTCTCGCTAGCCTTCTTCTTGGGCTTGGACCCCTCAGCAGGCTCTGCCTTTGGCTCGTTCTTGACGAAGAGGCGACCCTCTTCAGCCTTGGCGCACTTGTCCGCCAGGTCGAAGAGCTTCACCACAGAGGTGAGGCTGTCATGGATGCCCAGCTTCTCGAGCATCCTGGTGTCTGTGACACCTGCCCTGAAGGCAGAAATGACCTGCGTGTCGGGGATGTTCGGAATCTTGTTGCAAACTTGGCTGAAGTGCTGGATGAACTTGCGGAGGGTCTCGCCAGGCTTCTGGCCCACAGCGCAGAGGTCGTTGTAAGTGAGAGCACGCTCGTACGTGCCCTTGAAGTTCGCCACGAAGCACTTGCAGAGCTCCTCCCACGTGCTGATGGTGCTCTCGGGGAGGTTCAGCAGCCAGGAGAGCGCTGCGTCCTTGCGGGCCATGACGAACCAGTTGGCCATCACCTTGTCGTCGCCGCCTGCGGCCTGGATGGACACGGTGTAGAGCTGCAGGAACTCCAGAGGGTTCGTCCTGCCGTCGTAGCGCGGAGGCAGGTCCGGCTTGAACTTGACTGGCCAGACGACGCGGCGCAGCTCGCGGGTGAACGCAGAACAGCCCGTGGCGTAGACCACGGCACCGTCTGCGAGCGTGTGGCGGTTCTGCCGCCCTGCAGCGGCGATTTCTTGGACGGCGCGGTTGTGGCGGTCCCTTTGGCGCTCGATCTCGACGCGCGCGTCCTCAGGCGCGCGCTGCATGATCATGCAGTCATGCGGCGAGGAAGCGTGTGACGCAACTCGCTGGTGACCAGCTGGTGGCCCGCCTGGAGGAGGTGGCGGTGGTGGCGGAGGCGGAGGAGGAGCGCCGTGCGCTATGTTCCCCGCACGCCCGAATGGTGTACCAGCGAGTGAGAGGGTGCTGGCGCCACAGCCGGCACAGCGGCGTGGACGAGCTCGGCGATGCGGTTGATCCAGTCGTCATAGCCCGCCTGCGCGGGGCGGTAGCGCAGCAGCTCGTCTGCCATGAGCAGGGCAGCGCTTGGGTTTGGAGCCGCCCGGCTCTGCGAGGAGGCACCTGGGTCCCTGGACGGGTGCAAGGAGGAAGCTTCCTCCTCGCCGTCGTTGTCCTGGTCTTCTGGGTGCTCGACGCAGGGCTCGGGGTTGGCGCTGGGCCCTGGGGCGGTGTTGGTTGCGGACGGCCGCGCGGGCGGTGGGCGATGGGCTCGGTGTTGACCCTGCCTGAAGTCCGGCGCGCGAGGCACTCAGCTTGAGTCTCGGCCATGGCGAAGGAGAGGTTGAAGATGCGACTCAGCCCCCTACCTGGCGCGCCAAATGTCGCAGACTAGTCCCAAGAACTAGGGGTGTGTCTCGATGATGCCAGGAACGAGTAAGGGGCTGAACACGCAGTCAAGCAACCCTCAGCTACCTCGGAGACGATGCTCGGCAAGCTCGCTGAGGGACATCTCAACAGAGATAACACACGAGCTTTTACCCAGGTTCGGGCCCACCGTGAGGTGTAAGAGCCCTACGTCCTGCTTGTCTGTATTGCCTTGTTTGAAGTGTTTACAGTGTAATGGTGCTTGCCGAGGGTCAAGCTGTAGCTATGGTGGAACTACTGTGGAAGAAGACTTGCTCTCCTTCCTTGCTAACTAGGTGATTGAGAGTGCAAATGAGTCGATCCCCTCCCTTGGTCGTACACTGCCTCCTTTTATATCAGCCCCGGTCCTCTTCCCTCAATTCTCTTGGCGGGAAGGATAACCACATGGCGACAGAGGAGGAGGACAGTGCACGGCAAGGTGGCTGTCCATGGACCTGGTCCATGGCAGGAAAGCTTGTCCTTCATGGCTGCAAAGCCACCATCCAAGGACGATAAGCCTGCGCCGCAGAGCTCTGCGGCGTGCCCCACGGTGACGTTGGCTTGGAGCGTAGCGCACCACGGTCCCCTTATCACCGGAATGGCAATTCTTGTAGTCCGCTTTGCTTGTTGCTGCTTTGTTGACCACCTTTAGCACGAAAGAGGCAACTGCGGCGCGGGCGTCACTGCGCGCAGACGTGCGCGTCACTCTGCGGCAGGCGCAGAGGCCATGTGCGCTCTGTCGGGGAGACAGAGCTTTCTTCCTCTGGAAGGACCCTCGCGAGGGGGGCCTCGCGAGGGGCGCGCCTCGGCGCCAGGACTTAGCGATATTTCCGTTGCTGAAGAGGCCTCCCGAGGGAAAAGGACCCTCTCGAGGCCGTCGTCTGGTCCTTAGCAGAATCATCTTCGACGGAGAGGGCCCTCGCGAGTTGAAGCCCTCGCGAGGCCCCACTTGGTGAAAATTCCAGCAGAGTGCCCAGGGCTGAGCAGGCCGGCCCGTGGTACCCTGGTTTCCACTGGGCCGACAACCACAAAAGATCTCAACCACCACAATGGTGTCTAGGGTCCAATGATCCAAGAGTAACAAGCTCACAAACTTTCAACTTCCACGAATCCTCGTGGAGAGCACAAACCGATGCCACAAAGCAATGGCAAGAGCACAAGTGCTCAAATCCTTCACTCTCAAATCCCACCAAAAGCAACTAATGCTTATGGGGGAGAAGAGAGGAAGAACAAAGAAGAACTCAACAAATGGAACTCCAAGATCTAGATCCAATGGGTTCCCCTCACTTAGAGGAGAGATGGATTGGTGGAAAAGTGGATCTAGATCTTCTCTCTCTTTTCCCTCTAATTTAGGGCAAGAAACATGGAGAAATAGAGAGGGAGGCAAGCTTTCCAAGGTCAATAATGGTGGGAGAGAGAGGGGAAAACTTGCTTAACCCTAAGGGGAAAAAGGAGGCCTTATATAGTCCCCAAAACAAAGAGCCGTTGCAGGAAAATAGGAACCGGATATTCCGGTTCATTTTGGACCGGAATTTTCGGCCCGGGTCGCGCACCAGAAAATCATGTACTGATGGTAACCGGATATTTCCAACCGGATATTTCCAAAAAGGACCGGAATATCCGGTTTTCTGAAAACTGACAGAAACAGCAAAACGAAAACTGTAATATCTTTTTCATCCGGACTCCGATTTCGATGATCTTGGGCTTGTTAGAATCACAACAAAGAGCTCTGTAAGATCATGCAGAGAAACATCATAGTCCATCATGTGAGGAGGAATCCACAAGGAGAGAGTTTGACCTCTCTATAAAAGCCAAACTGGTAAAACCTCCAACATAAAAATCGCAACAAGATATTCGAATGAAATCCATTTTTGATGAATTAGAGCTTGGTATGGAGATGAACACAAGCTCTAAATTCTCACATGGATAAAAGCCAAATTAGAACCAAGAAAGATGACTGACAGAGATATACCTATCGGGTACCCTACCCTGAGGGTTCCTGGTGCACGTATCGACTAGGCCCAACTATCAAGAGCCTACGTAAAAGCCCAAGAAGAAAGGCCCAAGAAGATGGAGTACCCTCCAAGTTACATGAAGCCATAGTCAGTTTAGATTTTCCTTATGTGTAATTTGAGTCGGTTACGAACTCCCGAGACCCAGCCTACTATATAAAGGCTGGGAGGGCCATCGAACCAGACACGCACTTTCAGAACCACCAGAACCCTAGCGAGATCAGCATCTCGCCGGGATCCCCTTGTAACCAGCATACACTCTCGAATCAATAACAGACAGGCAGGACGTAGGGGTGTTACCTCCACACGAGGGCCCTGAACCTGGGTAAAATCCTTGCCCCGCTTGTCAGCCGACGATACTACCAGCTCTACCACGTTCTCTCCCCCATATTCATAACCCAAGGACCTTAACCATGGGTCTTGATGAGTCTACCCCTCGTCAAGTGGCGCCGACCGTGGGGAGGAATAGCGCTGGACTCGAAGTTTCGCCGGTTCCATCAGAAAACGGCAACTCGCCGATCACATCTACAAACGGCAACTCGCCGATCGCATCTGCAAACGGCAACTCGCCGGCTACATCAACACACAGCAGCTCGTCGACTCGCTCGAAAGGCGACTGCTCACCAGCCTCACCAGCAAAAAGCACATATGCTCCTCTGATGAACTTCGATCCGCACTCGCCAAATCTTCAAGAGACGTTTTCCGGTCTCAAGTCAGGTTTGGACTTAACTGTTGGAGCATTCAGTTTTTTCGTAAACAATCTTGGTACGCAGGACTTGACAGATCCACGACAATTCGCGCCGGCCGCAGCCGAGGCTCCGTCAACTGCATCCACCCCATTATCGATCCTCGGAGCCGGCTCACCTGCAACAACCATGTCGACTGGAGAGCTTAACGAGTACATGACGAAGGAGCTTCAAGGCGAGGAGGCCGAATCTGCGTACCGCACAAACGATCTCGAGTTCGATCGACTACTCGACGAGAGCTTCGACTGCGGGTTCTCACTCGACGACTTCGACGGACCCGAAATTCATAACGACAGCAACGTCGACTCCGAGATCTGCACCAACAACAACCTCGACTTGGAGATCCATAACGGTTTCGTCGACACCGAGATGAGCATAAGCGATGAGCACATCGACAACGAGATTCGTCTAGAAGATCTACTCGAAGGGCATAACGACTCTGACATGAGCCTTGATGAAGATGTCGAGTCCATGACAGGAATCGACAGCACGTACACCTGCCCCCGGGTCACGCCCCATCAGGTTTACGTTGCTATCTCTGCAGAAACATCCGCAGCCGTCCGCAGGCCTACACAATTCCCATGCACGGTGACCATGCCGGATGGGGTCACAACTCTGACAATCACCGCAGAGATGGCAGCAAAAGCAGACAAAGTCATAAAGGAGTGCATAATGATGCCAGCAGACTCAACTCCGGAGGAGATGTTGACCTTCCAGTACTTCAACTGGCAAGAGTCAATTCGACTGCAAAGCTACCGAGCAACACTCGAAGAACGCAGAAAGCAAGCCATCATCTCGAGTGCACGAAGGAGGCAGCAATCCTTGGCTCCACAAGGCAACCAAGCCCACGACCCATATCGCGGCTGGCACGCCTCCCAGAAAACGAGAGAGCAGCAATCACCCGCAACCTGTCGTTCATGACTGAAGATGCTAAAGGAATTCCAGTACCCAAAACAGCCGCGGGCGCACTGATCTCTGTGGGTGCCTACCTCAAAGCATTACAACCTCCAGCGGGCGATCCTAACGCAACCCTACATCGCCAACAGCTCAAATCGTTGGCCCTAGCGGCAAAGGCCATACAGCCAGATGCAAACACTCCAGGAGGGAGTCGAGATCGTGATCTAGTAGGATCGCGACGTACAGTACACGATTACAGCGGTCACAGTCACCGCTCGGAGGAAGCAAGGAGGAGCACACGCCGACACAGGTCTAGCAGAAGCAGATCTCGCAGGTCCTCTAGTAGCGAGTCATATTCCGACCGGGAACCCGAGGCGTGCGGAGCCATGTGTTTCACTCGACGCATCCGCGAGACACGGATGCCCAAAGGATTCAAATTAACATCTGAACAACCCAAGTACAACGGTCGACAGGAACCGTCAGGATGACTAGAAGATTACAGACTCGCTGTTTCGTGCCAGCGAGGCACAAACACCACGGCGATGCAGTACATACGACTCATGCTCGAAGGAACAGCCTGCGACTGGCTCAAAGCGCTACCTCCGTCGTCATACGACTCGTGGGATCACTTCCGCAGCGACTTCATCAAAAACTTCGAGCCAATGTGCGAGCGACCGAAGACGTTCGAAGAATTGCGAGCCTGCACTCAACGATCAGACGAGTCGTTGAGATCATACATACGGCGTTGGACCGAAATACACAATTCAGTAGGCGCAATATCAGAAGATAGGGCCATGGACGCCTTCACACAAGGTTTAGCCAGGAAAGATTTCAAAGAAGCACTTGGTCGTGAAAAGCCAACCTCCCTGGCTAACCTCATAAAAATCGCGACTGAGTGGGCAGACGGAGAAGACTCTGTGCGTCGACCCCGCGCTTCTCCACCACGCGACAGTCATGACAGTGGCAGTCGAGGCCGTAGAGACTCGTACAGAGATGATCACAGGCGCAAACGTTCAAAACGTCACTACGACGACGACAGACCCGAGTTCATGGCGGCTGGATACGCACAATCTCGCGATGATCAAGACAGAAGCAATCGGAGGTCGGATGACGACGGGACAGTCGAGATCGCGAGCAACGAAGCGACAACTACAAAAGGCAAGAGTGGCGCAAACGCACTGACGCAAAATCCGAGCGATCATTCGAAGAAAAGATGGATGACTACTGCAGATTCCACCTCTTTAAGGGGGAAGACGGAAAATTACGCTCTAACCTCACGCTAAGGAATTGCAGGGAATTCGACCAACTGGCGTCTGATTACATGATACGACTCAAAAGGTACGGCCCTGCTTCAGCTCCGCCTGCTCCTGCACCCACACCTCAACCGAACGCCGTACCTGCCATAATGACGCCACAGCCGCCACCGCAACCACCCCCACAGCCTGGTACAGGCGCACATATCGTGGGTGCCATACAGCCTGTACATCGCGTAGAAGATGATGGATATCCTCAGACTCAAGGGCAGATGTACATGATTCAGAAGGGTCGCCCCTCCAACAGGCAGCAAAACCTAATCACTTGACAGGTGAACATGGCTGTCATGGCACCTCCTGCCGTTCCTGAATTCTTGAAGGGATCCGAGACAACCATAAGTTTCAGTCGGGCAGATCACCCCCCGGCTGTAGTTCGACCAGGGCACGCCGCTCTGGTACTCGACGCGCAAATTGGAGGCTACGCCATGACCAAGGTTTTCATGGATGGAGGTAGCGGCATAAACATCATCTTCGCGGATACACTCCGCAAAATGAACTGGTCAGTCGAAAACCTCCCAAAATCTTCAAATACTTTCCACGGTATCGTTCCTGGCAGGGCGGTCAGCCCAGAAGGCACCATACAACTCGAAGTTACATTTGGGGACAAACGCCACTTCAAGACAGAGTCGATTGAGTTCGAGGTCGTCGACTGGAAATCACAATACCATGCTATCCTTGGGCGGCCAACGTTCGCCCGGTTCATGGCAGTACCACACTACGCATACCTCATGTTGAAGATGCCTGGACCCAAAGGAGTCATCACTGTCCATGGAAACTTTCAAAGGTCCAACGCTTGCGACCGCGAGTTCAGCAAATCTCCGAGACATTCGGCATGGAACAGACACTCGCTGATCTGGCGATCTCTAACGATCGCACACTCCTGCCCGAGCATAAAAGGCTGGCAGTCGACAGGGCGTTCAACGCAGCAAATGACACAAGGTCACATCAAGTGCACCCGACCGATCCGTCCAAGACAGTCAACGTATCATCGAGTCTGCCTATCGCATAGGAAAGCGCGCTCATCGAATTCCTCCATGAGAACTGGAAAATATTTGCATGGTGTCCAGCCGACATGCCAGGTATTCCCAGGGAATTTGCCGAGCACTCTCTCCAATTGTTTCCAGATGCCAAGCCAGTCAAGCAAACAATGCGCCGGATCTCCGGCCCAAAACGTGCTGCTGTCGAGTCTGAGGTCGACAGGCTACTCGCGGCAGGGTTCATCAGAGAAATCAAAAAATCACAATGGGTGGCCAACCCCGTACTCGTAGAGAAAAAGCATACAAACATCCTTCGGATGCGTGGACTTTACAGCACTTAACAAGTGCTGTCCAAAGGATCACTTCCCGCTACCTCGAATCGACCAGATCGTCGACTCCACCGCCGGATGCGCACGACTGTCCTTTCTGGATACTTACTCAGGTTACCACCAGATGAGGATGAAGGAAGAAGACGAAGAAAAAACGGCGTTCATAACCCCACTCGGGGTCTACTGCTACACAACTATGCCCTTTGGACTCAAAAACGTGGGTGCAACGTACCAACGCATGATGCAAGACTGCCTCAAAAAGCAGATCGGACGAAACGTCCAAGTCTACGTGGATGATATTGTTATCACAACAAGGGAAGAACACACACTACTCGACGACTTGAGGAAACTTTCGACAACCTCAAACGCTTTCATATCAAGCTCAATCCTAAGAAGTGCACGTTGGCGTTCCAGCCGGGCAGCTCTTGGGGTACCTAGTTTCTGCTCGTGAAATTGAAGCAGACCCGGAGAAAATACAGGCCATCCTCACAATGCAAAGGCCTTCAAAACTTCATGATGTGCAGAAGTTAGCAGGTCGAGTGGCAGCGCTCAGTCGATTCATCAGCAAGCTGGGAGAAAAGGCACTACCGTTCTATCGACTGATGAAGAAAGTAGATAAATTCGAGTGGACACCGGAAGCTGAAGCAGCCTTCACGGATCTCAAGCGAATCCTCACAAGCCCTCCGATCCTCGTCGCACCTAAGGAACGGGAACCGCTATACCTGTATGTCTCGGCTACAAACAGGGTAGTGAGTACCGTGCTGGTAGTCGAACGCATGGAGGAGGGGCACGCCCAAAGCATACAACGCCCAGTCTACTACCTGAGCGAGGTCCTCTCCATATCAAAACAGCGGTACCCGCACTATCAAAAGCTGGCTTACGCCGTGTTCATGTCCTCAAGGAAATTGACGCACTACTTCGCAGAGCACCCGATCACCGTGATAAGTAACTCAGCAATCGGTGATATTCTCACAAACCCCAACGCAACGGGGCGAGTCGCCAAATGGCTCATCGAGCTAGCTCCAAGAGACATCAAGTACGAGCACCCGAAGGCCATCAAAGTCCTACCCGACTTCACAACCGAGTGGATAGAAGCTCAATTGCCTGGAACGCCAGACGTGTCCAATTCATGGACCATGTACTTCGACGGGTC
The DNA here is from genome assembly GCA_947311845.1 of Poa pratensis. NCBI lineage: Eukaryota > Viridiplantae > Streptophyta > Magnoliopsida > Poales > Poaceae > Poa > Poa pratensis. The sequence goes on from CAMZMU010000086.1 coordinate 1,391,352, forward strand.
AAAGAAACATGAAGGCGCAGGAGCAGGCGTCATCCTCATATCATCAAAAGGAGACAAGCTCTGCTATGTTCTGCAAATGGGATTCAAATTACCCTCTAACAACGAGGCCGAGTATGAAGCCTTGATCCATGGCATGCGGATGGCGAAAGCACTCGGGTGCACTCGACTGATGATTTACGGCGACTCAAACCTAGTGGTGCAGCAAACAATGAAGGCCTGTGACGCCATCGCGGATAACATGATCGCCTACCGCGACCTGTACAACATAATGGAGGGCAGCTTCGACGGCTGCAAGTTGCGGCACATAGGAAGAGAAAGCAACGAAGAGGCAGACATGCTAGCCAACCTAGGCTCTACTGGCGCACAAGTTCCACCTGGTGTCTTCCTCGAGCGCATCGAGCACAGATCCATCAAGGAAAAACAAGCACCTCCTGCATCGACTGCACCAGCCAAGAGCAAAGCACCCAGCACAGAGGACCCTCCAGTCGAGGTACTCCTCATCGAACCTACTTGGACTCAACCTTTTTTGGCATAAATACTCCGCAACGAGCTACCAGACGACATAACCGAGTCACGACGTGTCACTCGACGATCCAAAGCATACACCGTCATCAACGGCGAGTTATACAAACGCAGCATATCAGGTATGTTCCAACGCTGCATCGCATTCGAAGATGGTCAAGCCATACTTCGAGATATTCATGCAGGTACTTGCGGGCATCACGCCAGCAGTCGATCACTCGTAGCCAAAACCTTTCGAGCAGGTTATTACTGGCCCACAACACTCAAGGACGCGGAGGACATAGTCAAAAGGTGCATCGGCTGCCAAAAATTCGCAACAAAGCCGCACGCACCCGCTTCAGCATTGAAGACCATACCATTGGCCTATCTTTTCGCCCAGTGGGGGCTCGATATGGTTGGGCCGCTCAAAAAATCTTCGCATGGTGGACATACTCACCTCTTGGTAGCAGTCGACAAGTTCACACAGTGGATCGAAGCCGTCCCTATCACAAGTTTAACTGCCACTACATCAGTTAACTTCATAAAGAGCATCATCTACCGCTTCGGTGTCCCAAACAGTATTATCACTGATAACGGCACAAACTTCACGGCTGAGGAATTCCGAACTTTCTGCAAAGAGCAAGATATCACGCTCAACTATGCATCCGTGGCACACCCGCAGTCCAATGGACAAGTCGAAAAAGCCAATGGACTCGTGACAAGCGGAATCAAGAAGCGCCTCCTGGTGCCACTCAAAAGAGCCGCGGGTGCTTGGGTCGAACAACTCCCCTCTGTGCTATGGAGCCTACGCACAACTCCTAATGCCTCGACACAGTTCACTCCATTTTTCATGGTCTACGGCGCAGAGGCAATCCTGCCATCAGATGTAAGATTCAACGCACCAAGGGTCGAAGCATACAATGAAGAAGATGCGGATGAAGCACTCGAAGACGCAGTCGATTTGCTCGACGAAGCACGTGACACGGCGCTTGCACGCACAACTGTTTACCAGCAGGATCTCCGCAACTACCATAGCCGTCGACTGCGCACCAGGTCTTTCGAGGTTGGCGACCTGGTTCTTCGACTGAAGCAGAAGAAGGTGCACAAGCTCGCCACCCCATGGGAGGGTCCCTTCATCATCACTGAAGTCCTTGGTGGTGGTGCATACAGACTGAAGCACGCGAAGACATGCGAACTCTCGCACAATCCTTGGAACGTTGCGCACCTGCGCCGTTTCTACGCTTCGAGTGCTCATAGTCATACAATGTAATAGGCGATATGTCGGATGGCTGCAGGTTTCAGACGCGCTCTTTTCCTTACCAGGGTACCTAAGAGGGCTGGAAGGTTTTTATGAGGCGGCCTGCAGCTTAACATTCAAAAGTGGAATATAATCAGTGTTCCTCCTACTTCTTTCTGTTTTCTACTCGCATAACTCATAACTTAACCGCACCCGAACACTCGGGGGCTGCGTTACCCAGACACACGAGCTCTCGCTCTCAACATAACACCTTGACCGGGACCGAACACTCGGGGGCTGCGTCACAACGATTCAAACAAAGAACGCAAACTTTGCGGCCACACTCGAACACTCGGGGGATGTGCTGACGTTGCCTCATAATCGACACATATCTCATAAACCCCACTCGATTGACTCGGGGGCTAGGCACATGTCACAGTAAACAATTCATATTATATACAAAGAGTCAAAATTACACTCGGGGGCTGCCCCCTACATTTACACTCGCAACCCGCCCTAAGCCTTAGGCTCGTCCTTAATAGGCAAAGCAGGACCCATCAGCTGGGCGTGGGTACGCTCGATTAACATCTCTGCGGCAAGCACAGTATCATCCAGATCTTTTTGCGCCAAAGTCGCCCCAATTGCGGGCGGCGGGAGCACCAAAGCTGGTCGTCGACTTCGCACATACGCCATAGCCGCGTTTGCCCCAACCGCAAGCTTTTTGGTCAGCAGTTCTCGGATAGGACTTGCTTGGCGGAAAATATTCACCAAGGCATGGATCCCTTGTGGTTGTGGTCCCGCAGGGAAAAGAGATTCATTGATTCGAATGAAGGCCGTCCTGCACAGCTCGAGTAACTGAGCACTTCGCCAGACACGGTCCGCCAAAGTGGCGAGCACGCGCGCATGATACATGTCAAGCCAGAAATGTTGTCGACCTGTGGTTGGGTCGTCAACAACATTGTCCAAACGCTCATCAACACGAGCTCGCTCCGCCTGGAAGTCATCAATGAAGCCTGCAAAAACACACAAGTCGAGTCAGCACAAGGGAACAGATAAAAGACTGTAAACAGGACAGAGATCATACTCACATTCGAGTTGCCTGTTTCCTAGCTCCATCTCACCGAGCACGTAATCCTCGCGTTGAGTGGCCAACGCTGGTCTCATTTTCAGTAATTTCAGCTCATTTTGGGCACTCTTTAAATCCTGCTCCATTTTCACAAATCGAGTTTTCATAAACTCCATAACTTTGGCATCGTTTGCCACCTGAGCCTGGGACCGGGTGATGGTAGGAGAATGCGAGGAGCCAGTCAAAGCGGCGGGTTCCCGTGACTGTTCAAGAACATAATCACAATACAAAGTTCGTATCAGAAGAGAAAATCCAAGGCATAAGTCCAAGATAAACAACCATACAGCTCTTCGAGTGCAGCCACATCAACAAAAGATCATTCGCATAAAGTATACCAGAAGCACACACGTACTCGCGCGATTGACAGTATCATTAAATGGCATCAAAAGAAAGGGTGCATCTGCCCTAAGTCTAAGAAGCCGACTCCGACCTAGACCTACGTGTGTGAGCAGCAACCTCTGCTGCCCGGCGCTCCATGGTAGCTATAAAAATTTCGGCCAGTCGCGCGGCTGGCTCGCTGATTCCCTTCAAAGGCACTAGCCTCCCGTCTGGCTTCCGCGGGAAATCAGATAGAGCCGCTTCGAAATCAACCTCTATCCCATGACCTAAAAGAAGCTTGAGGGTGGACTCCGAGGCGCGTACCGTGAGGGTGCGGGCAAAATCCGCCATGGTCGAGGTCCCCGGGCCAAAGACGTCGGCGAAGCCATCCAGCGTCGTTGGCAGCTCACCAGACGGGAACACGCCTTTGTACACAGCGCCAAGCATACTCGCAGACTTGTCAATTGCGTCCTTTGCATGGGTGAACACGGCGCCGAGGTCGCCTACAACACGGTCGAGTGACAAATTGTCACTCGCCATGTCCACAGAGGCCGGTGCACCAACAGCTCCTTCAAAAACCACAAAGAGCAAAAAATCAACACAAAGCACTCAGCGGCTACAACATAATGTCACAAGGAAAGGGTTACTCACCTCCCACTTCCCGCGCAAGTTCCGCAAGCTGCTCAGCATACACCCTCTCGCGCCCGGCGGCTGAGTCTTTGGTAGCATCCAATTCTTTCTTTGACTCAGCGCGCTGCGCAGCGAGTGCCTCCTCCTGTTCCTTCACGTGGGACTCAGCCAATGTCTTTTCGCCTGAAGTAGCAGATCGCATATAGTTCATAATCGACAAAGTCAAGCATTGCAAAAAGAAATTCAGAAACAGCAGCAAAATCAACTTACGACTAAGCCGCTCCAGGTCATTGCGCAGGTTATCCCTCTCCTGCTCCACCTGGACATAGGCCTTGGCAGATTCTGCCAGGGTGCGGTAAAAAGGCTGCGAACACACGCATTCCGCATAAGTTGCAACGCAAACAGTCCCAAAGTATGCGGACTAGTCGAAAGATACTCACATGGCTCGTCCAAGGTTCAGGGGTCGCGGTAGATGTCCCGACCTCCTGAGTCGCCACACTCGTAACCTTGGCCGCCTCCGCGACGGCAGTGGTGGCAACCGGCTGGACGGCCTCTTGTGCGGCCGGAGAGACGTCCGGGTGATCCGGAGTCGGAACTTTTTCGGCTGGAGGAGATGAAGGCCGTTCGGTCTCAGCACTGCGAATGGCACAAAGGAAAACACCATCGGCACAAGTATGCAACGGCAGAAACCTTCATATCATAAGCAAATGCACAAACCTGTGCTCCTCATCTTCCTCATAGTCGAGGTCTTCAAAATTTGGACCTCCAAAAGGAAGGGCCCCACTCGACTGGGGAGGAGGGGTCGAGCTCAGCGGGCATACAAGCAAAGGAGCAGCCGTGGTAATGGGTGGTGAGCCCGAATCATCGTCGTCCTCCAAGTCATGCTCCTTCGCAGGTGAATTCATAGAGGAAGATACCTTTTTGACCAATCGACGACGCTTTGGAGGCGCAACGTCGATTTCGTGGTCAGATGCGGCCACTTCTTCGGTCTGTACCTCCTCTGCTGCTTCCTCTTCACCCTCCTCCATATGCGAAGTGTTGGCGGAAGGGACCGGCGAGTGGTCCCCCTTCGCTTCCACCTCTTGCACTTGTGTTTCTTCAGTTGGGCCACCCTCTGGCAGCGGAGGAAGAGAAGCAGCAGTCGAGTGACCCTGCATATCGCATATCACAACTCCAAAGTTAGAAGACACAAAACAAACGCGTGGCTACTCGCAACTATCAAATAGTACAAAAGTCGTACTAACCTCAGGCAAAGGGTTGTCCACCCCATATGGAGTGATGGGGCAGTCGACCTTGCAGGGGTCGGATGATTTGATGCTGGTGATGGATCGCACATGCGCCACCACCTCACTCTTCGACAACTCGTCTGGGCTCATCCGAGTGTCGTCGGCCGCACCATCATACTGCCACATGGGGTGAGCTCGGGCGCGGAGCGGCCACACCCGCCTCTTCACAAAGGTGGCCATCAGGTGCACACCAGTCACCTTATCCAGCATGCCTCAAATCTGAGAGAGAAAGGGCTCTGCTTCCGCCAGTTCTTCGGCTGACAGCTGGTGGTCCCACGCATTGGTCCTCGCAAAAGTGGCAGTCGAAAAAGCGGCGACTTCATCTTGCTCGACGTGAACGTAGAACCATCCTTTCCTCCACCCTTGCGCGGAGTCGACTGACTTCAGCTGAAAGTAGCGGGTGTCGCCCCGCACTTGGATCGCGCAGCCGCCTACAGGGTAGGTGCGGCCGCCTCCCCTGTTCGGCCGCACCATAAAAATGGCCTTCCACAATGCCCAACTTGGGGCAACTCCAAGAAAGTATTCGCACAACGTGATGAAACACGCAATGTGCATAACACCGTTAGGGGTGAGATCATGGATCTGCACCCCATAAGCATAAAGCAATCCACGAACAAAGTCGTGGAGCGGAAGGGAAAAACCTCTAGGGAGAAACTCCGCAAAACAAACACGCTCATCGGCGCGCGGTTCAGGGAGTACCTCCTTGGGCGACGGCGCGCGGACGACCAGTTGATCTACCGGAGGCAGCAGACCTTGCTCGCGGAACTTGGCGAGCTGGGCGTCCTTGATCATGGACTTCGACCAGTCCCCGCTGCTTTTCTTCAAGCCGGCGGCGGCTGCGGACGCGCTAGCCGCGCTCTTCTTGCCCTTCGTTGCCGCGTCAGTCGCGGCGGCGGACGCAGCACCTTGCTTGGAACCCCCACCCTTGGCCATTGGTAGCGTGGGTGGGCGGAGTGCAGCGAACTTGGGCGCAAGAACAATGGAGACGCAGCGCAAGGAGGAAGACGAGATGGGAAGCGGCGCAGGAGGCAAATGGCAAGTAAAAAAACTCTGCCAACGCCACTCTTCCTATTTACCGCAGGTCCAAAACGATCACCACCGTTAATCCATAATCATACGCTCCGCGCGACATCCCACCGTACACGTGGTGGCCACGGAGAGCAACCGTCGCCGGCCACTCCACCCACTACGCACGGGAATCCAGGAATCATCATCACGCCCCGTGAAAATCGCGCCAGAGTGGTCAAATCAAGTCCAAACGGCGCCGTCCTTGGTCAGCTCTGCACAATGGGCCCACAAGCACGTCGCGTCCCATCAGCCTTACCAAGCACGCCATCGCTTGTCAGAAATGGCAGTCGCAAAATGCGTCATTGCTGACGTTACTTCATCTTGCACAACTGGCGTAAAAGTCACACGAGAATTTCGATTGGTCTTTCGACAGAGATCAGCAACGTCAGTCGATTGATCTTCGACTGAAGCATAATACTCCCATCGGGAGCGTATCAAAAATTTTCTTTGACTAACATACGCAGGGTAAAAAGAATTTGAGATTATCCTCCATTGCAAGCAATAAAGCACAATCTCGGGGGCTACTCCCATCGGGAGCGCTGTCGCGCACCCGATAAAATAATGGCAAAATATTAGTCAACAGATGACTCGACTCAGTTCATATGCAAAATCATACTCGAATTATTCCCGAGTTGTATCTGACGATCCTCGGATGCTGCATGCATAAGTGCAAAGGTAAGACCCGCCGATCAGTCGAGTTGGGCTAGGGACCGCTCCAGCAGCGTTAATCCTTAAACTTTCCGTGTCAGCAGACATGATGAAAATCCCGACGGACGCGTTGGGTAAACTCAAAGTTATACTGCAGTTCAATTCAGTAAGACCTCAACGGCCTGATTCGAATCTGACCAGTCTGTTCTAGATTCGAGTCCGGGGACTTGAATTTGATTGAAAGCTAGTAAGGTTTTGCCCGAATGGTAGTTAACTGGTCCCGATCCGTCGTGTGTACCGGGCCTGCTAAGCTATTATCCCTTGACTAACATAAGTAAAAAGTCATAGTCGATGAAACACTCGACATAGCCAACATGTGCTATTCATACAGGAATTCCAAATTATAAACACAGATACAAAGAATGTAACGTGCACAGATAAATGAGTCCATGCCCGACTCTTCGAATCAGACAAGTACTCGGGGGCTACTGACAGGGATATACCTATCGGGTACCCTACCCTGAGGGTACCTGGTGCACGTATCGACTAGGCCCAACTATCAAGAGCCTACGTAAAAGCCCAAGAAGAAAGGCCCAAGAAGATGGAGTACCCTCCAAGTTACATGAAGCCATAGTCGGTTTAGATTTTCCTTATGTGTAATTTGAGTCGGTTACGAACTCCCGAGACCCAGCCAAGGCTGGAAGGGCCATCGAACCAGACACGCACTTTCAGAACCACCAGAACCCTAGCGAGATCAGCATCTCGCCGGGATCCCCTTGTAACCAGCATACACTCTCGAATCAATAACAGACAGGCAGGACGTAGCGGTGTTACCTCCACACGAGGGCCCTGAACCTGAGTAAAATCCTTGCCCCGCTTGTCAGCCGACGATACTACCAGCTCTACCACGTTCTCTCCCCCATATTCATAACCCAATGACCTTAACCATGGGTCTTGATGAGTCTACCCCTCGTCAATGATATGCCAAGTATGCAAAGGTTTGAACTCTCCACAAAGATGCGATCAAGTTACTCACTTGAGAGCCCCTCTTGATAAAACGCCGTCTATCCTATAAACCGGTCTCCCACTAACACCACGAGACCGGTAAAATAGAAACCCTATTAAGAACATACCTTTGCCTTGCGCATTCCAGTTGAGCTAGATGATGACGATCTTGACTCCCTCAAGTTGGAACACCTTTCTTGATTGCGCTTTGCTTGGTGAAGACTCATATGTTGCTCCCCCATACTCCTATGGGAGAGACTCTCTTAGGCACATCTTCACTTGGCCATTATCTCCAAATGGGTGGCAAGCTTCAAGGATAAGATTTTTTCGAGATGCTTCTCTTGAACTTGCTCTTCTCATTCTTGACGACGATCACCACTTGACGTCATTCTCCATGAGCTAAATGAAATCTTCCCTTTGATGCGAGCTCATGGAAAGATACCTAACTCAACAAAGATACTCCACATACATATATCATGGGTTAGTACACAAAGCCATATGGACAATTTCTTACCATACCATTGGATCACATGAACCCACATGGTACATCATTTAGCTTTGTGTGTTGATCAATTTGAATCTACTCTTTGCACTTAGACTTGATCAACCTTGTATCTTCTCTTCCCTTCTTGATCATATCAAATATGTCCAATATAATCAATGATCTTGATGGCATACAACTTTGAATCCAACACATGGAGTTCAAGCGATGCCAATGGACAAACCTATAAGAATATCTCAATACAAACATTAGTCCATAAGGATTGTCATTAATTACCAAAACCACACATGGGCCAACACATGCACTTTCAGATAGTTTCTTCACCAGCGAAATCACTCAAAGCGGAGGTACTAAAGCGTCGTCGACATGCACATCGCCCACGCGAACTCATGCTTCGCCACTGCGGCTTCGAGGCGGGCCGGAGTTCCGGACTAACCTTCCGCCACCGCTTTCCTAGCGGCAGCTGGTTCGTTGTTGACACAGTCGGTCTGCTAGAAGCACGGCAAGATATGCTCGAAGGTGCACAACCTGCTTAGCCCGCTGCTCATGAGGGAGATCACCATCTCCCACGACACCTCAATCGGCATCGCACGGAGGCTACCCGCTTCGGCGTCGTTGCGAGAGATATGCAGCTCTGCGAGAGATTTAGTTTTGACCAAATAATTCATATGGACTAGTTAGAAGGCGGTAGACAACTCCACACACCTTTTTATTTCTCTCTCCTCTACCCAAAGCCCATTCATTGGGATGTGCGCTGCGCAAAGGTGCCGTGTGACCAGCCGAAGAGAGGCACCCACCAGTTTCCGCCTTGGACCCGAGTCTAGAAACAGACATGTACGCGGCAAGCCGCAGCAGGAGCAGCACACTCTTCTTGCCTCGGCCAATCGATCGCCTGCTCCCTCCTCCTCGTGTAAAGCAGAGCAGAGAGCGCGCAGGAGCGACACCGACCGCGCCGTTGCCGTCGCCCTCCTCCTCCGCCGCCGTCGCCGTCACGCTCTCCATCGCCTCCCCTCTTCCTCCTGCCGTCGCCATCCGCCGCGCTCTCCTCCGCCTCCCCCCTCTTCACCGCAGACTGACAGAAACGGAGAGGGCCAGAGGGGGCGTACCTTCTTACAACAACAATGGCGGTAAGGTCCTTCTTCTCTCCTGCCCCCCCGACTCAGAATCTTCTCTCAGGACAGCGAATCGGAGCGCTCAATAATGTTTTCAGCACCGCAACAATTTTAGGCACCGCACCCAGTTCCACTGGCTCGAAACACTCTGAAAGATTCGTTTTTTCCCCTCCCCTCACAGCGCAATCGATTCGTCTGATCGAAAAAAAGATGTATGTTTTCCCCACTTCCTCAATGCGTCCTGTCCTGGACCAACCAGTGGCTGTACGCTGATGGGCAACAGCAAGAAACCGTATGTCCGCTAGCAGTAATACAACAGTGTTTGTATGGCTGGCCTCCTCCTGATGCGTAAATACAGGGTAATGTTGCCTGTTAGATAGCACTGTTTAGCTCCTCTAAATCAGTTCACCGCCGGTACTTGTCTGCATTCCCAAACACCGCTAGTCTGTCAAAATATGTCGACCTGTATGTATGTATACACACGTGAAATCACAGCACCAACTGAACATCCTCTTCATACGACACTCTCACTTGTATCTTTTGTGGTGGTCTGTACAGTATGTGTTTTCAAAGAGTCTTATTTGGTGCACTAGCTAGTGTCTTTTTTGGTTAATCTTATTCCAGGTGACACAATATGGGATTCCTGGTTAATCCGATCATCTTTTTAGATTTTACTAACTTAACAGTGAACTGTTCTTGCCTGTGTAAACTGTTTCTAATTGTACTGGTGTATAATTAGAAAAAGATGGACTTTTCTTGTTTCTTTTGATGCGTCATAGATAGACTCTAGAACTGAATCTTGCTGTGCTTCTTTCGCTCTAGAGGTTTCAGGTTTGACATCTTGTGATTGTCTCGGTCTTATGGGTGCAACAAAATTTTCTGTTGCGTAATTTTCTTCTCTACAATTGCTTTGCTGCTCGTTCTTTCAATATTGATCAAGGCGTGCTTATCTGTTGTCACAGGGCGACCATAGTGATAGCTTTGAGTGGGGAAGTGATGGTGAGGCTGAACCCTCATCTGATGCGGCCTCGAGGATCTTGGACGTTGCTGGCCCGTCAACGTTGGTATGTCAGGAAATTGAGCTGTTTTACGGTTGTTAAAATTACCAAGTATTCTAAAACTTGTACAGGAAATTATGTCTTTCAGCACAAGAGCTAGCCATGACTTGTTATTACCTTGGAATTCCTTGTCTGCATTCTCAAACACCGAGGGTCGTGTATCAGGATCACACCAAATACGTCGTCACGGTATCCTGTCGAAATATCGACCTATATATATACGTGAAATCAAGCACAAACTGAACATCCTTTGTATCTTCTGTGATGGTCTGTTCAATCTAATATGTGTTTTCAAAAACTTATTTGGTGCACTCTGGACCCTATAATTGAGTAAGGATGTGCTGATTTTGCCTTAGGGCTTTCTTCACTGTCGAACCATCTTCTTCTGTTGTTTCGGATGTTGTTCATGACAACACATTGACATGTACTGTTGTCGCATGATCTTCTGTCACACTTAAGCATTTAATGGTTTGGAACTCTTTAATGAGGAATTCTATGGTTTTAGTTTATGTTACAGTGGGCCACCTATATGATTCACAACCCTTACTTATGTGGCACTTCATCTCTTGCATTTGAGTAGTTAGTTCTGGTCTTCTGGTCACAAAGTTATCCATTTGATACAAGCATCTCCAAGCCGTACTGCACTAGCTAGTGTCTTTTTTGGTTAATCTTATTCCAGGTGACACAATGTGGGATTCCTAGTTAATCTGGTCATATTTTCAGATTCTACCAACTTGATCACTTTCCTCCCGTAAAAACATCTGTTATGCATAATGTGTTCTCCTATTCCAGTGAACTATTCTTCCTTGCCTCCGAAAGCTACCACACTTCTGTTAGTTTGGCATCCACTTAACCGAAACTTAAACTGTTTCTAATTGTACTGATGTATATTTTTTGGGGGATTAAGTACTGTCTTGTTGTACGGGGATGGAGGGGGTTTGTTCGATTAAGAAAAGATGGACTTTTCTTCTTTCTTTTGATGCGTCATAGATAGACTCTAGAACTGAATCTTGCTGTGCTGCTTTCGCTCTAGAGGTTTCAGGTTTGATATCTTGTGATGTCTTGGTCTTATGGGTGCAATAAAATTTTCTGTTGTGTAATTTTCTTCTCTACAATTGCTTTGATGGTCGTTTGCTTTCAATATTGTTCAAGGCGTGCTTATCTCTTGTCACAGGGAGACCATAGTGATAGCTTTGAGTGGGATAGTGATTGTGAGCCTGAACCCTTATCGGCTGAGGCCTCGAGGATGTTGGATGCTGCTGGCCCGTCAATGTTGGTACGTCAGGAAATTGTGTCTTTCAGCACAAGAGCTAGCCACGACTTGTTATCACCTTGTTATTATTATGATTTTAGCTTGATATTTATTCATGTGACTGTCCAAAGGATTCTAATGGGGAAGCACCATTTACTTCTCTAGTGGAGGGATACGTGGGAATGGGTTTTCCAAAAGATATTGTCGTGAAGGGAATTAAAGAGATTGGTAATACTAAAAGTAACAAATTTCATTTTGTTTGTCATACATGTTTGCACCTTGTGTTCCAACCGAGCAATTTGCTTTCAGGGCACAGTGACGCAGATGCACTGCTCGAGCTACTTCTCACATACAAGGTCTGTTTATGTGCTTCTGCTACTTAATTTATCCTGTAATGCTTTTGCTGCATGGTGGCAATGATTGCATGTTACAACAGGTTATGTGAAATGCAGACACTACGCGATGAGGCTGCGGGTAATTGCTCTACTTCTGGCTTCATCCCCTGGAGTGTTGAAAATGATGACAATCTTGATCTTGAAAACTGGGATGGAAACGAAGAAGCTAATGGGAGAGAAAGCAGCTCTGATAGTTCTGGTGATAAGGTAGATGATTCCGCATCATTAGTTTGGTGATTGAGAAATCTGATCATATATATGTTGATACGTGTGACATCTTTGCCATGCATAACTTTTTTTAGAACATGAAGCTTATACTGAATACACAGCTAGAAACTCCGAAACCTGGTCAATCCAGGCACATGCCAGATTAGTAAGGATGCAGATTTGGCAGTTATATGAGCTGCCATATTGGCATCTCTCTTTACATGATTAATAGTGAAAGCAAGAAAACTCCTACTAAGCTCCGAAATCTGGTTTAAAATTGGAGCAATACTTGTTTTCTTCTTTGGATCTCCACAGCGACACAAAAATCTGGGAATCATTTTCAATGATGACATGATTCAGCTTGAGGCTTTTGGCAAGCTTCAGCTGTTAGCACATTCTGCACATCACATATCTGTTTGCTTGAACCCCTTTGACAAAGCCCTGGTCATCCTGGAACACCACACCCACCGCCCCATGTCCTTCCAACTTGATGTTGTTCACATCTCATCATGTAAAACTTTTATCATGTAAGTGTGCAATATTTTAGGAAGTGAGGTTAAATACCATCAGACCGATACCTCTCGAGTAATCAAACAGACTGGAAAAGAGTAGAAAGTGAGTGTATTATTGGCCTGCTTGTTTTGTGATGGTGGTCAATAAAATGAATAGTTCTATTTGCGCATCACTCACTTTCCCTTCAGTTTTTTGAATACCAGCCATCTGTTTTTATCATGAAAACAATATGCTGAGACGAAATAATTGTGTTTATCACTGCTATGCATCTATAGGCATGCATATGCAAGTCCCCTCTAATTTTTTTTGTTTCACTTTTGCACAGAATTTTGTAAGAGAGATGTCAGAGAAGGACAACAAGATCAAGTCCTTAATAAACATGGGGTTTCCTGAAGATGAAGCAAATATGTCCATTATCAGATGTGGTATGCCTCTTTTTTCACATTGTTACCTGATGATCATGCTGAGACCTTATGTTGTATCTTTAAAAAAAATTCCTAGGTGTGGATGCCGCTCTCTGTGTATTAGTTGATTCGATCTATGCATCCGAAGCTGCAGGAAATTCTAATCATATGAATTTATCTGAACATGAGGTAACTTGACTGTATATTGAGTAACACAACTTATTTACTCTTTTAAATTTGATGTAAACTCACGGGAATTTTGTGTCTAATTTGGCAGGTTACTAATAGAGGTTTTGATTCCTTTGGAGGGAGAAAAAAAGCAAGATTGGTGGAAGAGAGCAAGAAAAAGATGAAGCGTGGAGGTGGTCTAATGGCTCTCCCAAATCCGATGACTGGATTCAGTCTACCCAATGAGTGGCTACGGTTAGTGACCAGGAGTCTTCCTAAACAAGCTATTGGTCCACCTTACTTCTACTATGAAATTGAGGCCCTGGCTCCAAGAAGTGAATGGATGAAAAATTCCAGATTTCTACATGACATAGAGCCGGAGTTTGTAGATTCGAAGTACTTCTGTGCAGCTGCTCGTGAAAGAGGATATGTGCATAATTTGCCAGTTGAGAACAGGTCACCTCTCCTTCCCGTCGCTCCAAAAACAATATTTCAGGCATTTCCGCGATACCAAAAGTGGTGGCCATCCTGGGATCCTAGAAACCAGCTCGATTGCTTGCAGCCTCGTGTGGCAAGTCCAAATCTGATAAGAAAGATCGAATGTGCTCTTCTCAGCTCAAGTGACCCACCATCTCGAACTATTCAGAAGTATGTAATGGATGAGTGCAGAAGGTACAATCTTGTTTGGGTTGGAAAGAACAAGGTTGCCCCACTAGAGCCCGAGGAAATGGAATACTTACTAGGTCTTCCAAGAGACCACACGAGGGGATCCGCCAAGACAGCAAGGTACAGATCCCTTGGTAATTCGTTCCAAGTCGATACTGTGGGTTTCCACTTGTCTGTGTTGAAGGAGATCTTTCCTAAGGGTCTAAATGTGCTGTCTTTGTTCAGCGGGATTGGAGGAGGAGTGGTAGCTTTGCACAGGCTTCGAATCCACATAAAGACCCTAGTTTCTGTTGAGACATCTGAAATTAATAGGAGGATTCTGAGGAGTTGGTGGGATCAGACACATAGTGATAGTGGCAGGCTAGTTGAGATTGTCGACATGAAGTGTCTCACAAATGATGAAATTAAGTCATTAGTTAGTAGATTTGGTCACTTTGACTTGGTGATGGGGGCCTGGAAAGTGAGGAACCTGGTTTGCTCCATAACTACTCTAGAATCTTGGACACCGTCAAGTCAGCGAGGATGAGGATGTAGCGGAAGCTATTCTTGGGGATCAATCAAAAGGATCTTGTTTCCTGGATCAGTTGCTGTCATTATGTGAGGTTTGTTCTGCTCACCGTGTACATCCTCATTCATACCCTCCTTGGTACTTAGACTATGCAGTTTGTGAATGTTTGTTTGATCTAACTCATTAGCATATTGTGTTTTCATGTCATTTCTCACTACTATTGTGTTTCACGATTGCTTGATTCCTATCTGCTATCTGGCCAAAAAGAAACACCATCTTTGTGCTAATTCATCGCAACACATATGTTCTTCTGTTCTTGTGGCCTCACAGGTCCAGTCAACACTGATACCACTTTTCAGAGACAGTTCACCGTAGATAGTCATCTTAGTTCACAAAAAAGAGAGCATCTTCTGCGAGTCCTGATTCTTGAACCAATGGGGAGATGAGCTGAATTTCGGAGCTACCTGTTTTTTTATCAGTACTGGCCTATTCCATTCGCAGCAGTCCAGGTCAAGTCACATAGTTTTGCACAAAAGAACTGGCGAATTGCGTCTCCTGAGAGTAAAAGCTTTGGAAATTTGCAGTTTACAGAAATTTCAGTGGCGAGCAAAGTTCAGTTAGTTGAATTCAGTCAGGGGAGCAGTGATCAATCCTCTGCACTCTGTCATACCTGATGACAGTACCTGAATAGTATGGTACTTTTTTTTTTCTTCATTGCAAAATTAGCTCTGAGATTGTATTTGGCTTTGTGCTGTCGCACGATACTGAGCTAGGGAGGATAATCTTTCAGTGTGTCAGGTTCATTTAGTTCATCTGGACATATATCACACCTTTTCTGTCTTTTCCTAACGTATACTCACCTTGATTGGACACATACTAACTCGTTCTTTCTTAAAAAGAAACACCCATTCCAACAGTGCACCCACGCACTTGTGTTTGAGGACTTATCAGAGCCACCTGTGGAGAAATTCTTTCCTGAAGTTCCCTCGAAATGGAGACAAATGAATTTGTTTTCTCATACGTTAGCACATACACAAGATGGAGTAAAAGAATCTCTGTTTTTAACTCTGGCATAAAGCTATTCGCCCATGGGATCCATGTTTTGGATCATTCCAGAAGCATTTGGTTTTTTTTATGCCACTAAAATGTGTCAAATTTGTTGCCTACCTTATTGCTATGTTCAGGAACTTCGTATAGCATTTACAGGCTTATCAATAGTCCTTTGCATCCACATGTTGCCTTGATCTTGGGAAGAACCCCTTGCTGCTATGTCCAGGAACTTTATGTGATGCTTGCATACTTACCTATAGTCCTTCGCGCCACACATATTACTGAAAAAGGCCCATGATTGTAAAGAACGTGTCTGTTTTTCTTTTCGTTAAGGAAAGGAAACGAATGAAAGCTACTCCCTTTTCTTCAGAAGTTGATGCTATTTTATAAAGCAAACTTTCTGTATTTTCTACGAAACTGGTAGTATATAATAAAACTAGTGAAATTGATTTTTGAAAACTCTACCACTAGATATGTTATTAATCTTGTACTAACATATTTAGCAAGAATGAAAATTTCGTATTGAAGATCGGGTCAACACTGAAAGTACCACCTGTTCAGAAACACCCAAAACGCCAGAATACCTGATTTATCTGCAGATTAAGGGTACCTACCTTGTTTGTCAAGTTGCATAGTTTTGCACAAAGAAGTAGCAGCAGATTGTGTCTCCTGTGAGTAACAGCTTTGGGAAATCGCTGTTCAGTAGGTTGAACTTCATTCAGGGGAGCTGTGATCAATCGCAGCTACTACTACTACTTCACTCTGTGCATGCAGAAATATCTTGGGCACTCTGCTTGGTTGCAAGCTGATGCTACCGACAGAAATCTATCTGTCTGCTGTAGTTGCGTCCTCTCTGAATATTATAATGGGCGATGGTGTCATCGAGGGACCTGGCAGCTATGCCCAAGTCGTGCATTCTTCTGATGTACTGTATGGAGCTTCTGTAGCTGCATATGTCGGGCGACCTACTGATGTCACCTCAACTTTACTCATCCATGCCCAATGCTTTCTTTTCAATGTTGCTTCTTGCTACGATTCACTTTACACCTTTGCATTTTAATTTAGTCTGAAAAGGAAACTTGAATGCTATTTTTCTTTGATTGGTTTTTTTTACATTAGCTGTGGGCACATGCTCAAGTTAACTGCTGGAATATGGAAGTGTGTTCATCATTGCAGTTTAGTATGATTTATCACTGTACGTATGATGTCTAGAACGGAAGGGCGTTGCAGATTTGCTAATTAACTGTATGTTTCGGCTTGCATGATAAATTTGCCAATGCAGGTTGTATGTCTGTTTGTTAGTTTGTTTCTGACTGCCTAGAAGCAGAGTCTTGTTGCAGCTAATTGAAGTGTCTCATGCACCATGTTTGCACTATGTACATCTAGAGAAATGCTTGTTTCCGTGGTGCTCCGAAGTGGGTGCAACTTTACTTTGGAACCATGTGTGTGTGGGTGACGTGATTCAAATTCTTAAATCTCATTGCAGCCTTGTAATCTCGTATTTTTTTTATAATGCACTACTGACAATGCTTTCCTCTCCTCGACGCAGCTTACTATGGAGCCGAGAGTCGAATCGAGGGTTTTTCTTACATCCACCCTTTTCCAGTAATCCAAGCTTGCGATGATAATTGCTAGATTACCAGTTGGCAGTTCCCACAGAGGCGGATTCTTGTCTTCTCGCTTGGACACACTCTTTGGTGCCAGGCCGTTGAAACGAGTTCAGTTACTTATCCTCATTGCTAGATTTATGTACTCCCATTTAGTAATTTCTACCGTATGTATGCGGAATTGGCGAGGATAAACATGTAGTATGCTCTCGTACATTTTTATGGTGTGCTCATCTCATTGTCATTTTAGGTAAGTCCAAATGTGGCAGCTGTACGTGTTTGCTGCTCCGTAGTGTAAGTGTGTCCTTCTGGTGGATTGAACTGCAAGCAGACATCTTAAAGCCTGGCAATAGTTTAAGTTTGTACTTAGATCTAGATTTCATGTGTTATTGTTATGCTAAACTGACCATGTCCACAAGAACAAATTCAGTTGCAAAGTAAAACTGAATTCCTGATACATGGCCAAGACATATGGATAGATGCCGAATTATACCTGAAGAATTATTCTCGAATTCTTGCTGGATTCAGAACTGGCACCTGCTACTACTTTGCTCTGCAGGTGAACATTTAGCCCTGTATGTGAAGCTCTGCAAAAGAACCTTATGTAGTAATGTTGATGCTGGAGCCTGAAAGCCATAGCAACTGGGTCAGGTTTCAGTAACGGTTTCTTCAGAATGTTTGGTTTCATCGATCCTGTTCGAGTCTCGGCGCCTACCGCTGGCCTCGTCAGCTGGGCTGTGAGAATCCAAGCTCTGTGCTCGACTTGGATACAGAGATCCTACACCATTTTTCTCGCTACACTGACCTGGACATGAACACGTCGAAGGTCATACAGGTAGAACCTTATCTTGCCGTACACACAGCGATGTAAACCATTGTTGTAACACGATACATGGGTCCTGGAGCTCATGTACTGAGGAAGCTCTAAGCTCTTAATATATATATACGGTCAAGGCAAGAACAGACAACCTGTGATTGCTTGGTTTATATCTGAAGTAGCAAAATTGCAGGTTCGTCGAGACAGCGGCATAACATTTTACACTCCAGCTAGCTCTACGTTTACATTAGGAAGAGTTCTACTGATCAACACAGAAGAAACTAGAGCTTCATGACCTGTAATCTGTTGAAGCTGAACCGGAAGGAAGAACCTCGGTACATGCTGTACCGTTTTGGCTTCGGCAGACAGATGAGAAGTTATGATGCGCCTTCAAATCTCGATCCCTAACTTCCTCATGGTTCTGGGGTTGGTTCTCCGACAGCGACTTTGGTTCAGAAAGCACACGCTTCATTCCTACAAGAACAACACTTCATGGTTACCAAAAGAAAATACATTATCAGTTTATTTATTTATTTTGAAATGTACTATCAGTTTATGTGTTTGCAAAAACAATGATACTTGTGATGGATGAAATCAGCAGGATATTATTTGTTTTCTCAAATTCTTTCTGGAACTCAATTTGATACCAATAAAAGTTCCAGCGATTTAAGTAGTACTCCTTCCGTCCCAAAGTAAGTGTCTCAGATTTGCAAAAAAGTGGATGTAGACATGAAACAAGTCTATATATATCCACTTTTGCGTAAATCTGAGACACTTATTTTGGGACGAAGGGAGTAGTAATAAGTTTACAATAGCAAGATTTCTATTGATGTCAGAACACTCAGAAGCCATCACTGTACACACGACATGGCAACGCTGTAATAAGCCTTAGTATAGTCTCTCCATGTCCGCATGGATCTGTGGTCTCCTGGAGCTCATGTACAGGGCACTAGGGCAGGATGGCAATTACATTGTAATAGGCCTTAGTAGTCTCTCCAAGTTTACAATTATATCTGAATTTAAATATGCTCCAATTCTTGCTGGAACTGACGACTAAACTACAATGTGCTTGGAGAATTCTAGTATGACCACCGCCATCGTCATCATCGTCTCTCAGCATCATGACATCTTAAACCACAGCTTCCATCCATTCGAGTTTCGGCAGAAAAAAAGGGGTCTTGACGTATCCTTTTCAGAGAGAATGCGTGAAGAGCCAACTGACATCTGAGATGGTAGATGCAGAAGTGGCACCCTTGAGGGCATCAAGACGGATGCTGCTAAAGTGGCACCCGATAGACGAACGGCGGACAAGAGTGCTCCGGCGATCTGTCTGACCGGGATTTGGTGATGGAGTGATGTTGGACTGCAGCCTCTGTTTTAAATAGCCGGCTATCACCCGGCTATAGCCCGGCTATAGCCTTGCGAGATGCTCGGCGCTATAGATTAGGCCTTCGTAGGCTAAAAAGGTAATAGCCGCTAATAGCCCGGCTATAGGAATTTAGCCCCAATTTAACCCCTTAGCGGCTATATTTACGCTCAGGGATCAAAAAATTTGGACCAAAATTTATCTCGCTCGGGCCAATTTTGTCCCGCTCAGCCCACTTTTGCGCCCAAATATCAACCCTAGCCCTAAATTCTTCTCATTCTCTCCTCTATCTCCCGAAAATAGAACCAGGAGGGGCGGCGGCCATGGCGGCGGCGCAACCTCGCACTCCCGGTCAGAATTGTGCTACTTAATGTTGTAATATGTGGACAGAACTATGTCAAGAACTTCTAATATGTTATACATATGTGAATTATTGATATATACACAAATATATGCTACCCAAATATTATTATTTTCCATTATTTAGCAAAACGGATATAAGGTCATAGCCGCGCTATAGCCCGGCTATAGCCTTTCGTAGCTTCTGAAATCGCCGGGGCTAAACACAATAGCCCGCTATTTTAAACAGAGACTGCAGCTGCGCCAAATCTGGCAGAGTGAAGATGCTGAAAATATACAGTGGTGGTGGAGGCGGCTCGCCCCTGACACCTACAGTCTCGCCTGTCATGTAGCACATTATCTTACGGGCATTACTGTATATGTTACACAAGCCAATTGCTGTAACATGATACATTGGCTCATGTACTTACGAAGCTCTGAGCTCTGATTAATACGTGCAAGGCGAGACCACACAGCCTCGATTGCTTCGTTATATCTGCTGAAGCAAAAGTGCAGATTCCAGTGCTGGAAACTGAACCCTTGGGTGTGCTGTACTCTCCTTACAGCACCGGTTCGGCGGTTTTTGCTGCTTCTCTGACGGGAGGGGAACACCTGAGTGATGCTGAAAACACACATATATAGGGATTGTTTAGACCTTGGAGATGTAATACAGCTACTCCAAAAACGGAAGCAAATGCCTAGAACATAATCGGTGCTACTTACTGCTTGAATGTTCAGACAGTTATGTTGTTCCTTCACTTCGGCTTTCCACTTTTTTGTGAAATGTCTTCGCTTCGGTTTTCCACTTTTTTTGTGAGCAAAAAGTATGTGCTAAAAATTTCTTTGAACCACCACTGGATGTAATCACCTTTGAAATGGTCGATGCTAGCTCCTTCAAGACATCAATACATATGCTAGCTGAATAACTTTTGCTGAAGAAGCAATACTGGAGGTTCCAGCAAGAAGGATTTACGAGAAAACGCAAAAGCCTTGCGTTTCTTTTCATTGAATAGAAAGGAGTTTTTGGTTACAACCTCCGAGGAGGTGAATACAGTAAGGAAAATACATCAGTGTACATCCCATGTCTGTGGTAAGATGGCTCTAAGCCCTAGCGCGCCTGCCCTGGCCCATAGTCTGGCTTCCTCTTTGATTTGCATGGTGCAGGATCGGACGGAAGCCTCTGCTCCATCGAAGACGCAGGAATTTCTCTGCTTCCAAATCAGCCACGGCACCAGCAGAGCAGCCGTGCCCAGGCCCTTGCACATTGCCTTGGGAGTGTCCAGCTTCGCTGCCGCCCACCATGAGACCAACGATGTGGTGTTGTCATCAGGTGTGGCACAGGGTATGCGTAGCCAGGCGAGGATGTCATGCCATATCTGTCTCGAGAAGGGGCGGCCAAAAGTGAGATGGTGCATCGTCTCGGGTTCTTCGTCACACAGCAGCCAGCAGGCAGGCAGACGGCGTGGTGTTGTAGACCTCGTCGGGTGAGGCGGTCAGCCGTCCAGCAGCGGTCCAGATCCGCAAGCCAATGGAAAAATTTTACCCGTGGAGGGGCCCAATTCTTCCATATGAGCTTCCAGGAGGCGGAGGCCACCGATCCTTGGAAGGTGGCAAGATAGCTGCCCGTCGTGGTCCATCTCCATAGCAGCTGGTCCGGTGCATCTGATAGCGTGATCTCAGCGATTGTGTGCCAGAGCTGCAAATATTGGCCAATTTCATGCAGACCCAGGACTCCCTGGATGTCTTGGGCCCAGCGATGATTGAGCAGGCCGTCGGCGACCGTCAGGCGCTTCCTGCGTCGCTTGGGCACACAATTGTACAGCAGGGGTGCGATCTCACGAGCAGATTGCCCATGAATCCACCGGTCTTCCTAGAAGCAGGCCGTGTTGCCGTTTCCCAGCAGCATCGTGGTCGAGGCGAAGAAGAGCTGCCGCTCGGTGGTGGAGAACTGAGGATTTACATAATAAGCTCCAAATAACTTTTGCTGGAACTGATAGGTAAAATTCCTTTCCATTCGAGTTTACATGCGTGTGAAGAATTAATTCTAGCATGCCATTGCTTTGAGTTTCGGCCCGAAAACGAGTGCATGATCTTGAGCCAGAACCTCCTCCTAGTCAGGGCTTCGGTTTGGGCCCATCAATAGCTACGGAAGGGGAACACCTGAACATGATGATGGCTTCAGACACGTCGGTGTTTCGGTCTCGTAGGGACCAACCGATGGGTTCGTCAAGAGCCAGACGACCTGACGATGATGCACGAAACAAATCAGTACAGAAAAAAAACTCAAAATCATCGATCATGCTAGAGTGACCATTGTTAATGTAACTTCTTTAAACACCTGAATCAGCACTGATGCAATTACCTTTGAAATGGTCAAGGCAGAACTATCGCAGCTCCTTCCAGACATGGCGACAGATGCTAATTCTGTTGTTGCCATTGTTTGAATGCAACAACCAACTTGGCCTCTGGATACCAATTACTTGTACGTTCACTACTGGACGTGAGTGTTCTGCAGAATCCGAGCAATGAAATGTAAGGCCAGAAAATGAACCTGTAAATACACTCATGAATATAAATGCTTAGACATTCTTTTGAGTTGGTCATAACTGAACCTGCTAAGGTTGGAACTGAAACTCCCAGGGATGTCGGTGAAACACCACCACATATGCGATCTCCACAAGCTGCACATATGCAATTGTAGAGAACCTAGCTCTATCATCTGAGAGCTGAAACATTTCCATGGCGTGAAGGTTAGAATAATCTTCTACTCGAAATTACAACAAAACATTGTACAGAAAAAACAAGTCATTCACCTCCATGTCCATGTCCATCAACTGGGTGTCGCCTTGATCTCCAATATTTACCATTCATGCAGCTGCTGCATGCAGAACTGCTGCAATATATGAGACATGCCGATTAAGAGCTGCCAGAACTGTATTAAAAAAATAAACTGTATAAGAATTATTTACATAAGACAGCCAGCCAGGGTAGGGATAAAGGGATGCAATCAAAATATATAACCCAAATACTTGGTTTGCTTCATTATATAACCCAAGTACTTGGTTTCCTTCATTTGCACCAAGGATGGAATCATATAAATCCATGTACTAACCGGCAGATGGTCCGACGAGGTGCACATGCGACATTACTTGCATCTAGGACTATTATCATAGCAGATATATTGAACTGTTCAGATTGTCATTATTGTGACGGAAATGGGAAAGCCACCTGCACGATGATCCACCATATGCATGACACAAATCAGTATAAAAAATAAGAATCATCGATCATGCCACACTGACAACATCAAATGTAACTTCTTTAATCACACGATTCACCACTTGATGCAGTTACCACTGTAACGGTCCAATGAAGAAGTGCCCAGCTCCGTGAGACATCAAGACAACCAAGTTTTGAATGCCAACTTCTAAATTCACTCTTGGCTGTGTACTGCTCTGCCAAATTCGGGTGATGAATATAAGGTCAGAAAACTGAAAATTGTAAAGGGAGCTCACAAACATATATGCTCAATACCTTACTTTGAGTTGTTCGACAGGTGAACCTGCTAAACAAGGGCTGAAAGTTTGAACTATTGAAACAACCATATACGCAGTCCGCACAAGATGCAGTTGGCAGTTGGTGGTCATGCAAACATCAGTCGCATTGAACTATTAAAAAGAGTACATCAAAGAAGGAATGCTCCTACACCATATACATTCAGAAGCACTCTTATGATCTTGAACTGCTTAGAAAATGAACATACCGGATCGAGGATAAAATGCTCTTCCACCCAAATCAATAACTTCATGAAATACAAGCTGTCCAACCACAAGGACTTAAAGGCAGATAATGCACGCACAAGTGAATATATTGTCCCATACTCCAATGAAGCAACACATAAAATCTCGTTTTCTGATCCAAAGACTGCAACATTTCCATAATGGGAAGATTATAATAACCATCATACTGGAAATAAAAAACCATACATACATAACAATTATGTCAGGAAAAACATGGGCATTCACCTCCAGGTCCATCGATCAGTCGGTTGTCGAAATTTACCACGCATATGCAGCCGCTACATGCAAACTGCAGCACTCTGTTTCAGATACCATTACGTCCGGTGTAATATGAAAGACAGCATGTAGCTGCGTAGGAAAGGAAGCTCTGTATAAGAAATAAATACAAGCTAGGCTAGGTAGCTGCATGTGTAAAATGCGAAAACACGAAAATGAATCATGGCACACCATATAAAGGGAACCATCAAAATGTATATATAGATAGCCAACGCGGCTGCAGCTTAATTAGCACTGTGGTCGAGATGACATAAATCATGTACTAACCTGCAGATGCATGGCCGGGCTGCTTGACGTGTACATGCCACATGACATGTATCCAGGATTCACAACTTACGTATGTACACTTACATTGCAGTTTGAAATGAGAGTAAAGATCGACGGTGACAAGTTACACACCTGTCAAATTTCACAAGTTAGTACTATAAAGATTAGAGGGTCGATTTCCTTGAGAAAATGAAGGACAGTGATAAGAATTACCTGTTACCATGGGCTGGATCAGTATACCAGCCGTAAAGCTGGGTTTGTTGCTTGTAATATCTTCAATTCCTCCTGTAGCTCGGGACTGCAATGCTCTGCACGCAGCAGTTGCAGTGAAGTGGGGATGCCACCCTTGGGAAGCGATAGGAAAGGACTTTAGGGCAACGGTGGATTTCTAGTGTCCTGAGAGAAGAAAGACTGTGTAACCCTTGAGGGAGAGACAGCAGACCCGAGCAGCTAAGAAATTTTACTGATTGGAGGGAGGTGAGGAGCTGGAACGCCTTATTTTCCTCTTCCGTCAAGCTGTTCACACGCTCATCATGACAGAAATGTAATGTGTGGAGGGTAGCAGTGAGGAGGCTGCAAATGGGAGCAACGAGGACCGCTGCGATGCTATCCACAGAGAGTGTTGTCAATTGCTGGAAGGAGCCTGGTGGCAACAATTCTTTTATCATTGCCACCTCTGACAACAGATCCGCTGCTATAGAATCAGAATGATAGTTATAGATCGTCAATTCCTTGAGGTTGACTGTGATGAGAGGATTGAACCCCTCCACTGTAAACTTATGGCAATCCAGCAGTGCTATACTGGTGAGAGACGTGAGGGTTGAGAGGAGAGCCATTGACTGGCTTGACCACATGCTTGAATCTCGTTCAATAAAAGGCTCCTTAGAGAGGTTAGCTTTTGGAGGTCTGTCCATGGGATTTTCGATCCATTTGTAAATGTGATACTCTCTAGTTTCCCCATATTGTGGAATGCTAGTGTACGTTCATAGCCTGACAAAACCAATCTATTTTTTGTGTAACGCAGAGACCAAACTCGCTTCACTGACCTCGGCCTCACGGCCTTAACACTATGACCCACTTCAAAATGTGTTAATGCTGAAGTATGAGGCATGGGTGGAAGGGACAACTTGCGGCATTCAAAAATAATAAATTCAGACAGGGTGGGATAGTGTGTGTCTTGGCGAAAGTACCGCTTTGACAAAAAAGGAAGTGTACGGAAACTAGGACACTCACTACACTTGATGCTTTCAAGCTTCGGAAACTGATGGCAGTTAGGTCCCATGACCCACTCTTCAAGATCTGGCATGTTGTTAAACTCAACTTTTTCCAGGTGCATGAAACTCAGGTCAGGCCCTATAAGACGCATGCCAGTTATATTCTTCAACCGTAGTATCTTGAGATATGATAAGTGCCCAAAAGGTGGAAGATTGCCCCAACATACACTATCTAGAGTGACAGACTCCAAGTGCTTAATGGTTGTGTCACGACACAACCAGCTAGGAAATACATAATCACCTTTAATGACAAGTTCTTTGAGATTATCATGTGGCTGGAGGCCATCAACAACATCAGCTGCAATCGGTTGCCCTCTTCTGCAAACTAGTATCAACTTTTTCAGATTCCTTTTCAAAACCAAATTGGCTTTACTGGCTTCTTCCTTGGTAGCAACCTTTTCCAAATTACATAAACAGAGTTCTCCTCCAAGATCTGTCAATTTCCCCAACTCTTCAAGTTCAAAACCAACACTCCTTTTCTTAACATGGAATTCTTTTAGCTCTTCTAGATGCTCTATCTTTCCAACCTCGGGAACATTCGAGTGGAGTTCTTTGTTAGCAATGAAATGGCATAAATTAACAAGGCGGCTAATGTAATTAGGCAAACTAGAACTACCGTGCCAATCTTGTAGGTCTAAGAATAGCAAGTGATAAAATCTTGGTAGTGTACTAGGTAAAGTCACTTCTAAATGTTTGGGGGATCTAATTCTTAGGTATCGTAAGTGGAGAAGTTTTGAGAAGTTTTTTGGCAAGGAGTTTGGAGAGTTCATTACTATAAAAAGGACACGGAGACTCTCTATTTCCTTGAAGGTGTCCATTAAAATCTCAGTGGTATGTTCTTCGTATTCTCTAAAAATCATCAAACTACACAAATTTCTAATATTTATCATACTCTTCAGTTTAGTCATTTCATTCCTAAAATTTGCACCATATGCATCTTCCATTGTGATGGACAAGTGTTTTATTGATTGTGGGATGTTGTCTATACTAAAACTGAAACCATTACTTATATTTGCACATTCTTGTGATGAAACAATCCTAGATAGGTCATGCAATAAACCATGCATAACATAATACTGATCCTCTAGACCATCCATTTCCTTCATGAGAAAACCACTGTCCACTAGTTGTTCAAAGTAATTATTATTTTTGCAGCTAGAGTCTATTATGCCTATTGCTGTCCAAAAGCGGTAATTTCCAAATTTGTAAACCTGTGATCTTTAGGGAAAAGGGAAAAATAAGAAAAACATTGTTTCAGGTGGAAAGGAAGGTAATCATAACTAATTTTCAGGGTTGGCATAATGTCGTCACTATTTGTCTGATTATTCCACTCATTATTTTCAAGAACTTTCCTCCAATGTTCCCGAGAAATGTTTTTCTTCAGTAACTGAGCAACTATTTTGGCTGCTAATGGAGAACACTTCAATCTCTCCACAATTTTTCTTCCAATATCAATTAATTCTCTGAATTGCTGATCATGTTTATTTTCACCAAATACACACGCTTGAAAAAACTCCATGAACTCCTCATTCTCTAAACCTTGCAGGTTTATTGGAATAGTTGATTTCTTCACCCTTTCTTGTATTTCTGGAAATCGAGTTGTGACTAGAATCATGCTGCCTTTGACCCCCCATTTGTGAAAGGAACTAAGAAGTTGCTCCACTCAGCATCACTATCACATTTCCATATATCATCCAACACAATTAAGAACCTTACGTACTTCAATCTATGTGCAATGGATATCTGAAGCTGATCTAAATTGGTTGTTCCATTAGCAGTGTACCTGTCCCCATAGTACTCATATTTACTTGCGGGAATGCAGTTATGGATCTGTTGTGTGAGCTTAAGCACATCAAAATCAGTTGAAACACGGATCCAAACCCTAACATAGAAGTGCTCTTGAGTCCTTCTATCATTATACAAGTGTTGTGTGAAAGTTGTCTTTCCAATGCCCCCGGACCAACTATAGGAAGAACATAAAGAGGTTCACTATAATATGCGCCACCGGTGATATCTTTTAGAGTTCTCTCAAAAATGATACTCCTTCCATACAATTTATTTTGTTCCATTGTTGACCCCATGACAAGCCGTTTCACGGTGACTAGTGTGCCTGATGTGCTGCTATCGTTTGCAATTTTGAGCAAGTCAGAGACATGAAGGCACTTGGAGTGTATGACCTCAATCACTGACTTGATCTTTCTAGACATGGCCACTCTATCAAATTCCAAGTGATCTTCATGCCCACTACCATTAGCACTATCAACTTGGCTTTGCTTTGTGGGTTATCAGTAACGACAATAGCAGCAGCACAAACATCATCTTTTCTAGATGAACAAGAGAGGTTTGAAAGCCAGTTACCAAGAGTGTGGCGGGAGGCACTACGACCATGTCGAACCTTTTCTTGATGTCACCGCCTAGAAAAGGCATCGCATGGTGCGTGCCATCAAGCTTGTCCTGGATCATGAAGTAGTGGAGCTCATCCAGGGCGTCCTCGGCCTCGTCGGCCTTCCTGGCAAGCTGTTGCAACAACCCCTTGAGACCAGGGTTGTTGTCGTCCCTCCCCTGGGCCGCATGTAGAAGTGCTTGCGTGTACATCAGGTCTTGTTTGATTTTCTCGTAGTTGAGGCCGAGCTCTTGGCTGGCCACATACGAGGCAACCAAGTCATTAGACAGCTTATCCAGCAGCTTGCCGACGAGCCAGCTCGTGACGCCCACGGCCGTCTCCATTTCCTCGGGGCACCGAGGCAGGCAATTGGTTTGTGGGTTTGAGTTTGGATGATTGACGATGCAGGCAAGTTTGTGAGGTTTGAGTTTGGTGGATTGACGATGCAGGCAATTGGTTTATGAGGTTTGAGTTTGGTGGATTGATAGGGTATGTGCGCGCACTTAGGGAGAGGCCTTGATGGATCCTTTTATAGTGTTGGCAGAAGGTTGTATTCTAATCAAATAAAGCTAGGTTCCATCTGATCGTGCCGGCATCTTCATCAAGGAAGAAAAGGACGAGACGCAACCGTGCTAATTCCAGTGCCTTTTCAAATACTCGAAATGGCCATACTTAACGTCATATGGGCCATCTGTTTGAAGATTCTGTTTTTTAAGAACATGAATGTCAACTTGAATGAGTAAGCCAACAAATTGTCAGGACGCTGGAGACAGCATGGGAAGTTGGTCGGTGGATTCAGTTAGCAATGAACAGTTAAATACACAAGGGCTTTTTCATACTGGAAAATGTATGGCAGATCGATCGGTGGCTCTGGAAATTCAATGCTTGGGTTGTTGAGTTATATTTTCTCAACTTGAATGAGACAACAGAAATAAGAGATACTATTACATACCCGTCGCATTCAGCCTGTGCTAGCCACGTCTGCCTGCCTGGAGAAAAAGAGACAAAATAAACAATCGTTTGGTCAAACTAAGCGAAGATTCCTCGTCGGCTACAAGCAAAAGTAAGATTTCATCTCAACCGAATTAGAGTTGGAGGGTTCGTAATGCCGATTCAGTGGCTCCTAGTATTAGCAGATGGAAGGTATGCTCACCTCACCTGGATCTACGAAGGGGCCGGTGGTCGGAGAAGACGGAGGCGACCTATCCCCGTCCGTCGGCCCTCCATGGATCCCCAATCAACTTCTCCACCAAGAAGAGGGAGCTCGTCGCCGGCGTCGGCGTGGGCTTGAAATTGTCATGAAAGTGGGCCTGCGTGGCACGGTGCAGCCCACTGTTTTCAGTCTTCTGCTGTTGCCACGCTAGCCCGGCCCAACGAACTCGTCCAAAAAAAAGTTCGAGCGCTGCAACCAACACGAATAAAACAAAGCTTTTCTCTTTGCAAAGCTGGCATCATCATCTCTATAGAAAGTTAGAAACTCTTTGATCGATATGCTGCGAAAGTGTATGTGTTGACTGGGTGGTTGCACTCCACTTTATGTAAAGCCTTAATGTAGCAATGCGGAAAGTATGTTCTGATGCAACAGATGCTAGAGGTAAAATTGAGCTATGTTCTTGACTCTTGTGCTACGTAGTACAGTGATCCAACATGAACATGTCCAAGGAAGAGTGCTGTAAACTGATACTCCCTCCGTTTCAAAATAGATGACTTTCATTTGTCTAAAAATGGATGTATCTAGACATGTTACGTGTATAGGTACATCCACTTTTATACAAATTGAAGTCATCTATTTTAAAACGGAGGGAGTACATTGGCAAGAACAAACCACTTGCTTCGTTACATCTGAAGAATGCGAACTTGCAGGTCTGCTTGCCCAGACAAAAGGAACGCTACACACAAATTCCCAACGCTTCTAGTTTACACCGTGAAAGAATTCTACGGATCAACGCACACAAGAAACTAGAGCCATCATCTTCTTAGACTGAATCGGGATGCGGAGTACTGTCCTTGCGTCGGCTCGGCATTCAACAAGTCCTGATACACCTTCAACTCTCCTCTCCACCAAAACTTCCCTAGAAAAAGTCTCTACAGCATAACTTCCTCATAGTATTGGGGCTGTTTCATCACTAGGGACAAGCTGCTGCATGTGTATTTATACGTATGCCACCATGGAATATATTAATACGAAATATGCAGATTTTTTTTTGTTCCGGGAAAATGAACCAGCAACGAGCGGTAAATCCGTGTTCCATCAGTGGTGTGCCAGCACCAGCGATGGACACGTACAATATAGGCTCGTCATAGGTATGTTACTTAGGTAAACATGCTAGCCGTACGCCACTGCTGTGGCCTGGCTCGACGGATGAACACATATAGGTGACGACCGTGTTTCCCTTCCTCGTCATTGCTGTGGATCGGCTCGTCGTCTCAACACCACGGCTCGTCGGATGAAGACCACGGCTCGTCGGCTGGACCACCTACCGCTGACGGGCTGTAATAAATGCGTCGTCAGCGCTAGCTGTCCAGCTGATGAGTGCCGGGACAAGACGAATGCTAAATCATCGTTGTAGTCGATTCGGCGTCCGTCACTGGTAGACCATTTCGCAGTAGTGCTAGTTCTAGGTTGTTGACGGAGGCGAGCTATTTGATAAGATTGTAAATTTGTACTGCCCTCAAACTTCATGTACTAAATGTTATGGCTTATAAGGGCCACATGAATGTTTAGCTGTTACTCATTTGTTAATTTTCATCATGCTGTCGATAATTAGGTCAGAAGATGAAGCAGTAAGAAACTTCCACCAACTTATAAATGCAGTTGGTTATTATCATATTCGTGGAGCTGTTCAGGAGTCTCGAGCGGCACAACTGTGTTATCCTGGCTACCCGACGACCTGCGGTGAGTTCTATCTTCTATGCCATACTTCTTCGAACCTGAATCTGGAAGTGGTAGGGTATGCAGTTACCCGCAGAGTTACATCAAATGTTTGGAAATCGACTATTTAGCACGCCTCAACTCACACCACTACGTTATCGTAGGGTGTCCTTAGTTACTTATGCATTGCATCATGGCTAGGTCTAGTTTGTTGAGGGAGGAGAGCTATTTCATAGGATTGTAATGCCCTCAAACTTCATGTGCTAAATATTATTGCTTATAAGGCCACATGAATGTTTAGCTGTTACTCATTTGTTAATTTTCATCGTGCTGTCCAGTTATCCTGCCTAGTTCCTAATGTATATTACCTTCTATGTGGATGCTCTGTGGTGCAGTTCCTAATTCATGGATATATTATGTGCCATTTGCATCCAGAGAATCTGCTCGTTGATGCATAATAAGCTCTCAGAGTCTCTACCTTTGCTCTCGGTGCATCCGCAGCACAAACATAAGTATGTTCTCTACCTTCCTGATGTGTATCTGGTGTTTCCGTTCTTTGCTGATCTACTGTTGCTTTCTGATGCGTTTCTCTTTCTTTACAATCCAATCTTTGCTGTAAGTGTATGTATATTACTTACAGTAACAGAAGTACTTCATGCTCACTTTTACTTAAGCTCCCATCTAAGGCTAATGTCTTAGATCTAAGCGCTCATCGAATTATACCGATGGTGATCTTACAATAGTACACACCATATTCTTCATTTATATTGAACTTTTGTACATGTTACCTTCTCGACATTTACACTTTTACTGTAAATGTGTAAAAAAAAAACCTCTCGACATATGACTTATTTTAAATAACAAAACAATGCCGCAAAATATTAAGATAGATTTTCTAATTAGACAATGTTATTACCTTATAGAAAATATACTTTTCATAAATCTAAAACCATATGTTTGCAATGAAAATGAGTCTATTGTTTCCTGTTTGTGGCACCGAATCTTCAAGCCTATGATTATATTGAATTATGCCAATAAAACGTGTAAAAGATCAACTGCATGCCTTCAATGATTTCTTTATCCCATGCAGATGCATTCTGGGTGTACGTATGTGTTTGTTACTTATTTGCTATCCTTAAGGACCTTGTTGGAGTGCTAAAAACATGCATACTCTAGTAAGTATCCCTTGGGAGATTCTAGAGTGTGTGATTGCCTATTTTATTTCTAACTATGTAGAAAGATCAATTACTAGTGATGGGTTTCCTTGAACCATTGACATTTATCATTAACATAATTTTTTATTTCTAAAAGGAGAAAATATCTTCTATGACTATGAACTATCATTATGTCACCCCATATGAGTCTTGTTACACGTGTTGTACATAGCAAATTTTCATATTGTTCTCTTTTTAGTTCTCGTAATATAAACTATTTGTAATTTGTATGGTTTCTAACTTTATATGTTAGTTGCATATTATTTATTGCTTCTACATGGTATTAGTACAACGCACATTTTAGATTTTTTTTATAAATATATAAACACGGTTTGTAGAAATAGGTGATAAATTCTTGGTGGGGCATACCCACCGGTAAAATCTTAGGTGCATATTTGGGTGAGGAGCATATAAAGCTGGAGAGAATTCCTTATTTGACACTACTCTAAAATGTGGTTCCCTATTTGACCTTGAAAATGTTTCTCTTACCTATTTGTGTCTTGGTGAAAAGTTCTTTCCTAATATGACTCTCTAGTTCATTTTGAGTACTAACAGTGTTAAATAGAGAGGTGAAAAGAAACTTCTACCCTTGGTGCATTATGTGACCAATTTTTTTGTAGAAGATGGATATTCGGTTCGGGTCTATATCTGAACCGTACGAGTGCAGTAAGATTTGTGCTAGAGGTTGTATTCACACATATTTTTCAGTCTGTGGTAGGCTGATAGCTTTCATGAACCGTGCTTTGGCCCGCATATGATAATGGCTCTATTGCCGTTTGGCCATCGGATTGTACAAACCTGAATCGAGTTTATGTTCCTCGAAGTGAACGTGTACCGGATGGTACAACCGTGAATCAAGATTTTCGAAAAAAAGATAAAGCTTAATTGTCCATCTCCCAGCTCACCGCCTCCACAACCTCTCACAATTGCTGCAAGACGGGATCAGATTCTCCGCACCAAGTACACCCTGTAGTAACGGTCACTCCACGGGCATCCACCGAGACTGGTTCTCTTTCTCTGGACATTGACGAGAGGGTTGGGCTACGTCTATTCTTCCACCGTTGTGTGCAGACCAAAAGAGGGGTAGTTTAGTCCATGAAAACAATATCTTGACGGTAGAGTGTAACGGAATGGACGGCGATGTCATATTAGGCAAGAAATTTTCACTAATGGTTAAACTGGGAAGAAAAACATTTTCAGTGTCAAATAGGGTACCGAAGTTTAGCGTAGAGTCGAATAATGGTACTACCCTATTTGCTACAATACCATTCCTGGATTTGCTAGACTCTGGTGAAGACTAGACTTGCTATACTGCAATAAACTTCCCCATTTTTGCCAGTAATTCATTGTGCTCGAAGGAGTTTTTTTTTTACCTGAAAGTGGCCATGTAAAATGGCACAACTTTTGTCTCATACAGTTTTTTAACTAATATTTTAGTCATTCAGATCTCACCTTATCACCATCAGAAATTCAGGACCAGGAAAAAAGATGCATGAAGTATGTGTTATAGGAGTATGTGTAATTGTGTACATCAAGTGAGTTAAGCTCTGTATAGTATTTGTTTATTCACTTTGATTTGATTCATAGTTGGCATATGTTAAATTGATTAATTCAGGTCAAGAGGCATGTGCGAGTGATATTTATATACTCCTCGGGGTGTTCCACCACCCGCATTGTTGCGCTTACTGTGAGCAACCTGCGCCTGCAGGTTCATGCCCCCGCCGCGTCAGTTTGCTATAAGTACTCTGAATTCAGTATATCACTAACACTTCTGTTTGCATCTCTATCTCCAGGTGGCTTAGAAGCTTAAATTTCTGTTTTAGTACCTACCAGTGCATCTGTTTGAGTAGAAAATTCTGTACCACTCCTAGATGCAGATTTAGCCATAAATTAAGCAAACTTGCATTGATGAGATGTGTTAAGTAGGTAACCGTTAATTCCTGCAGGAACCTGTACAAGGTTATGGGAACCATAATAGTCAATGCACTACTTTGTGTCTTTATCTGCACTTAGTTTCTCTCAACAAAATGGCATTCCAGTAACAAGACGACCATTGGACTCTTATGGATGCTCTACTCCTATGCTCCAGTTTCTCTGTTTCAAATAAAACGTTTTGGTAGCTTATTTTAGCCTACTAAAACATCTTGTATTTAGAAATGGAGGTAGTATTTATTAACTTCTGTCAATGAATCCAGTTGTTGTTAAGCATACAAGGTACAGAAACATGAAAGTAATCTTTACTAGTACTAGGCACACTTAGAACTTATGTTGTTAGCGGCAGTATCGCGGGCCTATTGGTCCTTGCGGAATTTCTCGTCGAAATTGTCGCAGATGACGAGGTGTTGGCGGTGGCCCTCCTTCAATTCCTGGATAATCTCCGGCCTAAACAGCTCCATCCTGCCCATCTTGTTGAGGTTCTGGATGAACTCGTCGTCGTCGGGCTCATCTTTGAAGCGGCAGTCGTCGTCGACGTCCTTCGCCACCACCGTCACCTGATCCGCAACCTCCAGGGGGAAGGTGTCTTCTTCCACCTTGCTGGTCGCTGGGCTGCTCTGCTACTCGTCTTCGCTCGGAGCCATCGGTGGTTAGATCTCGTGCTGTTGAGAGGTTGGATTGGGAAATCGCTGGGTGCGTGCGATCGATGGAGGCTGCCGTGTCGTCCCGATCTATATACACAGACTTTACCGGGTCGAAGTCGGAAATTGAGTCCGTAAAGGATTCCTCATTCTTGGGCCTCATATCTTGAGCACACACTTCAATGCTCGAAGCCCAGTTAGACTTCCTGCACGTGCGGATGGGGTGCCCCTATTCCCCGCCTTTGGCGCGACGTAATAAGTCACGCCCGCGTCTTTCACAAACGGGCCGCTCCGAATGCAGCCCACTAAGGGGTATAGTTTTTTTTTTTTCTGTTTTCAATAATAAATCGTTAAAATTTAAAACTTGTTCCAATTCGAAAATTGTTCCAATTCGAAATTTGTTCTAATTCGAAATTTGTTCAAACTCGAAAATTGTTCCAATTTGAAAATTGTTCAGATTTGAAATTTGTTCCAATTTAAAAATTATTCGGATTCAAAAAATGTTCAGATTTGAAATTTGTTCGGATTTTAATTTTTTTGAATTTAAAAAAAAATCAAAATTCATAGTTGTTCTAATTTAAAATTTGTTCAAATTAGAAAAATGTTCCGATTTAAAAAATCGAAATGAAAAAAAGAAAAAGAAAACCGCACAGAAAAACCACATAGAAAAACCGCACAGAAAAAACCGCACAGAAAACCTCACAGAAAAACCGCACAGAAAAAACGGAACAGAAAAATTAAGCTGTGGCTTCTCCGTTCATGGGCCGCGGCCCAGCTCGCTCACCCGTGGGCGGAGCTTAATACGGATTACAACGCGCGGAGAATAGGGATTTCCGTGCGGATGGCTGTTCACGCACATAGAATTTTTTAATGTTGCTAAAAAACATAGAATTTTAATACAGTATTATTGCCCACAAATTTTCTGAAATGGTAAGCCGATTTGTGTTTCAAGAATCTTACATCGCATCCCTAAAAGACGTATTGAAATTTGGGAACTTGGGAAAACACATATTAATGTGGTTGTAAAAGATGTTCACGAGGTTTGAAAATTGTAAACAAGTTTCAATATTTTATTACAACTTCAAGTATTTGTTCGTGTGGTTTTAAAAAAAGTTGATAGTTTTCAGAAGATGGTGAATAGATCAAAGAAAGAGGGACAAAAATAAAACAACAACAATAAATGTTCATATAGATCAAAAAGTTGTGCTCTAGGATAAATGTTCATAAAACGGATCCAATGAATGGTGTCATTCATGGAAACCCAGGGGTCACTATGGGCGTCCAGGTCCCGCTGGATCATTGGTCGGAGAGAGTCTCGATCATGTTTGGAGTGTTCCCGACCCGTAGGGTAACACACTTAAGGGTGCGATGATGCATAGAGATGATTTTGAGTATCGCCGGAATAATCAATGTGTTGATAAAAGAGAACCGGAAAAGTTCCGTGTGGAGCCCGTGCCGATGGAGGAGCACGTCCGCCGCCTCCAGGCGCAGGTGGACGAGCTCAATGCGCCTCCTCTGCCGCCGTCGCCGATACCGTCCCCTCGGATGAGCGATTCTAGAAGCAGGGGGGCGGGTGGGCGAAGGTGACTGGCGAATACTTCTGGAACAGCGGCGACGCCATCAGTTGACATTCCTGCACGACAGGTACTGAATTTTGCTCTCTGCATTTTGTGTGTTATGCTCAATGCAGTGAACTGAAATTTTCTCTGTTTTGTTTACTGCTTAGGATGTAGTTAAAATGCATGATGACAAGTCACTGATAACCAAGATTGCTGTACTGGAGCAAGAGATTCAGAGGTTCAAGTCAGAGAAGAAGCAGCTGGTGAAGAAGCATTTTCTGGAGATGAGAAAAAGAGACAGGAAGGAAGTGTTGGCTGTCAGTGTAGTGAGTGTGTGTCTGCTGTGCTATGCCTGTGTTTGTATGATCACTAGAGTGACTGTGTGATCATTGTAGTGTATTATGTGTGTCTACTTTGCAATGCTTGAGCTTATTTTCAGATGTATCCAGATGTTGAAACAATGTGTTATGGGCTTGACTAAATAAAGTGACTGCTTTTGAAAATTCCCATGAGTGCTTTTATTTTGTGCATAATATTTTGCTTGGAGCTCACAGTTCATCTCCAATCATAGACAAAAAAGAAAGTAACTGGAATCATTATTACAAATGTGCTGCACTTATTAATGAGTAAAATGACTACTACTTCATCTGCCTAGTTGGCTTTCACTTGCTCGTCAGACCTGGGCTTAGTGGGCCTTAGCATTGGCATAGCATATGCACCGCCTCGTTGTTCCCTGTCCTGTCGGGAACAGTCTTAGCCAATCGATCTTAGTAATATCTTGCTTTAACTGGAGAGGGAGTTTACTAGGGAAATACGTCACTGACTGGAATTTTTTTGTGACGGCTGTAGTCGATCTGCCATACTAAAATCCAGTCAAATATATATGTCCATCGAAATCATTTTAAACATGCAGAAATCATCATTGCAGTTTTATCTCTGGTCTCCATTGGTTGTGAGTAATTATGCTAGCTGATGCCATTCAAGACATGTACAAATCTCTAGCTGATTATTCAACTTCACACTATCAAAAAGATATCGGAGTTTGAAAGAATCGATGCAAGCAATGCCAATGGTTCAACCAAATGCCTCATACACAATTGATAATGCTCTAGAGTCACACACTATAATTTTTTACCAGGATATTTAATTATAAGACTGCATGTTGTATATCACTCTCGAAGCGTCCTTAAGGATACCCAAAAAATGAACACGTACATATGCCTAGATTTCACTTTGATGATAGGAATAAGTCACGCTCTAAGATACTCGCAGAACAACAGAAATGCTCATTTGATCTCAGGTGCATATGCCCTTTACTAAAAACACATATTTCAAATTTTTAAAAAAATTCCAAAAAAATGTTTGCATGTGTATGTGCAAATTCTATGTGCTTATATGCGGTTTCACGCAAAACCGATATGTTTTGTGGGCTGTGTAAAAAAGACAAAAACATGTCTCGTGAAGAGCCTTATTTTAGCACCGAATTTTGTCATTTTTAGACAAGCCACATAAAATGTCGGTTCTTCATGAAACGACTTTGTGCGCACCCAAATTGTGGAGACATACGCGCATTATTTGTTTCGAATTTTTTTTGACATTTTGAATTCGTTGAAAATTAAATTCAAATAAAGGGAGCATATGCACCCCAGAGCAAATTAGCCGCGTCCGCAGAACAATTTTGTACCAAATACTGCTATACTAATTTTTTGGAAAAATAAAACACTTTATTTCCGAAGAATATGGAATTTTTTTAACGCTATGGTTTCAGATTTGTGGAGAATGGAGATTTTACAAGATGTTAACACTGTATAATTATAATTTTCTCTTCTATCTTAGCATTTACCGGCATTATTTTCACGAGTACACAACTCAGTATTAATTGGAGACTGCAAATAGAGACGGTTTACCCTCAAAAGAATTAAAACCAACATGTGCTGTTAAAATTAGTTTGTATTTTGAGAGAGTAACATGTAAAAAAGTTTAATATAAATATATATGCGTCCACTTCCTGCTAATTCTGCTCTTTCCCCACTGTATTCTCTTCGAAATCTAGTTCATGATGCCATCCGCCCTGTACAGCAGGGTCCATGGCTGAGCTTGTTGACCATCCTCCCCGCAACCGACAAGAGCAGAAGGCCTGATTGGTATGAGAAACATGGAAGCCGTAATCTAAAGTCAAAACCACTGCGCAAGTGATCAGTTTTCTGGAGTCCTCCGGAAAAGTCGGCGCAAAAGTATGTTCATACACCGTGAAATATTTTCTCATATTACTGTTTTTTGGAACTAGTTTCGTACATCGCACCTGATGTGATCAACAACCAAGATGAGTAAACTGCTTCTGTGGTAGATTCTATCATTTATAAAACACCGATGAAGGCCATCAGGCCTAGGAGCTTTTAGGTCACCAATACTGAACAATGCCTTCTTAACCTCCTTGACAGTGAAAGTGGCGAGGAGGACCTCATTCATTGCCAAAACTCGTACCCGTATCCTCTGAGGTAAGCAAGTTAGTGATATGGTTCTGGAATTGCGTGCCTTCTTTTCTATACTCTTGTGTCAACCGGCAAACTATAGATCAATTTCTTATTTTTATGAGAGGTCGCCGCATTGTGAAAACATGAAGTATTCCGATCGCCCTGCATTAGGAAGTTTGCACGTCCTCGTTGCAACCACTATATCTCAGCCTGCTCTAAGAGATTCTATATCACCACTTGAATCTCCTTTTGCCTTCCCACGGATTCGGTTGATACAGGACCACGTTTCAGGAGCATATGAAAACTTTGCCATTCACCAAGGCCCAAATAGTGCAGAGGTCCTGGAGTTTGGGCCAACCGAACTACCGAAGGCCTTCTTTTCCTCCAGAAGGATCTCTTTTTTTCCTTAATTAACTCTGCCCAGGTATTACTGCAGTCTCCACTAAAAAAAAAAAAGTATTACAACAGTCATTCGATTGAGCCACAACAATTCAGTCAGGGCCGATCTAGCTCGACCGAATCAATGGCGAATCACCGTCGTCGCCGTTCTGAACCCTTCTCCGCCACGGCTTCCCCCCGCCCTCCTCCATCGCACCCATGACGGCGCCTCCCCGCGCGCCGTTGAGTCCGCCACTCCGCCCGCGCCTCCTACCTAGCTCCACCAAATCAATGTCGAATCACCGTCGTCGCCGCTCTAAACCCTTCCCCGGCATGGCTTCCCTCCGCCCTCCCCCATCGCACTCGCAACCGCCGTGTCTTGCTACAGTGCGCCCCACGACGGCGCCTCTCCGCACGTCTGTCACACCTCCACCTGATCAGGAGTTGGTGGACAGCGAGTCACCAGGTGACGACCTGGTGAGCGAAGATGGAACCACAAGGCAGTGAGAAGAAGCATCAGCGTGGGAGACAAGTTGGTAAATCTCTGTGAGCTGTGCTGCTGACCAGTGGGTCCCAGCTGTAAGCGTGCGTGTGTGGTATAAAGATTAGACAGGTGCCCGGTGGGTGGGGTGTGTTGTATCTGAATTCTGAAACTCTCATCTCAATGTTCATCTGATTTCCCATCCCCTTCGTCCTCTCATCCCTGATCTACTTCTCATCCCAATTGCTTGCTGTTCGAATTTGTGGTGTACGTTCCAATCATAGTTCGGGACATAACAATTTGGTATTAGAGCCTCAGATCGGCTTCCGTTTGCACTCACAATCCCGAGATCGAACCCGAAAAATTCCACCGCGTCAGGTGCTGAATCACCTCGGTGAATCGGCTCGAAATCCTCCGCGGGGTTGGGATCGATCCAGGGCGAGTCGCGACGCCGCCATCTAAGCCTCCCGTACCGTCAGCTCAGACGAGTTTCGTGTTGGAGAAGATGGAGGCGGTGCAGAAATCGCTGGAGGAGCTGTTGGCGAAGGTGGGATCCGTGTCCTCCGAGATGCAGTCCGTTCGCAAGCAGCAGGATGACTATGGAACGGATCTGGACGGAATCAAGCGCAAGCTGGCGGACAACGAGCGCGCCGCACCACCGCGTCTGGAACTTCCACCGCGGAACAAGGGCCTCATCAACAACGGCGCACCACTGATGGACACACCATCAGCGTCGACTGCGACAAACACGGCGGCGGGCTTTCATACAGCACCATCATCGCCTACAGAGCACGACGGGGTCAGGGTACGTGCTCCGCGACATGATTTTCCCAAATTCAGTGGTGCACACCGTTGCTATGGATAGATCAGTGTCTCACTTACGTCGACATGTTCAAAATCGCGAGCAATCAATGGGTGAGTATGGCATCACTATATCTGGAAGGGCATGCCGCGCTGTGGTTTCAGGCGTACAAACGCAGGCGTGGACCAGTCAATTGGGATCAGCTCACGGCAGCTGTTATGGAAGAGTTTGGCCAGGATGAATATGACGGTCAGATGAACAAGTTAATGCAATTGAAACAAACAGGAACGGTTAGTGAGTACAAACAAGCATTTGAGGAGTGTATGTACCATTTGCTGGCAGTTGATGAAACACTCAGCACAAGGTGGTTTGTATCACATTTTGTGTTTGGGTTACAACGAGAGATTAGAACAGCAGTCAGGTTACAAGCACCAACGAGCATAACACGAGCTGCAGCACTGGCTCGCATTCAGGAGGAAGAAGGAGAGCACCTCAGACCGCTCCACAAACCTGCAGCACCCACAAAACACCCTCCACAGCGGGGACAACAACTGTAACAAGAGGGGACTGGCCACGCAAGCAGGGCAATGATGATTTTAACAGAGAGCGACAATTGCGAGATTATCGCAGAGCAAATAATTTGTGCTTCAAATGTGGGGACAAGTATTCAAAAGAACACCAATGTAAAAGATCTGGACAGTTGCTCACTATTGAAGTAGGGGATTCGGTGAAGTTATATCTGAGGAAGCGGTGCTCGCGTTGGAGTTGCTTCAAGAAAAGGAGGTGCCAGCTCTATGTTTTTACATCTCTATGACAGCATTAGCTGGAACTGAAGCAGCTAATACAGTGCAGATTCAGGCTCGAGTTGGCAACCAAGTAATGCTATTATTGGCGGATTCTGGCAGTTCTCACACTTTTGTCACTCGAAACTTTGCGGAAAGAGCTGGTTGTCACATAACTAGTGCTTCCCCAGTTTCTGTTAAGGTTGCTAATGGTCATGTTATGCTGTGTGATGCTCAAGTGGAGGAGTTAGCCTGGGATTACGGCGGACATAAATTTTCTGACACTATGTGTATTCTGGATGTCGGAGCTTATGATGCAATATTGGGGATGGATTGGCTGACTCGTTGCAGTCCTATGATGTGTGATTGGTCGCAGAAGACCTTGGAGTTCATTCACAATGGCACACAAGTCAAGATGCAAGGGCTGTTAACACCTTCTCAACAGGAAATTTCCGAGATATCTGTCAGCCAGTTGAGAGAACTAATGAACACCAATGAGATATGGGCCATGGCTGTTATGGATAGTAATGCAGACATCACAACTCAAGCAGTGGCACCAGACTTACAAGCAGTTTTGTCGGAATTCTCTGACGTGTTTGCTGAACCGGAGGCCTTACCTCCTCGTCGAGCCCTGGACCATGCAATCACACTGGAAAATGGTGCACAACCAGTAAACTCTCGGCCTTATCGTTACTCACCTCTCCAGAAGGACGAGATTGAACGACAAGTCGCAGAAATGATCAAAGCTGGCGTGGTGACGACCAACATGAGTCCATTCGCTTCACCTGTGTTGCTTGTCAAAAAGAAGGATGGCTCCTGGCATTTTTGCGTAGACTATCGCAAGTTGAATGCGTTGACTATCAAGAATAAGTTTCCCCTACCCATCGTAGATGAGCTTCTGGATGAGTTAGCTGGAACTCAATTCTTCTCCAAGCTAGATTTACGTGCAGGTTACCATCAAATCCGGATGAGGCCTGAGGACGAGGCCAAGACTGCTTTTAAGACCCATCACGGTCACTTTCAGTTTCGGGTAATGCCCTTTGGCTTATCCAATGCCCCTGCAACTTTCCAGTGCGTGATGAATACTATTTTTGCCCCTTTTCTGAGGAAATTCGTCATTGTATTCTTGGACGACATTTTGGTCTACAGTTCTTCCTGGACTAAACATCTGGAACATTTGCGTCTTGTGTTGGCCAAGCTTAAAGAGGCACAACTGTTTGCCAAGTTGTCTAAATGTGCTTTTGGTCAGACCAGTATCCACTACTTGGGTCATATAATCTCGGCTGCCGGAGTGGCAACAGATCTAGAGAAAATACAAGTCATGGTGAACTGGCCTATTCCGATGTCCTTCACTGAATTGCGCGCATTCTTGGGCTTTACGGGTTATTATCGTAAGTTCGTGGAGTTGTATGGACTGCTGGCAAAACCCCTCACACAGTTGCTCACTCTTAAAAAGTTTGAGTGGAATAATGCAGCCACTGTAGCGTTTCAGAAACTGAAAGAAGCCATGATGAAAACACCTGTATTGGCATTGCCGGATTTCAATCAGCCGTTTCTCAATGAAACGGATGCGTGTGACACAGGAGTGGGGGCTATATTGATGCAGAAAGGCCACCCTATCGCTTACATGAGCAAGGCATTGGGAGCAATGAACCGCAAGTTATCCGTTTATGAGAAGGAGTTTCTTGCAGTCATGATGGCAGTGGACAAATGGAGACAATACCTGCAACGTGGACCATTTCTTATTCTAACAGACCATAAAAGTCTGTGTAATCTCAGTGAGCAGCATCTTACAACTGAGCTTCAAAAGAAGGCTATGTCTAAATTGGTGGGACTGCAATTCCAGTTTAAATACAAGAAAGGCATTGAGAATGGGGCGGCAGATGCACTGTCTCGAGTTGGACACCTTTTGGAGATATCCAGTTGTCAACCGGAGTGGGTCATAGAGGTCACAAATTCCTATACCACTGACGATGACATGGTTAAACTGTTGCAACAATTGGCTGTGCATTCTCCAGATGCCAGGGGATATGCTTTGGAGCATGATACGTCCATTTTGCATCACT
Source organism: Poa pratensis (assembly GCA_947311845.1). Taxonomy (NCBI): domain Eukaryota; kingdom Viridiplantae; phylum Streptophyta; class Magnoliopsida; order Poales; family Poaceae; genus Poa; species Poa pratensis. The sequence goes on from CAMZMU010000086.1 coordinate 1,434,339, forward strand.
ATTTTATATCATAATTTACTGTTATTCATTGATATATTTCATATTTGGATGATATACTTATGTTATTTTATCTTGTTTTGCATGTTTGATGATTATTGGATAATTAACTGCAGGAGTCAGATTTCAGCTGGAAAAATCACCGTCAAGACACTATATTTCTGGAGCTCTAAAAATCTTATCAAAAATACAGAAGTCCCTATTTTATAAGAAGATGGAGGCAGCCAAAACAAGAGGCTGAGATGGGCCAGGAGGGAGCCTGAGGAAATATTCCGCCGCCTCCACGGACCGAAACAACAGAGAAAGAAAAAGCTCTCCGGCAGGGACAAATCTGGCGGGGAAAATTCCCTCCCGGAGGGGGGATCATCGCCATCCTCATCGTCATCACGCTGGACTTCATCGGGATCATCATCATCGTTATCTCCACTGCCATCACCATCAGCACCGCTGCTCCATCCCATTCCGATGTAACATCTAGGGCTATACTTTGTCTAGTTCATAGGGGGAACTCTCCCGGTGTTAATTACTCGTTGTGGTTGATGCTATTGAGTTTTATCGGTGAATTAAAGTTTATGTCCAGATTGTTATTCATCATTATATCACCTCTGATCATGATCCAAATGATGTCTTGTGAGTAGTTCGTTTAGTTCTTGAAGACATGGGAAAGTCTTGTCGTTAGTAGTGAACTATGTTGAGTAATATTTAATGGTTTGATATTTAAGTTGTGGTGCTATTCTTCTAGTGGTGTCATGTGAACGTCGACTACATGACACTTCACCTTTATGGGCCTAGGGAATGCATTGTGTATTTGGTTGCTAATTGTGGGGTTGCCGGAGTGACAGAAACCTAAACCCCCGTTAGTAAACCGATGCACAAGGGAGCGTAGGATCTCAGAGTTTAAGGCTGTGGTTAGATTTATCTTAATTACTTTCTTGTAACTGTGGATGCTTACAAGGGGTATAATCACAAGTATGTAATAGTCCAAGTAAGGGCGGTGCATTAGCATAGGTTCACCCACACAACACTTATCAAAACAATGAAGATTAATCAACTATATGAAGCGAAAGCACTTGACTAAATTCCCGTGTGTCCTCAAGAACATTTTGCCATCATAAGTAAACCAACCGGCTTGTCCTTTGCTGTAAAAGGGATTGGGCCACTTCCTGCAATTATTATTACTGTCTTTTATTTACTTGTATTTTATTTATCTGTTATATCAAAAACCGCTAAAAACTTGTCTGCTAGTGTTTACAGTGAAACCTTTACCGAAACACCTTGTCAGCACCTTCTGCTCCTCGTTGGGTTCGATACTCTTATTTATCGAAAGTACTACGATACACCCCTATACTTGTGGGTCATCAAGACTATTTTCTGGCGCCGTTGCCGGGGAGTTAAGCGCTATTGGTAAGTGGAATTGGTAAGAAAAACTTTTATTGTAAGTGATGTTTTTATTTCTGCTTGCTACTTTATTTTATCATGGAGAGATCTCCATTTGAATCCCTGTTCGGGAATTCTACTACCACTGCTACGGTAGTAGACAAGGAACCACCTGATCAAGTAATTCCATTTAAAATACCTATGAAAATTGTTGAACGTGTTACGAGTAACCGCTATGTAGGAGATGGAACTGTCCCTCCTAGAGATCATTTGTTATTTATAAATGAATTATGCGAGTTGTTCAAGTGTGCAGGTATTTCAATGGAAGAAGTCAAGAAGAAATTGTTCTCTATATCACTGACAGGGAAAGCTGCGAAATGGTATAGGATGCTGAAGAATGGCCGTTTTATTGGCTGGGAGGAGATTGTGCCTCTCTTTTACTCTAAATTTTATCCTCCTAGTGTGTCGTCGTATCGGCATCTTGGATAGGAGACGGGGTCCTGCTAGCCGAGGGTGAACGTAGGGCAAGAAGGTGGACGTCGCCGAGATCGGGATTGTACACGGCGGTTTACCCAGATTCAGGCACCACGGCGGTGACGGTGCCCTACGTGCTGCTATAATTCACTATAAGGCAATATCGCCGTGAACAGGTTACAATGAGTTGGTTGTAGATTGATTCGATCGTGCCTTAAAGGCGTCCCGAGATCCAGCTTATATAGGCGGCTGGATCTAGGGTTACAAGGTGATTACGTATCCAGCAAGTATACGGAGTCCTAAACCTAGCCGGCAAGTATGCCGCCTTCCATCTTGATCTTGGTGGCTTCATGGGCTTCAGTCTTGGGCCTCCTCCTTGCCGGCATCCGCCTTCCTTGGTCGTCAGCTATCTGGGCCGCCCGGCAGGCAAAGCCTTCATCACCACTGCGGGCCACCCTGGACTAGCCGGATTGATCCATGCTGGTGATACCCCTAGTAGGTATATCCCCAACATTAGCCCCTGGGAGGGTTCGAGTTTTTCAGGCGCCGTCTTCTTTTGTCGGCAACGTCCGTCTTGTCTTGTAAGCGGTTGAAGAGATTGAAACATTTCAAAGTTGAAAGTAAGCGGCGATCCGCCTAAAATAGTCGGATTATTTGCCGCCATCATGGGAAAGACGGCTTGACTGTTGTCAGGAATCTTCCCGGCACCAGTCTTGTTAATAGTTGACGTGTCCATGTCATCCTTGGTCCACGACAGTTTGAACTCAAGGAGAAGTGGAACGATGTCATGATGGCATTTCTGCCGTGCCATGTAGGCGATTATGACGGCCGTGTCGCTGACGACAAGCGGTCATGCCACATTAGCAATTAAGGTAGAACATGGAGCTTTATTGTTTTACACAAATCGATGTCTTCCCAAACTGGCCAGGTTTGGGCGATCGGAAACAACTGCTAGCAATCTGTCGATGAATTCGCCTATACCGAATGCGATGATGGCGGCGTCCCGCCTAACATTGCAGATACGGTTAGAATGAAATTTGACAGCAAGGCGGCCGTACCACGAAGGTGACCTTGTTGCTGACAACAAGGCGGCTGTGTCGCTGACGACAAGGCAGCCGTGCCACGGAGGCGTCGCGCCGCGTTAGCAACTAAGCTGGAACGTGGCGATAAACGACAGCCGTGTCGCTGACGACGAGGCGGCTGCGTCGCTGATGATGGAGCTGCATGTCGTGCATCCCCCAAGTATCGGGCGAAGGCATTGTCGATGTCAAGCCCCCGAGTATCTGGCGAGGGGCAGCGTCGATGTCGAGCCCCCGGGCTATGTTAGCCAGAGTTTTTCTTGATCCGCCTATCTGCAGCCCCCGAGCGTTGAGTCGACGTACTTGAAAGTCGGCTCGATGCTCAGAAGAACTTGTGGCGTTGTAGATGTCGAGGTTTGTACCTCCTTGATGAAAAGGCGTCTCGAGACTTATGAAAGTGCTACGACTGCAGCCCCCCGAGTGTCAAATATCCACGTCGGAACGCGACGATAAATATGCTGAAAAGCGTTGCGCCGCGTAAGCAATTAAGCTAAAACGCGGATCTAGACTGTTTTATACCGATCGATGTCTTCCCAAACTGGCCAGATTCGGGCGATCGGAAATTACAGCTAGCGATCTGATGATGAATGCGTCTAAACCGGTCACGATGATGGCGGCGTCCCGCTGACATCACTGATATGGCGAGATTTGACGACTTGAATATTCGCCGATGATGACAATTGAACTGGAACGACGTGCCCTTTGAGTACGCCAGCAAGGCGTCGTGCCAGTCGCACTGTGATGGCGCGTGTTGTGACAAGATTCGAAGTCGGATGCAGCCTTGCGTATCCACGAGCTAGCAACCCTGTACGTGCAAGCTAACTAGCTGTCTTGCTTAGCAATTGATCCATCCACCAGTATGCACGTAGTACAGAGAATATGCATGCATGAGATTGTCATACTAGCCGCGTAATCCATGCAAGCATGCGTTGGGTACTTTATTAGTCTGCTGCTGGATATTTGTGCAGCTCCTGGCCTGCCGGCTTTGCTCGGATGATGCCGATCGAAGAGGCCGATGCCGCGTCGAAAAGCGAGACGCAGGTTGGACCAGGACGTATGGTGCAGTTCGGATCGAAATCAGCTTTCGTACTCGCGACGGGAAAATTTCCGCAACAGAGCAACTCGGCGGACACGCTCAGCGTTTTGCGCTTTTCCACGATTTCATGCCTGCACGGGGTATGGCTGATGCCGAACCGACCTGAATCGGCGAACAAACAGACATCCCGTAAGACACTGCTTACGGAAAGCATGTGGATATAATTTTGGTCTCGTCGACTCGATTAGCCGCGGGAGCGAGTGCTGGACATCGAGCCCCGCGCGGACGGAGAAATAAGCCAGCCGGATCAATCTGTACGATTCCGCGTATGCCGGCTAAGCGGATTAGCGGCCAGATCGATCCGGTAGCTGATTTACGATGCTGATCGCGCCGGTCTGCCGGAGCAGAAGCGCCGGTTAGATGCGATCTGGTTGCGTTGATGAAGATGACGATCGGAATCGCCGGCTGCGGACAGCCAGTAGTGTTCCCGCCTGGAACGCGATGCCTGACGCCTTATGCCCCACGGTGGGCGCTAACTGTCGTCGTATCGGCATCTTGGATAGGAGACGGGTTCTGCTAGCCGAGGGTGAACGTAGGGTAAGAAGGTGGACGTCGTCGAGGTCGGGATTGTACACGGCGGTTTACCCAGCTCCAGGCACCACGGCGGTGGCGGTGCCCTACGTGCTGCTATAATTCACTATAAGGCAATATCGCCGTGAACAGGTTACAATGAGTTGTTGTAGATTGATTCGATCGTGCCTTAAAGGCGTCCCGAGGTCCAGCTTATATAGGCGGCTGGACCTAGGGTTACAAGGTGATTACGTATCCAGCAAATATACGGAGTCCTAAACCTAGCCGGCAAGTATGCCGCCTTCCATCTTGATCTTGGTGGCTTCATGGGCTTCAGTCTTGGGCCTCCTCCTTGCCGGCATCCGCCTTCCTTGGTCGTCAGTTATCTGGGCCGCCCGGCAGGCAAAGCCTTCACCACCACTGCGGGCCACCCTGGACTAGCCGGATTGATCCATGCTGGTGATACCCCTAGTAGGTATATCCCCAACATAGTGAAATTCATCAAGATCGGAATCATATATATAATTTTTGGCCTCATGATGGAGAGAGTATTGCCCAAGCGTGGGGGAGATTGAAATCATTAATGCTCAAATGCCCCATTCATGAGCTTCCTGGTAATCGTTATTGATAACTTCTATGCAAGGCTTTCTCTTCAAGATAAAACTCTATTGGATACCTCTTGTGCTGGATCATTTACGCGTAATAAAGAGGAAGTTAAATGGGACCTTCTTGATCGGATTGAGGAAAATACTGAAGGATGGGAGAACGACAAAGGTAGAGAATCAGGTATAAAGTATGATTATGAATGCATTAAAACTTTTATGAATACTGATAATTTTCGTAATCTCTATGATATGTATGGTCTTGATTCTCAAGTTATTGCAAACTGTTACAAGGCTTTTGCCTCTTATCTTGATGTTCCTAAAGAAAGTTGCAATAAGTATCAGCCCTTACAAAGATAATACTAATTCTGCCAATATTAAAAACATTGAAGTTCATACAGTTGATCGTATCTTGCCAGAACCTTATATTGAGAAACCACCTTTTCCTGTTAAAATTAGGAACATTCTATCATAGCTAGTGTGGTTAATAAAAGTGCAAAGAAAGCTTTAGAACCTGCTGAACAAATAGCGGTTGAACCCACAATAGCAATAGTAAAGGATTTGGTAACTGAAAATGTAGAAGGAGGACATATTATCTTTTGTGAAGATGCCTCTAATATTGTTTCACATCCCAGTAGAGCTAGGAAAACAAGTGTTCCTGTGCTTTCAGTCAAAATAGGAGAACATTGCTATTATGGTTTATGTGATATTGGTGCAAGTTCTAGCGCTATTCCTTTTGATCTTTATAAAGAAATTATGCATGAAATTGGTCCTTGCGAACTTGAGGAGATTGATGTGGTTATTCAGCTTGCTAATAGAGAAACTATCTCTCCAATTGGTATTGTGAGAGACGTTGAAGTTTTATGTGGTAAGACTAAATACCCTGCTGATTTTCTAGTACTTGGTTCTGTTGCTAGTAAAGCTGTCCCATTATTTTTGGTAGGCCTTTCTTGAATACATGTGGTGCATTATAGATTGTAAGAAAGAGAAAATTTACTAAATTTAATGGAGAATCTTATGAGTTTAATTTTTCTAAGTTTGGTAAAAACTTTATGAAACTGAATTACCTAATGAGAATTTAAAGTTGAACAACTTGCTTCTATTGCTGTTGCTCCTAACAATGCCTTGCAGCAATTCATGGAGGAACACGAAAGTGAAGTATTTATGGAGGAGAGGAATGAGATTGACAATGCCTTTCTTCGTCAACCACCAATACTTAAGCATAATTTGCCTGTGGAAGATTTGGGTACCTCAGCGCCTCCTAAGGAAGATCCTGTTTTCGATTTAAAACCTTTGCCTGATAATCTTAAGTATGTTTATCTTGATGAAAGAAAATATATCCTGTTATTATTAGTTCTAAACTTTCAGGTAATGAAGAAGCAAGGCTATTAGAAGTACTAAAGAAACATCGAGGAGCTATGGGATACACTTTGGATGATTTAAAGGGGATTTCTCCTACTATATGTCAACATGCCATCAACATTGAACCCGATGCAAAACCTGTTGTTGAGCATCAGCGTCGCTTGATCCCTAAGATGAAAGAAGTGGTAAGAAATGAGGTATTAAAACTTCTTGATGCTGGTATAATTTATCCTATTGCTGATAGTAGATGGGTAAGTCCTGTGCATTGTGTCCCTAAGAAAGGAGGAGTTACTGTTGTACCAAATGAAAATGATGAACTTATTCCTCAAAGAGTAGTAGTTGGGTATAGGATGTGCATTGATTTTAGAAAGGTCAATAAAGTAACTAAGAAAGATCATTATCCTTTGCCTTTTATTGATCAAATGTTAGAAAGGTTGTCTAAGAAAACTCATTTTTGTTTCCTTGATGGTTATTCTGGATTCTCACAAATTGCTGTTAAAGCACAAGATCAAGAGAAAACTACTTTTACTTGTCCTTATGGAACTTATGCTTATAGACGTATGCCTTTTGGTTTGTGTAATGCTCCTGCTACGTTCCAAAGATGCATGTCTGCTATTTTTCATGGTTTTTGTGAAGAAATTGTGGAAGTATTCATGGACGATTTTTCCGTCTACGGAACTTCCTTTGATAATTGCTTGCACAATCTTGATAAAGTTTTGCAGAGATGTGAGGAGACTAATCTTGTTCTTAATTGGGAGAAATGTCATTTCATGGTTAATGAAGGAATTGTCCTAGGGCACAAAATTTCTGAAAGAGGTATTGAAGTGGACAGAGCTAAAGTTGAAGCAATCGAGAAAATGCCCTGTCCAAGGGATGTGAAAGGTATCCGTAGTATTCTTGGTCATGCCGGTTTTTATAGGAGGTTTATTAAAGATTTCTCTAAAATTTCAAAACCCCTCACTAATCTTCTTCAAAAAGATGTACCTTTTGTTTTTGATGATGATTGCAAGGAAGCTTTTGAAACTCTAAAAAAGGCTTTAATCACAGCTCCTGTTGTTCAACCTCCTGATTGGACTTTACCTTTTGAAATAATGTGTGATGCTAGTGATTTTGCTGTAGGAGCTGTTCTTGGACAGCGGGTAGACAAGAAGTTAAATGTTATTCATTATGCTAGTAAAACACTTGATGCCGCTCAAAAGAATTATGCTACTACTGAAAAGGAATTTTTAGCAGTTGTTTTTGCTTGTGATAAATTTAGACCTTATATTGTTGATTCAAAAGTTACTATTCACACTGATCATGCTGCTATTAGATACCTTATGGAAAAGAAAGATGCTAAGCCTAGGCTCATAAGATGGGTACTTTTACTGCAAGAATTTGATTTACATATTGTAGATAGGAAAGGTGCTGAAAATCCTGTTGCTGATAATTTGTCTAGATTAGAAAACATTTCAGATGATCCTATACCTGTTAATGATAGTTTTCCAAATGAACAATTGGCTGCGATAAAGGTAAGCGAAAGTCCTTGGTATGCTGATTATGCTAATTTATTGTTGCCAAGTATTTGCCTCCGACCTTTACAGCTCAGCAAAGAAGAAAGTTCTTTTATGATTTGAGGCATTATTTTTGGGATGACCCACATTTGTATAAAGAAGGAGTAGATGGCATTATGCGAAGATGTGTTCCTGAGTATGAACAGAAAGAAATATTGAGCAAATGCCATGGAAGTGCTTATGGAGGACATCACGCTGGAGATAGAACTGCGCAAAAGGTTCTACAATCAGGTTTTTATTGGCCTACCCTTTTTAGAGATGCTAGAAAATTTGTTTTATCATGTGATGAATGTCAAAGAGTAGGTAACATTAGTAGACGTAATGAAATGCCTATGAATTATTCTCTTGTTATTGAACCTTTTGACTGTTGGGGATTTGACTTTATGGGTCCTTTTCCTCCTCAAATGGTTATACTCATATACTTGTTGCTGTTGATTATGTTACTAAATGGGTAGAAGCTATACCAACTTCTAGTGCTGATGGTGAGACATCATTAAAAATGCTTAAAGATATTATCTTCCAGGTTTGGTGTGCCTAGATATCTCATGACTGATGGTGGTTCTCATTTTATTCATGGTGCTTTTAGAAAAACTCTAGCTAAGTATGATGTTAATCATAGAATTGCTTCACCATATCATCCCAAACAAGTGGTCAAGTAGAATTATCAAATAGAGAGATTAAGTCTATTTTGCAAAAGACTGTTAATAAATCTAGAAAAAATTGGTCTAAAAAGCTTAACGATGCTTTGTGGGCTTATAGAACTGCTTATAAAAATCCTATGGGAATGTCTCCTTACAAAATGGTTTATGGAAAAGCTTGTCATTTGCCTTAGAATTAGAACATAAAGCCTATTGGGCGGTGAAAGAACTTAATAGAGATTTTAAACTTGCCGGTAAAAAGAGATTGCTTAATTTGAATTCTTTAGATGAATGGAGAAATGCAGCTTATGAAAATGCTAGGCTCTTTAAAGAGAAAGTTAAGCAATGGCATGATAGAAGAATTCTTAAGAGAGAATTTAACGTAGGTGAAAAAGTTTTATTGTATAGGTCTCGTCTCAGATTTTTTGCAGGAAAATTACTTTCAAAATGGGAAGGACCTTATATCATTGAGGAGGTCTATCGCTCAGGTGCGATTAAAATCAATTCACTAGATGGGGACAGACCACAAGTGGTTAATGGTCAAAGACTCAAGCATTACATTTCTGGAGATTCTTATAATGAAGATGTTGATTTATCAAAGTGGTAACTCCAGAGGATTTTATAAAAAGTCAAATTCAGACAACTGCAAAGCTGATTTGGAATAGGTAACAGTTTCGGTAAGAAAAAGTTCGCGATTTACTTTCAACCTAAATATTTGTTGTTTTTACATAATATGGAAAATTATGAGTCGGAAAAGGGTAGGAAACGGTGCCCGAGGGCACCACACCACCCCTGGGCGCGGGCCCCACCCTGGCCGCGCCGTGGGTGCGTGTGGGCCCTCGGAGCCCGTCTCCGACCCCGTTTCGTCCTGTACCTTCCTTTTGTCGTAAAACTTTTTGCTATATAATCACCCGGATCTCCCGAGGTCCGTATATCGTGTTTTCGTCGAGTTTTGTTTTCGAGCTGTTTCTGCCAGGTTTAGCTCCAAGATTAGAAGATGTCTTCATCCGGGGCTCCGAAGGATACCTTCTTCAAGAACGTCGTCAACCCATACATCAATGAGCTGAAGCAGCACCCTCAAGAGATGCGGCTTGTGGATGGAGTCCTTGTTCGAGAAGATGTCAAGGGACCCAAGGTTGAAGGGGACATGAAGGCTAGGCTAGAAGAAGTAGAGCATGAAGTTTTCCGGTACCAGAAGATGATAGAGCGCGGAGTGGAGATCAACCACAAGATCATTAATGAGCTTATTGATGAACACAAGAAGGAGACTGATAAGCTGTGGGATAACATCTTCGCACTTAGTAAACTACATCCAAGTTACAAGGGCAAATTTACGATCTTCAAAACCAAAACTGTGAGTATGAAGCTAGGTTCAAACGCATAAGCTCAGCTGCTAGTTTCAGGTTCTTGGAAACCAAATCCTCTTTCGTTGATGGGGAGCCTCTGCCTTGGAAATTTGATGACGAGGAGTCTTCTTCACCACCAAGAGATCAAGCCTAAATCGTCAAGGGGTAATGGCACTCCCTTGGCTTGTTCCAAGCTTGGGGGAGTGCCCAGTATCATCTTTATCCTTTCGTTTTTATAATTTCGTGGTCATATCATGAGTAGAGAAGTTATCTTATAAGATGGTTTGCGATGTGGAGTGTCAATCCTTTAGTTATCCATGTATCCGTTGGTTTGAGTGTGTCTTTGTTCAGAATATTAATGAGAAGTTCCACCTTTACTTTCGGTACATTTTATTTTAGCCTGCAATCTTCTTTATGTGCTGATCTTGCCATTGGTATTGACGCCACTTTTGGGTACATAAGTAAATTATATTAGTTGTGGCAAACTTAGTATTGGTCATAGCAACAATACCATGAAAACTTAAGTAGAAGGAGGGAATTACATGCAAAAATATTATCCCTTTATCTTTCTTTCTTGCTAGCCAATAAGATTAGTATTCTTTGAGTTAAAACATTTGTGCTTACAGGGAAGATAGCATGGTTGCTTCTATTACATGTATATTTGTGTGTATCCCCCAACTTTTATGCTTGCACATGACCTTGCTAGCCTTAACCACCGTACTGAGAGGGAATGCTTCTCGTGCATCCAAATCCTTGAGCCAAACCCATGCCATTTGTGTCCACCATAACTACCTATATGTGGTATTTCTTGCCACTCCAAGTAAATTTTTCATGTGCTACCTTTAAATTATTCAAAATGTTATTATTCCCTTTTGTGTCAATGTTTACTAGCTCATGAGGAAGTAGTGTGGTTATCCTTTATTCTACTTGTCAAACAGACTTTACACCTGGACTAGTGGCATATACATCCGCTTATCCAATAACTTGCAAAAAGAGCTGGCAACGGGTGCCCAGTCCCAATTAATTACAACTTTAACCGCTTAATTCTCTTCACACTTTTGCCTGAATATCAGTGAAACATCTGCATGTGTAAACCAAAGAGAAAGAGGGATGATCTGCCTTGCTGGTAGAAATAACGTCCTTCATGGGAGCCGCTCTTAAAAGTCTGTTTGGGGAGAATACTGTTTTCACCGCTACCATTCGTTGACAATTAACAAACACCTCTCAAAACTTAATTTTTGCTCTCTATATGATTTCAAAAACTTAAAAGCTCTAGCACATGACTTAATCCCTGCTTCCCTCTGCGAAGGGCCTTTCTTTTACTTTTCATGTTGAGTCAGTACACCTATTTCCTTCTTCCTTGAGCAAGCATTTGAGTTGTTGTGATTCAACCATATATATCATTAATATTGATCATGTCTTTATCCTTCCTTGTCTTAGCACAAAGACTTTTGCCTCTAAGAATATAGCTTTGCAAGTTATCAATGACTGTAAAGAAGGTGTGATAATTGAGTGTGGAAGTTCTGCAATATAAGCTCTAATATAAAGACTCCTTTCGAAAGATAAGTATTGATTGCTTATTGTTCTATGACCAAGAATGAAGTGTGCCATTACTAATCTATAATTTCCTTCGTGTATTTTTATTGTGGTTGTTTCACTACTCATGTTCAAGTTAGGTTATATGAAGAGTAGTTGCTGTTTAAAATGATTGTGTTGTTAGTAATTACTGATGCTTCTTGTCCGTATTCTTTATTATCGACGCTTCACTCCATAAACTTTTGTTCTAGTTTACTGAGCTCAGCTTTCGCTTGGGGACAAGCGAGGTCTAAGCTTGGGGGGTTGATACGTCCATTTTGCATCACTATTTTATAGCATAATTTACTGTTATTCAATGATATATTTCATATTAAGAGTTACTTATGTTATTTTGTCTTATTTTGCATGTTTGATGATCATTGGATAATTAACTGCCGGAGTCAGATTTCAGCTGGAAAAAGCACCGTCAAGACACTATATTTCTGGAGCACTAAAAATATCAAAACAGATGTTCCTATTTTATCAGAAGATGGACAGCCAAAAGGGGAGGCTGAGATGGGCCAGGAGGGGCCCACACCACCCCTGGGCGCGGGCCCACCTTGGCCGCGCCAGGCCAGGTGTGGTGCCCCTGGCCCACCTCAGGCGCTCCCCCTTCGCGTACTTCATCCCCCAGAAACCCTAAGACAGGAGTCTGAGAAAATATTCCGCCGCCTCCACGAGGCGGAAACAACAGAGAGAGAAAAAGCTCTCCGGCAGGGAGAAATCTGCCGGGGAAATTCCCTCCCGGAGGGGGGATCATCGCCATCCTCATCGTCATCACGCTGGACTTCATCGGGATCATCATCATCATCTCCACCGCCATCACCACCATCACCGCTGCACCATCTCGTTCCGCTGTAACATCTAGGGCTATACTTTGTTTAGTTCATAGGGGAAACTCTCCCGGTGTTAATTACTCCTTGTGGTTGATGCTATTGAGTTTTATCGGTGAATTAAAGTATATGTTCAGATTGTTATCCATCATTATATCACCTCTGATCATGATCCATATGATGTCTTGTGAGTAGTTCGTTAGTTCTTGAGGACATGGGAAAGTCACGTGTTAGTAGTGGAATTATGTTGAGTAATATTTAATGGTTTGATATTTAAGTTGTGGTGCTATTCTTCTAGTGGTGTCGTGTGAACGTCGACTACATGACACTTCACCTTTATGGGCCTAGAGGAATGCATTGTGTATTTGGTTGCTAATTGTGGGGTTGCCGGAGTGACAGAAACCTAAACCCCCGTTAGTATACCGGTGCACAAGGGAGCGTAGGATCTCAGAGTTTAAGGCTGTGGTTAGATTTATCTTAATTACTTTCTTGTAACTGCGGATGCTTGCAAGGGTATAATCACAAGTATGTATTAGTCCAAGTAAGGGCGGTGCATTAGCATAGGTTCACCCACACAACACTTATCAAAACAATGAAGATTAATCAACTATGTGAAGCGAAAGCACTTGACTAGAATCCCGTGTGTCCTCAAGAACATTTTGTCATCATAAGTAAACCAACCGGCTTGTCCTTTGCTCTAAAAAGGATTGGGCCACTTGCTGCAATTATTATTACTGTCTTTTATTACTTATTTTATTTACTGCTATATCAAAAACCCCTAAAAACTTGTCTGCTAGCATTTACAGTGAAACCTTTACCGAAACTCCTTGTCAGCACCTTCTGCTCCTCGTTGGGTTCGACACTCTTATTTATTGAAAGTACTACGATACACCCCCTATACTTGTGGGTCATCAGAGCACGGGTTAATCAAATACAAGGGCAGAATTGTGGTTGGAGCTAATATCGCACTGCAAACCAAATTAATTGCAGCCTTACATGACCCAGCTGTGGGAGGGCACTCTGGGATTCAGGCAACATACCAACGAGTGAAGAAACTATATTACTGGTCAGGCATGAAGTTGGCCGTGGAGCTATTTGTTCGACAGTGTGGAATCTGTCAGATGGCTAAGCATTCAAACATGAATCCAGCGGGACTACTGCAACCTTTACCACCACCGAAGAGACCTTGGCAAGAAATCACGATGGATTTTGTTGAAGGGTTACAATTATCTGACAATGCTAATGTTATTCTAGTGGTTGTCGATCGATTAACAAAATACAGCCATTTCTTGCCCCTCAAACACCCATACACAGCAGCCTCTGTAGCGAAGGTCTTTATGGATAATGTGGTCAAATTACATGGAGTTCCTCTGTCAATCATCTCTGATCGGGACAGAATTTTTACAAGTGCTTTTTGGAAAGAGTTGATCAAAGCAGTGGGCACTAAGCTAAATTACAGTACAACCTATCACCCTCAAACTGACGGCCAGAGTGAACGGGTAAATCAATGTCTCGAACAGTATCTTCGCTGTGCTGTGCAAGATCATCCTAAAACCTGGAAACGTTGGTTGGCAATGGCTGAATTTTGGTACAACACCAACTTCCACACTGCTATTGGATGCTCGCCGTTCAAAGCTCTGTATAAAACTTAGCCCAACTTTGGGGGGTTGCCCAATCTCTCCGTTGCAACTGACTCCATAGCGACAGAGGATGTACTCGAATATGAACAGCATGTAGAGAATTTGCGCACCAAGTTGTTCCAAGCTCAGGCTCGTATGAAAAAGCAAGCGGATAAAAATCGCACTGAACGTCAGTTTGCAGTAGGAGATCAAGTGCTGTTGAAATTACAGAAGTGTGCCCAAAAATCGGTGGTCAATCGTCCTTATCCCAAGCTATCCTACAAATACTTTGGGCCGTTCACTGTTCTGGAAAGGATCGGGGCTGTCGCTTATAAACTGGCATTACCGCAGTCGGCTCAGGTACACCCTATTTTCCATGTTTCGCAGCTGAAACCCTTCAATGCTGATTACACACCAGTGTTCCAAGACCTTCCGGCGGCTCCTGATCTGATGACTACAGATACTACGCCTGAGTGTATATTGGAGCGTCGCATGGTTCGTGATGGGTCTACTGCCGCGGTCCAGATCCTGGTGAAATGGCACGGACTGGACGAAGAACAAGCAACCTGGGAAGATTATTACCTACTGAAGCAACGTTTCCCAACATCATCTATTTGGGAAGATGAGCAAGCTCAAGGGGGGGATCATGTCACACCTCCACCTGATCAGGAGTTGGTGGACAGCGAGTCACCAGGTGACGACCTGGTGAGCGAAGACGGACCCACAAGGCAGTGAGAAGAAGCATCTGCGTGGGAGACAAGTTGGTAAAGCTCTGTGAGCTGTGCTGTTGACCAGTGGGTCCCAGCTGTAAGCGTGCGTGTGTGGAATAAAGATTAGACAGGTGCCCGGTGGGTGGGGTGTGTTGTATCTGAATTCTGAAACTCTCATCTCAATGTTCATCTGATTTCCCATCCCCTTCGTCCTCTCATCCCTGATCTACTTCTCATCCCAATTGCTTGCTGTTCGAATTTGTGGTGTACGTTCCAATCATAGTTCGGGACACCACAGCGTCGTTGAGTGCGCCTGTGGCCGGCCCGCCCTGTACCTCCACCGCGCCGGGAGGTGTGATAATTATTCTGGTAAGCATCTATCTAACGTTGGCCTACTTCGATTTGATTTGAATAGCGTATGTTCAGTAGATTAGATTCCAGTTTGGCTCAACGCTGAAGTATGAAAACAAAATCGTGAAATATTTTTGAGACACTAGCAAGCATCTAGTTAGCAACAAGGGGAATTTTTCTTGGGAAAACCACATGTTCACTTAGTCGTACCTAGTAAACTCTTCGGATAATGCTGCAATACTAAATGTATGAGAATGCCTGTATCGGCATAAACGATTCATGTATACAAATAACAATCCGTTGCTAGCTAATTATCTCACCAGTTTCTAGTATGTTCATATCACTCTACTCTGTATCAGGACTTCGGAGGATGGAGAGTTGTCCCCTGCCTGCTTAGCTGATGCTTTCACATGTTTAAGCAGGGCAGCCTGTGCTGCCCTCGATGCAACTTGCGTTTGGAGACTTGGAGTTCACTTCTCCCCTATCATCCACTCACTAAAGATTATTCCCTTTCACGCAGATTCTAAGTTCATGGAGATCTTCTGGCATAAGCTCGCCATCTTCTTGTCAAACTGTGCGCCAAACAACAGGCTTGAGGCCGCGTCCACACGATTATATCACATCATCGGCATTGCGTCGGAACCTGTGATGAAGGAAGTTACTTGGCCACACTTTCCACTTTAATGGGCAACACAGTATCTGCCAACAGTGAGGAATTACAGTAATTTAAGAGGCTGAAATATCTGAATGCAGAGAATTTAAAATGTGAAGTTAAGTAAAGAGGGCTAGCAGACCTTTCAGATGGTGCCGAGCAACATTCTCTCGAGCAACACTAGCTAAGAAGCATTCTTCAAACAACACCGGTATTTTCTCCACCAGGGTTGTGATGACTCAACTCCCTCGTCATTATTTGGTTGGTTCACCCAGGAAGTAAGTACATTGATATCCGCATTACTTAAAAAATAATGTTTAAAATTGGAAAAACAGTAGATATTTCTTGACAGCAAAGGACAAATGATCTTTTTTTAGACGAAAAAAGGACTAGTATGGCAGCGCTTGTGCTTAACTATAGTATGAAAATCAAGTGCTGAACTATTGGATACATAAGAATTAGTATGGCAGCGCTTGTGCAATGCACTAGCCAGCTGTGGCAAAAATTACAATAATATATGGAAATACATCGACATTTATCCTATATAACTAAATAGTTCATCCCCACTAACTATTTCTCTCAACATGCAGCCTATCCACCTCAGCAAACTGCCACATCAGCAATTTCCCGAATTTTATTTTCCTTTATTTTCTCTGGCAAATCTCCTTATTTTGCCACGTTCACTCTTTTTTTCGCGTGGTTTGTGGGACATGTGAAACAGATAGCCCATATAATCTTTTGGCCCATTCCAAACAGCCCAATTATGTTCATCTTTTCCACCAAACGGCATATCTTCTCGACCGCACAGAATCTAGATCGACCGACCAGCAGCCTCCTCCTCTCAATCAATGTACACGACCGCGTTCACTCTTCCTCTCCCCGTGATTCCCGCGAGAAACTACTGCACATCACATTAATGCCGGCATACGAGAGGTCCATGATGAATTTCCCCGTATAAACTCTGTCACGCGCCTCTGCAATTCGGATCGACGCATTGTCCTCCATTACGTCTGGGTTTCTGCCTATACTCGCACCGCCGCCGCCGGTGAGCCACTACATCCCGTCTTCTCCGCTTTCTCGGTCACACTTTTGGATTTTCTCATCCTCAGGTTCTGGCGAGTTGGATGCCGAAGCATTCGTCGTGGTCTTTCTAGCTGGTCGTTGGTTCTCAGGTAGTCCGTAGTCAGGTTCTGACGAGTTGGATGCTGAAGCATCACCTCGGCTGCTCGGCATCACCTCGGTTCTTCCTAACTGGTCGCTGCTTACTCCTATTTGCTGCTCCTCACCCGCTGCTTAACAAAGGGCGTAAGGCTAATTCCACTGCTCCTATTGGTACTGCACCCCCCATCTCAGTACAGTTTAGCTCCATTGAACGAGCATCCTTGCATTTTCTTATTTTGCTTGATTGAACACACCCTGGAATGTGCTCACGTTTACCTGGCAATTTTCCATTGTACTGTTTCTTTATCCACATCTGAATTCGGATTTGGTCAAAAGCCTTGCCTTTAGATTTTTATTAAAAACAACCTCTGATATGCTCAAACAGATTGGTGAATAAAAAATAAAGGCACAAACCATTCAACATCTAATTTTTTCTACCAGTAGTGGAATAATATCCACAAACTATTCAACATCTTATTTTTCATACTAAGAAGAACTACGGAAATCGGGGTTACTACTGCTCATGTCGATAAATTTGACAATGCAGGGATTGCCATGTTAAATAATCTGATTACATGCGCTTATTGGAACAGAACAGGGACACAAGTGGAAACCTGCATCGACAAATCTGCAGGGAGGCAACAGGTATGGCCACTTCATCATATTTTGTTAGTCTTTTTAGCTTCACGCACTTGCCTTATTAAACACCATACAACCATTTTCTACAGGATTCAAGTTGATGAAACGGAAAAAGATTTGCCCCCCTTCATTTATTCATTCATCGAGAGAAACTTACAAGTACATGGAAACTATTGCAGAGATAAAAAATACTGCAAAACCTATCACCTTCAAAAGCACCACAAAGCTTCCCGAGGATCACCCATTCAAAGTTGCCAAATACATCTTTGAGTACATGAAGAAAGGAACCAAGCATGACCAAATTTCGTCGACGAAGAAGGTACCCACCCAAACATTTCTAATAAACGTTACCATGTATCGTGCTATTTATATTCAGCACAAAATTATGATGATATAGTTATCAAATAGAATCAATGATAACTATTTCCTTTTTCGAGTTCTCATTTATATTCACTCATTCCGTTCATTTATATCTGGTTTTATAAAGTGACTTTTCCAGAAAGAAATATCATCCAAATATACTGCAGTCGATTCCCGCCGCAACGCGCGGGGTATCATCTAGTTAGTGTAGTTTAGACTAACTGTGTCATACTGCATGTTTTGCAAAAATTGTGGCTTACCTTCGGCGGTTATATGTCTCCCTGTCACATTCCTTTCCCATGATGGAGAACCAATCTCCTTCCGTTTTACATTACGACGATTTCACTGTCACAGATATATAGTCTGTCACCATTGTTATTGAAAGTAAATACAAAAATAAATGGTAATACAAGTAAAATTTCTCACCTAATTAATGTTTGTAGCGGATCTAGAAAAAAAAACTACTAGGAGGGACTTCTTTCCTTCCTCATCGATCTTCTACCTCTAGCCGCTCCTTTCAAGCTTCAATGGAGATAAATTAGAAGGGTTCTTCTTTCCTTCATCTTCCACCTATAGCCCGTCCACGCTTCCAGCAATAGTAGGAGGGGGCTCGAGCAGGGAGGAATTCTTATCCACAAGGAGGAATTTAGCCAGGTCCCTCTTTGATATTTTTTCCTCTACCTCCGTCCCTGCTGATCCACATCATCAAATATCTTTCTCAATCAATAAGACCCTAGACACACAACTACTCTTCTCTATACTCCCAATCTGGCACATCAATAATGAATGCTCACCTACACATGAATATTATGTTCAACAGGAGGAAGAAACTATACAAACATATGTGACTACAGTAATTTCTCTGATATATATCTATGGATAATCATATATAACAAACCAACCAAATTTTGTCTTTTATCATGGATAGGACAAGTTTCATATAATCAAAAAGCTAAATGGAGAGGTCCTAAAATAAAATAAAAATATTTCACCAATTTGTAGAATAGGAAATATTTTCTCGCATTATTAGCTTATAATATCACACACTCAATTATATTTGGTATATACGTAATTTGCACATCTTGTTACGGCCACATAATTTGACTGGTTTATATTTTTAAAAACAAATACACATGATAGACACATAGTCCTTTTTATGTAGGCTGCTGGAATTTTGGCCCATAATTCTTTTTCCATAATTCCTGAAAATCCTAGAGGCCCATGTGGCCCATTCATACATGGCAAGAGGTGGGACAAATGTTTAGTCCCATATTGCTAGTTTAGAGAGAGTTGCACCACTTTATAAGGTGAGCTCTTCTAGCACTTGTACGAGCACAAGAATAAGAGAGAATAGGAGAGAGCCCCACGCGCGCTCCTCCTCCTCCGCCGCCCGCCTCGCCTCGTCACGACGCGCGCGCGCCGCGGGTTACGGGAATCTCGCCGAGCCGATGTGTTCTTTTTGCCACACATGAATGGACGAATATGAAGGTGAAACGTTTTGCACTAATGGAGAATGAAACGTCTGCATTAAGTGAAACGTTTTGCACTAATGGAGAATGAAACGTCTGCATTAAGTGGAGATGAAGGCGTTGGCTGTTCATTTTCGCCTTCTGCCTGTTCGATTCCTCTCCTGCGGTGCTGGTTCGCCTCCTGCGATTGTGCCTACAAAAGTGAGGTCGCTCCTCTCCATTAGACACCGCAACACAGCCACATCTCATGCGCCTGCCTCCTGGTTCTCGAGCACTGCGTCGCCGATCAAGTCTTCCTCATTCCGTTCCGCGGCGTGCACCGCGTGACGGAACAGTAGGCCTCCGGAACCCCGTCTCTCGCGATCCTGTACGGGAGAGAGGCGATAAGGTTTTTGGGGAGCGTCATCACGCGACTACTGGCTTCTTCTCCAACACGGACTCCGACGACTACTTCCCGGACGACGACTTCTTCCCTGACGTCGACGTCCTCTTCGGCAACATGTCTTCATCAGCCAACGCGAACGGGTCGTCCTCCACTGGCCCGTATGTGATCCTACTCTATCTATTCCAGATCATGTTTCAGACTTTGTTTCTAGGAATATGCGTACAATTGCTTGATGCGTACTTTCTGATAGATTGCATGACTAGTTTAATTCTTATTTCTCTAGCCATGTTTTATCTACTGTTTTTATGGATTAAATCATGTGGAAAATTGCTCATATATTCAACATAGGCTAGGGGTGATCTCATTCTGTTTCTAAGGGACTGATG
Organism: Poa pratensis; assembly: GCA_947311845.1. Taxonomy (NCBI): domain Eukaryota; kingdom Viridiplantae; phylum Streptophyta; class Magnoliopsida; order Poales; family Poaceae; genus Poa; species Poa pratensis. Next base: position 1,454,513 of record CAMZMU010000086.1, read on the forward strand.
TTAACTTTTGCATCCAAATGGGGTTGATACTTGCTAGGCACGAAATGCAGGGTGGTTTTACCGCAGTGGGCTCACTGGAGCATGGTTTACATATAGATAGAGGGGCATCGAGCCATCGACGCATCGTCGACAACTAAAGTGCCGTTGGCCTCTCACCATCACCATAGCATATGCGATCCTATATGCTGACCTGCTGGCACAACTAAGAACCGCAGAGAGACTAGCTGGTTATTATTAGTGAGTTTGTTGATAAACTCTATATTATTTTAGTTCCAAAATAAAAGTTGTTTTAGCCATAGACACACGAATTAAAGGGCAACGAATGGACCATCCTATCCTTAGGGCTGTGCATTTATTAAGTAGGGACTAGGGCTGGAATTAAAACTCAAAACTCGCGAGTTAAACGAGTAGATCGGAACTCGACTCGGCTTGGCTCGAACTCGTTGCTAAACGAGCCAAGCCGAGTTTTCATTTTTGACAGTAAACGAGTTCAAGTTAAACGAGCCGAGTTCTGAGCTACTCGTTTAGCTCGTTTAACTCGGTAAAAAAAATTGCTGCCTATATTCTTGTGTTTGTGAACAATTTTGCCTGATTATGATAGTTTAACGTATAGATATTACTTGATAGTGTCATATTATCATTCACTATTATGATAAATGCATCATACATGTCCAAATAATTAGAAACAATTATATGTAAAATATATTATAATGTATGTTATCAGTTTTAGCGAGCTAAACGAGCAAACTTGCGAGTTTACCGAGCCGAGCCGAGTTCTTATTCTGAACTCGTTTGTTAAACGAGTCGAGCCGAGCCAACTCGTTAGTTGACCGAGCTTCAACGAGTTGAGCCGAGCCGGCTCGGCTCGGCTCGAATTCCAGGCCTAGTAGGGACAGGACCAGAAAGTTGCTGTGGTAGAACGATAAGTATTTTTTAAAGGACTTGTGTGTGTATATATACTACACGAAGCATTTTTTCCTGCCCAAACCCGAGTTTTATTTTGGACCACTAGATCTCCATACAATGGTGGATAACCCATCTTCTTCCTTCTGCCAAGCACCTTCTTTCTATCTGGACTCACCCCCACCATGCCCTCCTCTCTCATCTGTGCTGGCCGGATCTGCTGCCACGGCTGTCTACTCCCTGATTAACCCATCAAAATGGTGCCCCCACCCCCGACCCGCTTCCTACACCACCCGACAAGTGGTGCTGGCATTGTCGTGCTGCCTCATCACCCCGCGCCCACCAAATCCGCCATGCCACCCTATCATCGTTGGTAATTGATCAAGGTAAAGGCAATAGAAAGAAGCTCACGAGAACTCAAACCCTAACCTCATCGGAGGCAGAGAAGGAGCTTGTTGGCCTTGGATTGGTGAAAGGAGGGAGAAGCTAATTAAAATTTGGCTTTGAGAGGATAACAAAATGCTTAAATAAGATATTGCTTTCCGGTTTAAAAAATGTTGAATATGCACGCTAACCATGTAAACATGAAACAGTGTAACAGTGTACATGCAGTTTAGATCCTCTAGAATAGCTAGGGCAGCTAGAAGTTTGTATCCGCACATCCCTTGCTTGTACACGTACTTATACATCATGAGTTAATGCAGTCGTTGTCGACTTGGCTCGCATCTCTCTTGTTTTCTCACATGGTATCAAATGGGATCCAAGGCTATTTTGTTAATCCCTTTGCTTCTCAATCCGATCCGACCGCTTCCGCTCCAAAGGAGAGCCTTCTCGACCACTCCTCCTCTGACTCCTCTCCACCAATGAAGCTCCTCGGATCACCTTCAGCACGTGCTGGATCACGCAAACCAGAGTGTTCACTGCACAATCGTTGTAGACTTGGCTCATCCCTCTTGTTTCTCCCTCGTTCAAAAAAAAATTAGTACAAGAAGCTAAACCATAAATTATTGTGAGACGAAGGAGTAGCACAAAGCAAAAAGATGTTATTTTGTGTAGTACTTGTTGTAGACCATAATTGCTACGTAATAATTTCATTTTGTTTTTATTTACAATCTCGGAAAAATTAAGTGCGCTATATATGGGGACTGTTTTCTTCCATGTGTTTGATATAGACTCCGGCCTCTCCTAATTTTGATTAGTGTAAACTATTTAACTTGGAGGGAATTAAGCACATGCATGTCACTGGTGTGGTAATGAATATATAGTGATGGTGTGAAGACGACACTCTACTCACCAATTAAGGTCGTTCAAATCCTGTACGTTGTATCCATGAATATAAGCTTGTGCTTCCATACACCCCCTACCTCACAATCCCATAAACGTACCAAGCCGAGCCGAGCCAATTATTTTTTGTGAGCCAATTCGGCTCGGCTCAAGAGCCGCGGACCCGGTCAGACCGAACATTTAGTTACACGCCTAAAAAATGAAGTGCAAGCGCTAGGATTCGAACCTGCGTCGCTCCACATTGCACAGAGGCCGTAATAATCCGTCAACCAACTGGGCTGGCGAAGGTTGGTGTGAAGGCACTACAAATACTACTTAAATATTTTAGTATGTCGGGCGCATAATTCTTGGCTCGTCGATTAAGAAGAGTCTAGCGAAGGTAAATCTTTCCAAAACTAACCCTACTGAATCGTGAGATCTGCCCTGGATTTCTCTCTCTCCCGGTCAAACGTCTCCACGTTTCTCTCCCTGTATTGGCTGCATGCACGAGCATATGTAGGTATGCCTAGTTGACGTGTTGTCGTTGTCTCTTACCTACCTGTTCGAGAATTCGTTCGGAGCTCTACACGCGGTTCAAAGGGGGATCACGGTTGTTTATGCGGGTGGCAACAACGGGCCAAGGCCACAGAACGTTGCGAACACTTCGCCGTGGGCCATCACCGTGGCGGCGAGCAAGATGGATCGGTCGTTCCCCACGGTGATCACGTTGGGAAACAAGCAGCAGATAGTGGTACGCGACAGGATCAATGAAAATAACACAATCTAAACACTTACTCTGTATACATATTCTAAAGCAAACTCTACACATTTCGTTTTTGCGGGGACAGTCACTCCATTACCAACCGATGAATTCGTCGAAGAGCAGTTTCAGGAATCTTACCGTTCTTGAGCAATCCGAGTAAGTAAACTAAGTTATTTGTTTTTTTATAATGTGATTTATCTAGTTTCACATCGGTTTTGGGAGGAGGCAGAGCGTAACCTATGTGACTATGTGTTGCCCTATAATTTGTCCGTGTGAGCCTATGGCACTATTATGGCTGCAACGCATCGGAAAATTCTAAATCCGGCATACCTAGTTGTTAGGTCCACCCATAACACATTTGTGTTAAATGTAGACCCAATGTAACTCTCCTTGAGAGATATGTAGGTTTGCCCATACAACCTTTGGGATATATGTCTTCCCACCAAAACACTCATATCCATCTACGTATAAATCTATCACCTTTTGGACATGTGGATCCACATGAAAACACACATATCACGCCAGCTTGGTCTACCCTTAATACTTAACACCCTTGGGACATGTGGACCCACACATGTCTACCCCTACCACCTTTGGGACATGTGGACCCACATGCAACACTCCTATTTGACCCGCTAGGTCTACCCTTACCACCTTCCGGACATGTGTGGACCCTCATGCAACTCTCGTTGAGAGATATGTAGGTTTGCCCATACAACTTTTGGGATATATGTCGTCCCACCGCAACACTCCTAGCCATCTAGGTCTACCCTTACCACCTTCCGGACATGTGTGGACCCTCATGCAACTCTCCTTGAGAGATATGTGGGTTCACATGTTTTAAAGGTGGTAGATACATATCTATATGACCTACTAGACATCTGGATCCACATGCGCACCAGCTTTAGAACCTTGAACTATAATTATAATGTAGGTCCCACAATATTCAACGTAGATAGGAGTGTTGCATGTGGGTCCACATGTCCGAAAAGTGGTAGATATACAGCTAGATGGCTATGAGTGTTCGATGTGGGTCCATATTTTTCAGATGTGCTAGGATAAGATGGCTAGGATTGTTGCATGTGGATCCACATGTATCAAATGGTCTAGGGGCAGACCTAGCTGTTTAGGGTGTTGCGTGTGGGTCCAAACAAGTCGGTCATATAAGTATTTATCTACCACATTTGGAACATGTGGACCCATAATATTCAACATAGATAGGAGCATTATATGTGGGTCCACATATCCTAAAGGTGGTAGATATACAACTAGATGGCTATGAGTGTTCCATGTGGGTCCACATGTCCTAGATGTGCTAGGGCAAGATGGCTAGGTCTGTTGCATATTTGCATTTTTTCGGTCCCAAGTTCCAGACACCTGCTGGGAAACAAGGTCCGAGTCTCCAAAGCAAAGAATGCGTTTGATGTTCATCTCCTTTGCCATACGTAACCCGTGAAGTAGGGCCTCATACTCTGCCACATTATTGGAGCAATCAAAATGTGGGTCCACATGTTCCGAAGGTGGTAGACACATACGTGTATGACTTACTAGATAACTAAACGCACATACACCAGCCCTAGACAGTTTGATTTAGAACTATCATATGGGCCCCACAATATGCAACATAGTTAGGAGTGTTGCATGTGGGTTCACATGTCACAGAGGTGGTAGATATACAACTAGGCCACTATGATTATTTCATGTGGGTTCATATGTCCCAAATGGTCAAGATAACTAGGGGTGTTACACGTTGGTCCATGTGTCACAAAGGTAAACATACATATATAACCTACTAGACATTTGGACACACATGCATCAGTCCTAAAAAGCTTGACGTAGAACTATCATGTTGGTCCCACAACATGCAAACATAGCAAGAAGTGTTCCATGCTGGTCCACATGTTCCAGAGGTGGTAGATATACAACTAGATTACTATGAGTGTTCCATGTGGGTCCACATGTGTAACACTTCTATGTGGCCATATTGGTCTACCCTTACCACCCTTGAGACATGTGGACCCACATGTAACAGTCCTAACCCGCTAGGTTTACATCTATCAACTTTAGGATATGTAGACCCACATGGATTCAGATCTCTAAACCCTGACATGGGCGGCTCAAAATGGCTAGGGGTGATGTATATGGGTCCACATCTCTAACCCTGACATGGGCGGGTCAAAATGGCTAGGGGTGGTGTATATGCCACAAAGGTGATAGATGTACAACTATATGGTTAGCAGTGTTGTATATGGGTCCATATATAACAAAGGTGGTACATGGTAGACCTAACACCTTACCCCTACCACATTTCATACATGTGGACCCACATATAATACCTCTAAACAACTAGGTCTGCCCCTACTACCTTTGGGGCATGTGGACCCAAATTCAACACTCCTGACCATCTAGGTACACATCTAAGTACTGCAGCATCTGGGTCCACATGTCTCAAAGATGGTAGGGGTAGACATAGCTTGCAGGGGTACACGTACAACTAAGAGTACACATACAATTTCTTTCAAATATACAATCCCGCAACTAAGTATACCCACTAACTATCCTGGCCACCCAAATGCTTTGTGATCCGTGCACAATTTTATCAACGAATTTCCAAACATCAATGCATTATCAATAATTGATATATTTATGTAATTTCAATTTTAGATTCATGTACTAAGAAGAAATTTATGTGTATGCATGAGAAAAAAAATTAAAACTACACATTAACAATTGTTTTATTTTATCAACACATAAAATAGTAGGAATAATATTTTCTCTTGGATGCAAAATCAATGGTTGAGATAAGCGTTGGGTATCCTCCTAGTTGTGAGAAAACTGTGTTGTGTTTTATTCTATTTAATAGGACCCCAACCATTTGAAAGGTGGTAGGGATAGACATAGCTTGCAAGGGTCCACATGCAACCAAAGGTGGCATGGGTAAACCTAGCTGGATAGAATAGATGAATGTGGGTCCACATGCCCCAAATGTTGCAGATGTACAACTAGATGGGCATGAGTGTCGCATGTGGTTCCACATGCCCTAAAGGTGATAGATGTACAACTGTATCATTAGGAGTGTTGTATATGGGTCCACATATACCAAATGTGGTACAGGGTAGACCTAACACCTTACCCCTACCACGTTTCATACATGTGGACCCACATGTAATACCTCTAGACAAATAGGTCTGTCCCTACCACCTTTGGGGATTTGGACCTAAATTCAACACTCCTGACCATCTAGATACACATCTAAGTACTGCAGCATGCGAGTCCACATGTCTCTAAGGTGGTAGGGGTAGACATTGCTTGCAAGGGTCCACATGCAACCAAGGGTGGCATGGGTAAACCTAGTTGGTTAGGATAGATGAATGTGCGTCCACATGCCCAAATGCGTCAGATGTACAACTAGATGGCAAGGAGTGTCGCATGTGGGTCCACATGCTCCAAAGGTGATAGATGCACAACTGTATAGTTAGAAGTGGTGTATACGAGTCCACATATATACCAAAGGTGGTACAGGGTAGACCTAACACCTTACCCCTTCCACCTTTCATACATGTGGACCCACATGTAATACCTCGAAACAATTAGGTCTGCCCCTACTACCTTTGGGGCATGTGGACCCAAATTCAACACTCCTGACCATCTAGGTACACATCTAAGTACTGCAGCATCTGGGTCCACATGTCTCAAAGATGGTAGGGGTAGACATAGCTTGCAAGGGTACACATACAACTAAGAGTACACATGCAATTTCTTTCAAATATACAATCCCGCAACTAAGTATACCCACTAACTATCCTGGACACCCAAATACTTTTTGATCCATGCACAATTTTATCAACGAATTTCCAAATATCAATGCTTATCAATAATTGATAGATTTATGTAATTTCAATTGTAGATTCATGTACTAAGAAGAAATTTATGTGTATGCATGAGAAAAAAAATTAAAACTACACATTAACAATTGTTTTATTTTATCAACACATAAAATAGTATGAATAATATTTTCTCTTGGATGCAAAATCAATGGTTGAGATAAGCGTTGGGTATCCTCCTAGTTGTGAGAAAATTGTGTTGTGTTTTATTCTATTTAATAGGACCCCAACCATTTGAAAGGTGGTAGGGATAGACATAGCTTGCAAGGGTCCACATGCAACCAAAGGTGGCATGGGTAAACCTAGCTGGCTAGAATAGATGAATGTGGGTCCACATGCCCCAAATGTTGCAGATGTACAACTAGATGGGCATGAGTGTCGCATGTGGTTCCACATGCCCCAAAGGTGATAGATGTACAACTGTATCATTAGGAGTGTTGTATATGGGTCCACATATACCAAAGGTGGTACAGGGTAGACCTAACACCTTACCCCTACCACGTTTCATACATGTGGACCCACATGTAATACCTCTAGACAACTAGGTCTGTCCCTACCACCTTTGGTGATTTGGACCTAAATTCAACACTCCTGACCATCTAGATACACATTTAAGTACTGCAGCATGCGAGTCCACATGTCTCTAAGGTGGTAGGGGTAGACATAGCTTGCAAGGGTCCACATGCAACCAAGGATGGCATGGGTAAACCTAGTTGGTTAGGATAGATGAATGTGCGTCCACATGCCCCAAATGCGTCAGATGTACAACTAGATGGCAAGGAGTGTCGCATGTGGGTCCACATGCTCCAAAGGTGATAGATGCACAACTGTATGGTTAGAAGTGGTGTATACGAGTCCACATATATACCAAAGGTGGTACAGGGTAGACCTAACACCTTACCCCTTCCACCTTTCATACATGTGGACCCACATGTAATACCTCTAAACAACTAGGTCTGCCCCTACTACCTTTGGGGCATGTGGACCCAAATTCAACACTCCTGACCATCTAGGTACACATCTAAGTACTGCAGCATCTGGATCCACATGTCTCAAAGATGTTAGGGGTAGACATAGCTTGCAAGGGTACACATACAACTAAGAGTACACATGCAATTTCTTTCAAATATACAATCCCGCAACTAAGTATACCCACTAACTATCCTGGCCACCCAAATGCTTTGTGATCCATGCACAATTTTATCAACGAATTTCCAAACATCAATGCATATCAATAATTGATAGATTTATGTAATTTCAATTTTAGATTCATGTACTAAGAAGAAATTTATGTGTATGCATGAGAAAAAAAATAAAAATACACATTAACAATTGTTTTATTTTATCAACACATAAAATAGTAGGAATAATATTTTCTCTTGGATGCAAAATCAATGGTTGAGATAAGCGCCGGGTATCCTCCTAGTTGTGAGAAAATTGTGTTGTGTTTTATTCTATTTAATAGGACCCCAACCATTGAAAAAACCAACCGTAGCTCGGGCTGCATGTAGGACTATAATCTTTTTTTAAATAGTATGTAAAGTTTCAAAAAATTCTAAATTAAATCTGGATGTATCCAGTACCATATACTACAATTGTGCAAAGTTTCAATCCGAAAGTCTTTGTACTTTAGGTTACATAAAAAAGAAAGATTCTTACAAGATTTGAAGGTGTATTGTTCACACACGAGATGTACAATTTTGTCTTTTTATATAGCGTAGAATACAACGTATTTAGGATTAAGATTTTGCACACTTGTAGTATATATCCATGGCTACACCTAGATTTTTTTGAAACTTTAAATTTGTATTTCTAATTTTTAAATTAAAGGCTACATGTAGCCCAGGCTACAAAACACCCCTCTCCTCAACCATCCTCTTCACCAACGCGCTGCCTCCTCCTCTCCCCCACCAAATCCACCGCCCCTCCATCGTCTTCCACACCATGCTGCCTCCTCCCCTCCACCACCATATCCACCGCCCCTACACAAACACCAGCCGCCTTCGCCCCCATGGCCGGAGGCTCCCTCCGCAAGTCCCCATCTCTAATCCGTATCGGTGACCCACGGCGCGTAGTGCACGGCGGCTAATCTTCCACTTCAGCCACCGCAGGACTGCCCCTTGCTCCGCACCCAGCAGCCCGGCACACACAACTGCAGCACTACACACACACCCGCCACGAGTTCATGGATCGTGCAGGCCGAAGTCTGAAGCCTTTCTGTTTGAAATTCAGTAGACGTCACTCGCTATGTTTATATAGCCTTGGATTCTATTCCAATCACAAATTGAGATGTAGCCCGGTGGCTATGCTCCCTGTGTCTCGCCTTGGAGACCCAGGTTCGAAACCTGGCAGACACATATTTTCGTATTTTTTTCTCAGGAGCCGTCTCAGCTACATATTGTCCAGGCAAGCCTCCACGGCTCAGCTAGATATTTTCCTGGCTCGGCTCGAGCCGACTGAGTTGGCTTGGCTCCTTGTGAGATTAAATCTCAGCCGTCCTTGTGTTTCTGCTCAATATACCCCTTCGCTCCAGGGGGTGTATGGAATCACAAGCCAGAATATAATTATGCAATCAAGCTGATGGTCTAGTGTCGACCTGGGCGGTTTATTGCCAGCATGTGACATGTTGCCCACTCGATCTAGTGAAAGAGACAATTAACAGACCAATTAAGAGCTAGCACGTCCATGAGTGAGATCTAATATCGCCGGGCCTCTATAAATAGCAGGACCCGAAGGTAGCTAAACATCCATCCATATCGAACGAACATGGCTGCCATGGCTTTCGCTCTGCTGTTGCCGCTACTGGTGGCAGCCGTGTTCACCCCCTCCCTGCAGGCTTCACGTGCCCTCGACGACCATGGCTTGGATGGCGAAGAGGCACTGCTGATGCTAGGGAGGTTCCATGGGTGGATGGCGGCGCACGGCCGGTCCTACGCCACCGAGGAGGAGAAGCTGCACCGGTTCGAGGCGTACCGGAGCAACATGGAGTTCATCGAGGCAGCGAACCGGGACGGCCGGATGAGCTACCGCCTCGGCGAGACCCCGTTCACCGACCTCACCCACGACGAGTTCATGGCCATGTACGGTGGCAGCAGCAACCCGTCGTCAGAGGAGATCATGGTTATCACGACTCGCGCTGGCCCCGTCCACGAGGGCACCGCCGCCGTCGAAGAGGAAGAGCCGCCGCCCCGCCGTGCCAACCTGACGGCGGTGCCTCCGACCGTCGATTGGAGACTTAAAGGCGTCGTTACGCCACCCAAGTTTCAAGGGACAACCTGTCGCAAGTAACATCCCTTCCGATCCAGATCATGCACGCTATATATACTGATCGATCGTCTCCTCCATTATATTGACACAATTAATTAAGCTAAGTGTCGATCCGCTTGCGTGCATGCAGGGTCCTGCTGGGCCTTCACGTCGGTGGCGGCGATGGAGAGCGCGCAGGCAATCAGCACTGGCGGATCGCCGCCGGTGCTGTCGGCGCAGCAGCTGGTGGACTGCGCCAAGAAAAACGGCTGCAGCGGCGGGTATATGGACAATGCCTTCAAGTGGGTGATCAAGAATGGAGGCATCACCACGGAGGCGGCGTACCCCTATACCGCCAACGAAGGCATGTGCCAGACGGGCAAGCCGGTCGCCGTGACGCTCCGCGACTACAAGAAGGTTACACCGCCCGGGAACGAGACGGCGCTCATGGAGGCCGTGGCAAAGCAGCCCGTCGCCGCATCCTTCGACTACAGTGACCCCTGCTTCCAGCACTACATCGGCGGCGTGTACAATGCCGGCTGCTCCAGGTCCGGCGTCTACACCAAGGGGGCGTGCAAGACGGCACAGAACCACGGGTTGGCCCTCGTCGGGTACGGGACCAAGCCAGATGGGACCAAGTACTGGATCGGCAAGAACTCGTGGAGCGACAAGTGGGGCGACAAGGGCTTCATCTACCTCCTCAGGGACTCGCCGCCGTTGGGCCTCTGCGGCATTGCGGCGCTCCCGGTTTACCCAATCATCTGATCGATGACCCCAGCCGCCGGGCCGTGCACCTCCATCATATATATGTGTGTGCCTCCGTGAATACTTATTATCTATACCTAATAATGAATAATTGCACGGTACCTCTATTCATCACTTGTATACTCCATGTCTATGCATGTAAAGGTTCGGGTGCTACACATGCATCATCCTTACCTGCATAATAAACAATAAGCTGTGACATATATGTTACTCAAAACGACTTGCAATTTGGGGTGGACGAAGTACCTCCGTTCTGTTGTCCTCTCCTCAATTATACAGTTCTATCGGTCAGCAATAATTCGACAATCAATGTCATCAACCAAGGCACTCATAGACACCAAACTCACTGGAAATGATGGAGCATATAAGACCGAAGACAATGTAATTGGCGGAGTGCATTTCACCGTGCCAACTCCTTTGACAGGCTGATAAGTTCCATCAGCTATTTGGATGGTCTCTTTATGCATGGGTGGATTTGGAGCATATGATGTGAACTCACTCCACCTACACCCGTGACATGTGCAGATGCTCCTGAATCTACTATCCAATTTGAACAAGTTCCATTAAATGTAGGAGCTCGATTTGACATACCTTCTTCCGCTTGCGCCAGATTTACACAATTTCGTAGGGCTGTTGTTTTTCACCTTGCTTTGGAACCTCCGCAATCTTCTTTGACTCTCTCAATTCTTCTATCTCCTTCAGCAATTGAGTCATTTTCTCAAGTAGCTTCTCAATTCTTTGATTTCCCCCATTGATCAGTGTTGCTGAAAAGCACCAGCTAACAAACTTCTATGCCTCTCCTGTCTGCTCTAGTTGACCTTCTCTTGCAGATCACTTGAGCAACAATAGTGAACGGCTAGCACTAGTAGGAAAAGGCCTAGTGGCGGCGTTCGGAAAAGAGGGTTGGTGGCGTTCAACCGGCACGCCACTAACCCTCACGCCACTGGGAGGTCGTAGTGGTGGCGTCTCCGTGAAACGCCACCAGTACTGTTCCTAGTGGTGGCGTTTACCGTGAGCGCCACCGCTAGAAGACACAGTGGTGGCGTTTTCTTCAAATGCCAGTACTAAATGTACAAGTTGTGGCGTTTTCATAACGTCAACCGCCGCAAATTTATTTTCGAAAATTAAAAAAAAGGTGCTGCATATTGTTGATTAAACACGGCAATATAACAGCAATGTGACATCACGAAATGCATATTCACATAAGCAGGAAAATAACGATTTGGTTCACCACAAATTATTAACAAGCGGTTCAAAACATGATCATACTTAGCTAGTTGCATCTACACTAACAAACTATCACAAGGAACTAGCTAGTCACTATGAATGATGATGTCGATGACGAACATTATCTGAATGTTACGGCGTGAAGTGGTCCTGCCGGTGAGGAGAATGGCTTGCCCAACTTGTAGATCATCTTCAGCTTCAACAAAGTTCTTCCACTCCTGGCTTTTGAAGATGATGTGGCCATCTCTCACTGTCTTGTACGAAATGGCGCTTACGGCACCTCTTGCTCTAACGCGTATTCCAACCAAGCCTTCTTTGTAAATTTCAAGAGAAGAAACCATTCTCAACGGTAGTTTCTAATTAAGATGCAGAAGTTAGAAATCTTATAACTATCATACAGTACAAATACAATAGGAACTAAACAAAGAATGATAAGTGAAAAAAATACCATATCATGTAGCTGAATATGCGTCTTGGTCAAGCGAGTGACAAGTGCTAGGCCGATGTAGGAATTTCTCGCAGGAAAGTTGTCGACGAGATAGTACTCTTCACCAAAGGGAGTCTTGCATCGATTGGATTACTTTCGATCCAGATTCTTTTGGCAAGGGGATAGTGAGAAAAAAAAATACCGGCTGGCAAAATGGGATGTAGTGTGCCACCCTAAGGACCATGGTGGTCTTGGGATTCAGGATCTTCAGGTCAAGAACAGAGCTCTTCTTGGTAAGTGGCTATTTAAGCTGCTGACGGAAGAGGGGGTGTGGCAAACCCTCCTTAGGAAGAAATACATAGGCTCAAGTGCGCTATCACAGGTTTCTTGGAAATCAGGTGATTCCCATTTCTGGGCAGGTCTAATGGCGACAAAGAAATTCTTCTTCCCATATGGCTCCTTCTCTATTAAGGATGGGTCTGAGATAAGGTTCTGGGAGGATACATGGTTGGGTACTACCCCACTCCGAGAACAATATCCAGCGTTATATGGTATAGTCCAAGGACGTCACAAGAGCGATACACTTGCTCAAGTATTGGTTGATAATCAACCCACTGTGACGTTTCGGAGAGATCTTGTTGGTCCCAGGCTGGCATCTTGGCATGAGTTGCTCTAGCGACTTGCTTCTGTCAATTTGACTCAAGGGACCGATGAGTTTCGGTGGAATTTACGCAAGTGCGGTAAATTCTCCGTGGACTCCATGTATACCGCACTCGTTCAGCCGGATGTGCCAGTAGATAATAATAAGAAAATCTGGAAGATGAAGATTCCACTTAAAAACAAAGTTTTCGCGTGGTATCTTCGTCGAGGAGTAATTCTTACAAAAGACAACCTTGCAAAACGCAATTGGCACGGGAGTAAACAGTGTGTCTTCTGTCATAAAGACGAGACGATCAAACACCTGTTCTTCGAGTGCAAGTTTGCTAGTTCTATATGGTCCATCATCCAGATAGGTTCTACTATTTATCCACCTACAAGCATTGCTAATATTTTTGGTAACTGGCTGAATGGTGTGGATAATAGGTTCAAACAACTTATTAGGGTGGCAGCGCTTGCCGTAATATGGTCGCTTTGGCTATGTAGAAATGACAAGGTTTTTAATGATAACAATTGTTCTCTTATGCAGGCTATCTACCGGACTACTGCTACACTCCGTTCGTGGTCCCAGTTGCAACGTGTGGGGCATCGAGACCTGTTTATGGAGGTCTGTACAAGACTGGAGGATATGGCGAGAGACTTTTTATCCCTACATGGATGGCAGCATAATTTGCGGATCGGCCCTCCACCACCATAGGCGTTTTTACAATTTCTCATAATGATATGTAATTCGCCTTGTTATTTTTGTTCGTACTTCAGACTTTTCGGCTGTGTGCATCTTTGTTATGCAGAGGCTGGGTGTAATGCTTAAACTCTTTAAGTAATAAAGACTCTCTTTATCTAAAAAAAAAAGATAGTACTCTTCACTATGGGTAAGCTTGCATCTCTGAGCCATAATTGTATAATCCAATGGTCATGCTTGCTCCTCATCGTCGTCTTCGTCGTCACCCTCGTCATCGCCCTCATCCTCATCGCCCTCATCCTCGTCCTCATCCTCATCGCCACCCTCGTCATCGTCATCCTCTGCATCGCCCAAGTTCAAATAGGCAACACTGATTCTTGGCCTAGGAGCTCCAATTGCAAAAAACAGGTACACACCAGCGGGGGTTTGTTTTGGGAAATGAACCTTCTCCATGAAGAACCTGCAAGGCGAGTCATTGCTACACATGCATCATCCTTGCCTGCATATATAATACACAATAAGCAGTGACATATATATATGTTACTCCTTCCGTTTTAAATTATAAATCGTTTTGACTTTTCTAAATTTATAGCAAAATTGCTATGCAACTAGCTAGTTAATACATTATGGTTTACCATGTATTTAGAAAAATCAAAACTGTTAAACCTCATGTATTCCTACGGTATATTATGGAGTAGTACTCCACTTATACTCGTATATGTACGCCACCGTGGGGGCTCTTCCCACGCCTATATAACACGTAACACGAGCCCCCAACAGGGTATTGTTTCCGCCCAGACTAATTCACATGGTATCAGAGCCGTCTCCTCTGATGACCTAGCCGCCATCGATGGCCACCACGTCGTCGTCTCCTAGCCTGGCCGCCGCCCTAGGGTCTCCTCCCTCCCAAAAGCTCACTCGGAGTAACTTCCTCTTCTGGAAGACTCTGGTGTCCCCTGCCTTCCGTAGTGCTCAAGTCGTCGATCTCATCGAGGGCAAGGAGCCGGCGCCGGCGAAAACCATGGAGGTTGAAGATGCCAACAACAAGAAGACCACAGTCCCTAACCCGGAGTACACCTCCTGGGTGACTAGGGACCAGACGGTGCCGCTGTTCCTCGCGAACTCCCTGTCACCGGAAATCATCGCACGGTTTACCCAATCATCTGATCGATGACCCCAGCCACCGGGCTGTGCACCTCCATCATATCATATATATGTGTGCCTCCGCTCGGTGAATACTTATTATATATACAGTAATAATAATGAATAATTGCACGGTACCTCTATTCATCACTTGTATACTCCATGTCTATGCATGTAAAGGTTCGGGTGCTACACATGCATAATCCTTGCCTGCATATATAATAAACAATAAGCAGTGACATATATATATATAACCGAACCTGTACTGCCCTTCTCTTCTACGTGTACTGCCCGTATGATGTGAAGTTCAAGTTGTTTTTCTTCTCTTTATCGGTGTTTGCGGGTTCGATTGATGTTTTTTAATATACGTGTACAGTTGAATTAAAGGCTCAGCGATCTACAACCGGTACTAGATTATCAATCTACAACGACGATGCATTAGAAAAGCCCACCCGAACCACCTTCTTTTTCCTCCCGGCCCCAATCCTTCTTCTTCCCCCGACCACCGCGCGACCCCGTGTTGCCGCCGGAGCCGCTGCCGGACCTCCGCTATGCTCCACGGCCGCCACCCACCCGGACCTCGTCGCCGCCGCCGTGCCCCTTGGCCGCCCCCGGCTCGGACCTCATCGTCGTCGCCGCCGTGCCCCGCGGCTGACCCCGGCACGGACGACCTCGTCGCCGTCGGTTTGCCCCGAGGCCGCCCCTGGCCCGGACCTCGCCGCCGCCCCCGTCCCTGCGGCGCGCAAGCCAGCTCGTCAGTTGTCTCCCCCGCTGCCGGCCAGAGCGCGCTGACGACCTCCATAGCTGGCGATTTGATTCGCCGTGCCCGACCTCCACCAGCTGCGCCACAGCGTCACAGCGCTCTGATGCTCCCGACAATCTCCGCCTGTTCACCGTCTTACCCCATCCGAGGCAGCACAATTTGGCAGCAGCAGCAGTTCGGACCACCGGCCGGCCGCGCGAGTCAAGGAGGGCGTCGACAATCTCTGGCAGCTCTGGCCATCTCCTCGCTGCCCTGGTTCTCCTATGCGCCCGACAACAACCCAGGCTGCTTCCTCTTCCTCCGTTTGTAGCAGCAGTTCCTGCTCGATTTCGAATTCCAGAATCGATTTGGGATATATTGAGCTTGCTGGGTCTACATGGCACGAGGCTGCGACAGGTTTATTTCGAGCCGTCGCCGGCCTTCCTCCGTGACACCACCAGCAGGCCAGAGCCACCGTCTTGCCCTGCCCCCGCGCGACCATCTTGTCCACGGCCGGCAATCGCGAGCAGATTACACTTTTGTGGCATGGGGCAGTCCAAATAAGCAAACGCGAGGATTACACTTAGTAATCAAATTGGCATGCCCCTCTAGAGCTGCTGGAGCTTTGAGTCCGGAGATACTCTTGAGTTCAGCTTTGCCCCTTCTATCCAATTTGGTGCTGCTGCTCTGAATTTTGTGGTCACATGAGAGAGAGATAAAATTAAAAGAGCACCACGAGGGAGCTCCCTGTGGATTTTTTTCTTGCCAGAAAATTGTTCTCGTCTTTGCAGTACGAGGCAAGTACACGCGGACGTGCTAGCTGAAGCAGTACAAGTACAAACGACATGAGCAGTAGATGGATGCTTTTTTTTCCTTGTTGTGTGCTTAATTTACAACTGGTTCTCGATCCGTGTTTTAAAAATCTGCTTATTTTCTGTTCGGCAGTACAAATAGCTCAGAAAAGGAAGTGCAGTTGCAAATATAAAAATAAATCCAAGTACGGAAAGTTGTTTTTGCACATGGGCACCAATTTTCAAAAATCATAAATCACACTTTTGTGTTTCAAAAATTCTGAATAAAAGTATAAGCGTACATATACATATAATCTATGTATAATCGGGAGACGATTTTTTTGCCACAAAAATTAATCGGGAGACGATTATCATTTTAAACTGCTTGTTTTGCATACCTGTACTGCCCTTTGTTTTATAGTTGTACTTCCTCCGAGAAATATACTGTAGATTACATTACGAATTAATCACGAGACGATTATCATTTTAAACTGCTTAGTTTGCATACTTGTACTGCTTTCTGTTGTATAGTTGTACTTCCTCCTAAAAATATAGATTACACTACATGTTGAATTTTTTATACCGCACTCTTTTAATTCTTTAGATTTGATCTAGTGACCTAATTAGAGAGAAAATTGATATTTTTGCCACAAAAATTAATCGGGAGACGATTATCATTTTAAACTGATTGTTTTGCATACCTGTACTGTCCTTTTTTTATAGTTGTACTTCCTCCCAGAAATATACTGTAGATTACACTACGAATTAATCAGGAGACGATTATCATTTTAAACTGCTTAGTTTGCATACTTGTACTGCTTAGTTTGCATACTTGTACTGCTTTCTGTTGTATAGTTGTACTTCCTCCTAAAAATATAGATTACACTACATGTTGAATTTTTTATACCGCACTCTTTTAATTCTTTAGATTTGATCTAGTGACCTAATTAGAGAGAAAATTGATATTTTTTCCACAAAAATTAATCGGGAGATGATTATCATTTTAAACTGCTTGTTTTGCATACCTGTACTGCCCTTTGTTTTATAGTTGTACTTCCTCCGAGAAATATACCGTAGATTACACTACGAATTAATCAGGAGACGATTATCATTTTAAACTGCTTAGTTTGCATACTTGTACTGCTTTCTGTTGTATAGTTGTACTTCCTCCTAAAAATATAGATTACACGCAGCAGTTTGTGCTCCATTGAGAGAAAAAAGAATACATGTACTTCCTTGGACCAAATACGTGAGCATTAGACAGAAAATTCAGAGATCATCAAGCGGAAGGTGAGGAAGCAGCAGAGGCGCAGCATCAGATCGAGCGCGTACGAGCAGCTCTGCGAGCCGAGCAAGCAGCAGAGGCGCAGCCTCAAGAAATGGCATCTCCGCTAAAGTCAATCGCGCTCGACGGAAGATCGGCCATCATGTCGCTGGCCGCAGTTAGGGAAGCAAGACTCGACGGAGGAGATTCTCGTGGGGCGCGCCGGAGGACAGGGGAGAAGTCAGTGCCTCCTGTGGATGGCGCCGGAGGTTCCTAGCTGGGGCCGGCGGCGGCGGTTGTTCCCAGCGGCGGGAAGCCGTTCCCGGCTGTGACGAGGTGTGCAGGAGATGCTGGCGGCGGTGATTAGGACCAGGGATTTGGAATTTGGGTGCCCAGGTCGTGTGAAGAGAGCACGCAGATGCGGAGGGAGGCCGGCCGGCGACGTACTGCCGATGTGCACGAGATGGAGCCGTGGCTTCGGAGCGCCGGCGCGGGAGGAGGCGCCCGGCGGCCGTCCGGCCCACGGCAGCTGGCGCGCGGCGGCGTGGCAGGAGGCGCCCGACGGCCGTCCGGCGCGGGAGGAGGCGCGCGGGCCGCGACGGGGAAAGTGGTTGCTCGGGAGGTTTTTCACTTTTTCCAATAGAATCGCTCTGGTTGTAGATCCTTAATCTACAACCAGTTGTAGTATATACCTGTCATATATATATATATATATATATATTATATATATATATATATATATAGCTGTCAGCTATTCTACAACCGGTTGTAGAATAAGTATCTACAACCGAAACTGTACTTCCCTTCTGTTCTACCTGTACTGCTCGTATGATCGAGAAGTACAAGTTTCGTATTTTTTGACGTAGTTTTCTAACTGTTTGTCGAAACTTAGCAAATGATATACCGTTACAAAGATAACGAAATTCCGCATCTTTTTTATCTCATGACATTTTTCTAAATTCGTTATGGTTTGAAATTAATTTTGAAATTACTCAAATCTGAAAATATAACAGGGAACATATTTTTCAAATATTTTCTCAACCGCTTATCGGAATGATGCAAACGATATACCGTTGGAAAGCTGTTGAAATTCCGCAACTTTTATTCTTTTACGGTTTTTCCAAATTCGTCACCGATTAAAAATGATTTTAAAAATACACTAATCTGGAACGTGTCCTATACGGGCGGACAGTATTTTGTCCGGCGTTTCTTAACCGATTGTCGGAATAATGCAAATGATATGCCGTTGGAAAGCTATTGAAATTCCGCAACTTTTATGCTTTTACGGTTTTTCGAAATTCTGCATCAACTGAAAGTAATTAAAAAAATACACTAATCTGTAAGTGTCCTATATGGGCGGACAGTATTTTGTATGCTGTTTCTCAACCGCTTGTCGAAATTATGCAAATGATATGTCGTTGGAAAGATACTGGTGATACGCAACTTTTTCGTGTTGACCGATTTTTCAAATTCCTTACACTTAAAAAGTAATTTCAAAACTATTTAACTCATTATACCGGTGTTTCACAGTAGGTGCGAGATTAAATTGACGAATTTAGCACTTTAATTCGTAATGAAATGCACTACTTATTATAATTAAACTCATATTACACCATATGAATCATTTGCTACTGACATTTTAGGCATACAAAGCTCAAATCGATGAGATTACCATGATATATTTCCGCCCCGAAGAACAGAGTACTTGAACTTCTCTCGACACACACCTGAATTTCTCTGTTGACTCGTGTGAACTGCCGACGTAGTTTTCATGATTAGTGTTTACTAAAACAGCTATAATTTTCTCATACGATTTTCGTTTCAGCTCTATGACCACTCAAAATGCTCGTACTGAAAAGATACATCTATTAAATTTACCGGTATAACCAGTAACGAAAATCTCAAAAATCAATTTTAAGTGGGGTTTTTTATGGTCAAAGTTCGGTCAAACCTATTTTACTTGTTTGATAAATTATTTGACAACCCATCCGACCTCGGAATTGAGTGATTCTTGTTGCGTCGGAAAGATGAAGTCAGTGGCTATCTACCAAATGTGAAAATGAAAACTAAAATATATGTATAATAGAATTGCGAGTATTATTCACTAAAACATGTTCATACCTCACTTGTACTTCCTAGAAGTGAGTTCTGTACTTCTCAAATTACTTATGTGTACTTCTAGGCGGGATATTTTACGGTTTCACTAAACCTCCCGGTGGCATGTGAAATTTCCTAACAAAATACCTGGACTTCCCTGGAAACGTACTTGAACTTCTCTCGACACATACCTGAACTTTTTTGTTAATTCGATTGTACTGCTCAAGTAGTTTTCGTAATTAGTGTTTAGTAATTCAGCGATAACTTTCTCATACGGTGTCCGTTCAGATATATGACCACTCAAAATGCTCAGACTGAAAAGACGCATCTATTAAAAATACCGGTTTTATTGAGGCTGAGGAGCCATCGACTTGTACTTCCCCCTTGTTCAACCTGTACTGTCATTGTAACCTATCCTGTACTTCCCTCTTGTTTTCAGTATAAACACAATTTTTTATACACAATTTTCAGCTCTTACTTACGGTGTGCATTTTCTTTTCCCATGTACTGCTAGTGCCTGCGCACTTGTACTGCTAGTGCCTGCGCACTTGTACTGCTCCACTTCACATTAATTTTCTCCTGTGTATAAATCAACTAAAATGCAGCTAGCTCCTATTTAGAAAATGCAAAAGGGAAAGTTAAAAATGGACAACGCATATGCAACATCCAGAGCGTACTTGAAAACAGGACAAACCGGATCTTCTAGCAAACATTTTTGGTATTTCAAGAACTGTAGCCAAGGGAAAACAGCTAGCTCTAGGTACTTCTCGACATCACTCTAGGTACTTGGTGCGGACGTTTTTTTCGGATGATTTTCTATTATTATTATTATTATTATTATTATTATTATTATTATTATTATTATTATTATTATTTCTGCACTTCAAGGGAATATGCACTTTCGAAACTGAACATTTGTACTTCTAGTTTTCAGCGTGTGTACTTCCTATCAATAAAGTTTTCTTGCTAACGATTTATTATTTTTGTATATTTTCACTAATCCTATGTGGTCTTCATGAAATTAGTGTTCTAAGATCGGCGGAGTTAATATGTGTACTTTCATGTGGATGTTATTTCTTTCTCCAGTTCTCGGTGCGGACATATACTTTCCAAATCGAGTCTTTGTACTTGAGGGATCAAAGTTGTGTGCTTCTATACAAAAAAAATTGTTTAAAATTGAACATGCGCACATTGTATGGGAAGGAACTGATTGCATTCTTGACTCTTGTGTAGAAAATGCAGAGCAAAAAAACGATGCATGGCGGGACGAAACTTCTTTCTGAAATTTCAGGGATAAGATTTTTTTTTGCACCTCTCCCGGGTATTTGAACAAACATGTAGAGTGCACACAAAGTCACAACATATTCCACCTATTAAACTCACCAATTGGTATTCGTTAAGTATTCAAACAAACATCGGTGTATCGCTTTTACAGCCAGATAAAATATACTCCGTATGTACTAATCACTCATGTGCTGCTCATGTCTTTGTATTTGTACTGCTTCGGCTAGCATGCCTGCACTTCTGCGTGCACTATTTTTTTTTCTCAAAGCGCACATAGTACAAAGACAAACGATAGAGAACAGTTTTCTGGAAAGAGAAAAAATCTACACGGAGCTGGTTCGTGGTGGCCGGCTCTCACGCTGAATGGGACCCTCCATGTGCTTGGGCGGCTGGTCGATCGGGAGATCGAGTAATTGATCCATCCCATGGCGGCCAACGCGCCCATGGACTAAATCCTGCTGGCCGAACAAGCCATGGGCGAGTCCGCGAGGCCAGGAGGAGATGCCGGCTTCGGGCGCAGTGGCAGGGGATTTTGGGGCTGCGCCGGTGGGGATGAAGACCGAACTGGCCGTGGTGGAGAAAGCTGTCTGAATCGGCCGGGAATCCCGGTGGCTGCGGTGGTCTGAGGCGGCAGGCACAGGGAGGGGTTGGTGATGCGCGGAGGTTTCAGGCAGCACGCGGGCTGCTGGCGCTGGGAGGCGGCGGAGGAAGTCAGGTGAAGGGCGGCGCCCGACGGCGCGCAACACTCCGGTGTGGCGGCGAGCAGGATCCGGTGGGGCGAGCTGCAGGAGCCGCCGTGCGATAGGGCCGGCGATGAGGAATCCGGGGCGGCGCGCAGGGCCTGCCAGCGGCAAGGAAGCCGTGACGGCGCGCGCCGGCGGCGCGTGGGGCCTGCCGGCGGCAAGGTGGTCGTCATCCTTCTGTTGGTGAAGTAGCTGTTGACTCCTTCAAAGTTCACCAGGTAGACTTGACTCCTCGTTGAAGATCTCCACGACGTAGGAAGCCGGGGTGGCGCGTGGGGCCTACCGGCGGTGAGGAAGCTGGTAGTGAGGTACTGAGGTCGAGAAGGTTGCGCGTGGAGTAATCCAGTTTGGTTTCATTTTTTGGTTTCTATTGCGCATCGCTTCCTTATAGGGCGGCCCGGTTGTATACACCTAGGAGTACATACTCCTATGGTCTAGCCCATTCAGCCTTTTTTATTAAAATTAATTTTTTTTTATCAACCTTATCTCTATGCATGGATCATGACGAATTCAAAAATCAGTTCCGTAATTACAGGTCGTTCGCACGGGTATTAGTACCCGGCCAAGGGTTACTACTCGTATGGTGTCAAATAACAGTTTTCGGCGACCTCGACGCGATGCGGTAGCGTGCACCGATCCACAGACCGGCCAGTGCGCCATCGTCGCCGCCGGCCAGCGCGCCTCCCCGTCCGGCCGGCCAGCGCGCCACCCCGCCGCCGGCAAGATAGCCTCCCCGCCGCCGACCTCCATCGTCGAGGCTGACCTCTGTCGCCATGGCGAATTCATTCGCCGTGCCGGACCTTCCGCTGCTGCGCCACAACGGAACAGCAGCCTGGTGCGCCGGCGGTCTCCGCCCGTTCGTCCTCTTACGTACCCATCCTCGGCAACACACGTACAGCTGCAGCAATTCCCTACGTTGCATTAATTTCTACTCCCTACATTGATCTCTAGCTATTGTAGTAATACTTTTGTTTGTTACAGGTCGAATTAATGAAGTTGGGCAGCTGGGCACGAGTCGACAAGATGCATGCGGCACTGCGGCCAGCAGCGCGAGTCGACGATACGGCTCGCGTCCGACGATGATCACGATGATGCATGCGATCGCTTACATCCAGATCGACGACGAGGAAAGAGATTAGATGCACCGGCGGCCAGCTTGACGACGCTGACGACCAAGACGAGGTACCGCTAGCCAGTGGCGGACGCAGAAAAAGTTGGAGGGTGGACACACTTCCCACAACAATATAATTATCCTATAGATTCACAACATTGTAGTTAATACATATGTTTCAAATGTGTCTGGTCTGGAGTTTAAAACATGAACAGAGTATTACATGATGAGATATACTACCCGAGTCCGAAAAAACTGTCGTGGAAAGTATATAGACGTAGTACAAAATACATGTATAAGTCCCGACAATTATTCCTGATCGGAGGGAGTAACATAAATAAAAAACTAATTGCTCCGTTCACAATTCTAAGATATATCTTAGTTTTTTTAAATGCATGTACCTGAACTTGTTTTATTGTGTAAATTCACTCATTTTGATCCGTATATACTCCGAAAAGGTGGGCAAAAACATCTCTCAACTCTCCCAAGTTGGAGTACAATCTATCTAATCTTGTACAGATGGAGCAGAGGGCTGGACGAGCTTCAGTTTTACTCCACTGCAGTCACGGACAAACTCTAATCTATCTAATCTAATATTATATAGGCATGTGTCTTGTACAAATAATAACTGAAAAATCGTGTACTATTGCATTCTCTAATCTCAGCTGCGAATCTATAGGCTGCAGCGGTGCAGCTCAACAGAAACACAGAACCTGGAGTGGAGCCGTGGACGAGGCGAGGTCGCGAGGGGTCGGCAGCCGCTGGAGCCTGGAGGTTGAGACGATGAGTTAGGGATCGTCTTGAGGCAACGATAAGTGTTCGCTGTGTTCTAGATACGGAATCCTAGATGAAAATTACTTTTTCCAATAAATTCTGGGTGGGCCACGGCCCACCCGGCCCACCCTCTGCGTCCGCCAGTGCCGCTAGCGGCGGCGAAACGATTCGGACTTTTGGTGCCGTGGCGGGTCGACGACGACGAGTCGAGCTTGCACGCAGGTGTAAATCTGTGTACGCAAAGCCATACAATACGAATATACTTCATTATGGCGAGCATATACGTCTTCAAAATTTTGGGCGTCTAATACTTCTTTTTTATTTGTCCTTTATATACTACTGCATCTAGTTCACCCCAAAAAATGAGTATATGTCGACCATATTGAGAAAGCTGTATATACATTTTCTCTTTTTGTGCAGTAGTATATAGTACCGATCAGATGTCAAAAAAAAGTAGCACAATCACCTTGCTTTTTTTTTTGCGGTACACAATCAACTTGCTTGGAAACTAGTAGCGCATATACCCCTTCAAAATGCAGTATATACCCCTATGAAATGCAGTATATACCCCTTCAAGATGGAGTATATACCCAATGGAGACACATGTTAACTTGTTTTATGGTATACTCCCATGGTTCTCACATATACTCCAAAAAGATGGTATAAACCATCGTCGGAAATTTTGTATATACTCCATCACAAAGAACTGTGGTATATACTCCATGCTAAGAAATGCGGTATATATTTCCTTGCGAAAAATAAGCTACATACTCTACCTGCAAAAATGAGGTATATACCCCTTCACTAAAAGTAAGGTATGTACATATACTCATTTTTAGTCAATACTTCTTTTTTGGATACAATTTATACTTATTTTTACAATGCCACATACTCCATGGAAAAATAAAGTAGGTATATACCCGGTCACAAAAATGCAGTATTCGCAAAAAAAAGATATGTACTATCTCATAAAATTAGTATATATGACCTCCGAATTTTTTCTATACATACCACATGCATGGAGCAAGGCATGTACGATCTAAAAAGCTCTTAGTTCACAGGCCACGTACCAGAATGGAATTTCCTTAATTGTAGGATCAGGCACATGCATGCACACGCCAAGGGAAAGTTGTTGCATGCACGGTTTAATTCTTTTCCTTTTACCGGCTGTTTCCTAGATATTGGATATATCCAAACCTGATAAGGCATAGGAGTATGTACACCTGGGAGTATAAAACATGAGTCTGTTACTCTTTCCGTTTTAAATTATAAATCGTTTTGACATTTCTAAATTCATCGCAGTTTACTTAAAACTACAGCAGAGCTGACCTGTGCCGACGGCCAAACCCTGTGCCGACGGGTTTTTATCGGGGCCGTCGGCACAGGCGCCCTACGAGGCCACCCACGAAGCTGGCCGTCGGCACATATATCCCCGTCGGCACAGCCAACCTGTGCCGACGGTCACCGTCGGCACAAATACCGCCGTCGGCACAGGTCCCCGTCGACTAAAAGGTGACGTCGACACAACCCTGTGCCGACGGTAAAAACCGTCGGCACAGGTTCCTTTTTTTTCTTTTACCTCGTGCAGCCGAACAACCCTGTGCCGACGGTTAAAACCGTCCGCACAGGTTCCATTATTTTTTCACCTACTACACCATGTATCCGCACCAACCTATGCCGACGGTTTTACCGTCGGCACAGGTTACCCTTTTTTTTTCTTCATTTTTATGTATCTATTTATTACTCTCAATTAAATTTAATATGTTTTTATTCATTTCTATATGTATATAGCTACGCCGAATAGCGGTCTCCACCCACATAAAATAACGTCGCGAATCTTGTCTCTCGGAAGTATTATATGCGAATCTTGGCTTGTGTTATCGCATGTGTATAGATATTATTGCAAGTGTTGGGGTGGATGTTGGTTTTCCATGTACCTCCACGCATTGTTTATCCCGCCATCTTTCTCGTGAAATTGCTTCCCGCCATCGTATCTCTCGCCAAAATCGTTCCCACCCCTTTTTCCCGCCATCGTATCTCCCGCCAAAATCGTTCCCACCCCTTTTTCCCGCCATCTTCTCTCCCGCCAAATTCTTTCCCGCCCTTTTTTCCCGCCATTGTATCTCCCGCCCTTTTTTCCCGCCATTGTATCTCCCGCCCGTTTCTACCGCCAATTCTTCTTATCTCGGCCTATAAGAACCCCTTCTCACTGAGGTTGGTAAGCATTCTAGTCCACTCACTCGAACATGTCGAGCTTTCCTTCAAATGGTAGTTTCCCGGTAGGAATGTCGGCACTACTTTTACAGTTTACGGTCGATTTCAAGGTAGACAATAAGAAGATCCCATTCGAAGATATTGTTAGTCATCCACCTTATCTCCGTGAGCTATCAGCGAAGCTAGTTAGGCATGGGTGGCCACGAAGGGATTCGAAGGAAATAGAAAAAGAACTTGTGAGGCTGTATGCTAGGTGGCAGAAGAAGAAACTAACATATAGGAGTGAAGCAGATATGTTGCGTGCTTTTCGTGCACCGATTTTATGGGTCGAGGAGAGCGAGGATGAAGATGATATCTTCATGCCGACTGAAGCGAGCAAGAAAGCTGCAGCAACGGCGGCGGCGTCGAAGGGCAAGGGTGCGGCGTCGTCGAAGGGCAAGGGTGCGGCGTCGTCGAAGGAGAAGGGTGTTGCGTCGTCGAAAGGCAAGAGTGATGCGGGAGGCTGCGTCGATGGTAGATGAATTTTCTTTTTCTAATTTGCAGAGTACCATGTATCTTCAATTTATGTTGTGTTTTCGCTACTACCGATATTTTGTTGTCTGTGTAATTTATGTTGTCAATGTAATTTGCATGGTTTGTTTAATATCAATGCGAAAAGTAGTCACCCATCATCATCATTAATCGAAACAGAGTAGTAGCAACTAAGATATAAGTCTGGTACATAGATAATAATATGTTTCGTACGTAGATAATATGTGTCATACAAACATAAATATGAATATGTCTCACATACAAATAGAAATACGGATATGTCTCATACATCCTAAATACGAATATGTCCCGAAGATATCACTGAATGGCTCCACCAAGCATGAACACTGACGGTCTGTCGGGATGAACTGAAGGATTTGTAGATGATAGAACAAAACACACGGTTTCCCCGTCATATAGCCCAACGGTGGCTCGTGAGTGCCTGCATATCAAATGCACCGTTGGGCTGTATGACGGGAATCCGAATGCTTTGTATTCGGTCGATGAACTGAAGGATTTGTAGATAGAACAAAACACACGGTTTCCCCTGCATACAGCCCCACGGTGGCTAGAGAGTGCCTGCATATCAAATGCACCGTCGGGATGTATGCAGGGAATCCGAATGCTCTGTATACCATGCTCCTTTCGGAATCACGTCGGATCGAAGTTGCCTACCTTCTCCAGTGGCCACTCTGACCGGCAAATCGGCAAATCATCGCGTGGTCGTGAGACGACAAATCGGCCTTCGATCCAAACAGCGGCAAGACGTCTCTGATGATCAGCAACCGTCGGAACAAGTGTTGGGAATGTTGCTAATCATCAGAGATCCTTGCCGCTGCTTAGATCCGACCGATGGGAGTGTACTGCCAATGATGGATGTGAAGTGTGCTCCTGCCTCTCTTATAGACCCGCCTCTCCGAGTGACTCCCTCAAGCTAGCCAATCAGGAACTAGTACGCGGATCGTGTGTTTCCTTCGAGAGCTTGAGAGCCGTTGGATCAAGCGGTGTGTTTCTTTCGAGCGCTTGTGAGCCCTTGGATCAGGAAGAAGCACACGGATCGTGTGTTTCCTTCGTGCGCTTCTGAGCCGTTGGATCAAGCGGTGTGTTTCTTTCGAGCGCTTGTGAGCCCTTGGATCAGGAAGAAGCACACGGATCGTGTGTTTCCTTCGTGCGCTTCTGAGCCGTTGGATCAAGCGGTGTGTTTCTGCACTTAGAGGTGAAAACTCCCCTTTCGGGCGAACCGGATGGAATCTTGTGTCGATTTGGGGTAGACTTTGGTTTCTCATGTTCCTATGGCCTAACCTAACACAACCAAGCAAAAAAGTCCACTGGCCTACCCCCTTTCGACGCACGTCTATGGGGGTAGACGGAAACGTTAGGGTTTTTCCAACGGATTCAGGGTTTCGCCGAAGCGGGGCCCCGGAGCGTCGGAACCCCACCCAAACCTAGGTTGTGCCACACCATATGTATACAATTGTGTTGGGTGTTTCAAATGTCCAAGAATCTACTCCGTTGTGTGACCGGCTTCACCGGCTTCACTTTCTCTCTAGTGAGTTTCTGCACTTAGAGGTGAAAACTCCCCTTTCGGGCGAACCGGATGGAATCTTGTGTCGATTTGGGGTAGACTTTGGTTTCTCATGTTCCTATGGCCTAACCTAACACAACCAAGCAAAAAAGTCCACTGGGCTACCCCCTTTCGACGCACGTCTATGGGGGTAGACGGAAACGTTAGGGTTTTCCAGCGGATTCAGGGTTTCACCGAAGCGGGGCCCCGGAGCGTCGGAACCCCACCCAAACCTATGTTGTGCCATACCACGTGTGTACAAGTGTGTTGGGTGTTGTGGATGTCCAAGTTCCCACTCCGGGATGTGAGCGGGTTCACCGGCATCACTTTCTCTATACCGATTTTGTGGACTTTGAGGTGAAAATCCCCACTTCGGGCGAAACGGAGAGAATCTATGCAAGAGTTGGGGTAGATCTAGGTTTTGGGTGTTCCTAGGTACTAACCTTGCACAACCAAGTAAAAAGTTTCACTTTGCTACCCTCTTTCGATGCACGTCTATGGGAGTAGACGAGAAAAGCTGGTCTTTCCTCCAGCGGGTCTAGGGTTTCGACGGAGAGGTGCTCCGGAGCGTCCGGATCACACCAAACCCTAGGTGGTGTCCTAACAACACCACAAAATAATAGAATAATTGAAAAAAAATTAATAGTGAATTATAATGGTCTAGAAATATTAACAACACCACAAAATAATAGAATAACTGAAAAAAAAAGAACCCTATGCCGACGGTAAAACCGTCGGCACAGGTCCCTCACTTATCCCCACTTGAACGGGGACGGTTTCCTCGTCTCCTCCCACTCTCGACCAATCCCTCCTCGCCTCTCCCCCACTGGCCGACCCCGCCGCCGGCCGTCCCGCCCCGCCCCGCGCCCCACCCCGCCGCCGGCCGTCTTGCCCCACCCCGCCGCCGGCCGTCCCGCCCCGCCCCGTGCCCCACCCCGCCGCCGGCCGTCTCGCCCCACCCCGCCGCCGGCCGTCCCGACCCGCCCCACGCCCCACCCCGCCGCCGGCCGTCCCTCCCCTCCCCGTGCGCTCCCCTCCCCTTCCCGTGCGCTCCCCTCCACCGGCGCCTCACTGCCTCCTCTGGCCCTGCATCGCCGTTCAACAGCGCGACCGGAGGTATGCTCCACACTCCTCTGTTTTTTCTTAGCTGTTAGTGTTAGTGTAGTGTAGTGTAGTGTTAGTGTTAGTGATAGTGTTAGTGTTAGGGTTAGGGTTAGGTTTAGAGGTAGCTAGTGTCAGTGTTAGTGTTAGGGCTAGGGTTAGGTTTAGAGGTAGCTAGTGTCAGTGTCAGTGTTAGGGTTAGGGTTAGGGTTAGGTTTAGTTCTTAGCTGTTACAGTTAGTGTTAGTGTTAGTTTTTGTGTCATACGTGTGTGCTAATGTTTATTGTTTGTGCTTTTTCAGATGACGTAGCTTCCCTCCTGCCACCACTGTCGGTCCCGCGCGTCGTTGCGGGGCTTCTTCTCCAGCTGAGGAGGGCCGCCTCGGTGCCCCTGTTTTGTCGCCCGGTTTCCGGAGCACGTCCTCGACCTTCTCCCGCCACCGATCACGCTTCGAGGGTATAAACCTTTCGCCTCTGTTACTGCATAGGTTTATTTTGGTCTAGATCACCAAGTCAGTCGCGTAACCCGAGTCAGATCCCATCCGGAAGGGTTACAAATTTATAAATATGCAGGATTGTCCATCTTTGCATATTTATAACCGTAACACTTCCGGATTGTCCTGTTGGACAGCGCGAGTACGTGTAGATCGAGTCGTGTTCCATGTTCTACCCCTTCCTGAGACGGAATTTCGGCAGCACCTCCCCGTTGTTCTCTCGACTTGACAAGCTCGAGACGTGTATTCTGAAGAACAGCGGGGAGGTGCTGCCGAAATTTCGTCTCGGGTCGGGGTAGAACATGGGACACGACTCGATCTACACGTACTCGGGCGGGATAGGCCCTCCTATTAGAAGTGTAGGTGAACCCTTGCATGTTGTAAAAGATAAAATTTGGCCGTAATTAATCTTGGTGTCATTGAATAAATTTATTATTACTTGGTGCATATTACGAAATGCGTTGTTCTTTGGATCCAATAAAGCAGAGGATGGCTGATAATGGGTGGATGTACAGTGGCCGTATCAGTAAGATTAAAAGAACAGAGGAGTGGGAATGGAAGACCAATATGTTAGTGAAGGAGTTAGCGCGTGGTTCAAAGGCATCAGGAGTTCGTCCAAGGTGCCCATGCATTAATTGCAAGAATCGTGCCCGTCAGGGAAAGGATGAAATGACTAAGCATCTTTGGTTGTCTGGGTATATGCCTAACTACGTCACGAAGGTCGACTTTGCTCAGGTCGAACGTGACAGAGTTGAGGTGATGCGGCAGCGGATCAATGGCAATGAGTATGATGGGGTGAGAAACTTGCTAGATGATCTCCGCGATGCTGACATACCGGATTCGCCACCTCCACAGGAGGAACCGGAGGAACCGGGAGCCAACCGCGAAGGCTTTCCTTGATATGATGGCCTCGGCTAAGAAGCCTCTATACGAGGGTGCAAACATTTCTCAGCTCGATGCCATAGCTCAAATACTAAGTGACAAGTGCCAGTACTCCACCACCCGTGCAGGCTTTGAAGCCAATCTGAAAACATTTGGTAACATGTTGCCCGAAGGGCATTGTCTGCCAAAGTCCATGCACGAAACGAGGAAACTATTGGGATCGCTCAGCATGGATTATGAAAAGATACATTGTTGTCCAAAAGGTTGCCTTCTGTTCTGGAAACAGTATGCGGATGACAAGTACTGTAGTCTTTGTGGGGCCTCTAGGTATCATGAAACGAAGCCGATGGTCAGAAGAAGCAGACAAAAGTCCTGTGAAGATTCTTCGGTACCTCCCATTCATAAAAAGAATCCAGCGGCTTTACTTTTCTGAGGAGACTGCCACACAGATGACTTGGCACAAGAAGGGGAAGAGATACGCCGACGAGTTCGGACGGAAAAAGATGGGACATCCATCTGATGGTAAGGCATGGGAGAATTTTGATGAGAAACACCCCGATAAGGCAGCAGATGCTCGGAATGTCAGAATTGCGATAGCAACAGATGGATTCAATCCATATGGTATGTCGAGTGCCTCGTACAGCTGCTGGCCCGTGTTTGTTATTCCGCTCAATCTCCCTCCCGGGGTCCTAATGCAAAGGAAGTTCATTTTATGTCGCTGATCATTCCAGGGCCCGAATACCCGGGGAAGAATTTGAGTGTCTACATGCAACCGCTTGTGGATGATTTGCACCACTCATGGCACAATGGGACGTGGACATACGACCGAGCATCAAAGAAAAACTTCTTGATGAGAATTTGGTACCACTATTCCATGCACGACCTACCCGGGTATGCCCTATTCTGCGGATGGTGTACAGCTGGTAAGTGGCCATGCCCAGTGTGCAGGAACCGACTTGAGTTCACTTGGCTAAAGTCAGGTCGCAAGTATGTCGCGTTTGACAAGCATCGACCGTTCCTCAAAAGAAGGCATCCTTACCGAGAAGACATAAAAAACTTCACGAAGGGCAAAGTCGTGCGTGAAGAAAAAAGATACCGAAGTTCGATGGTGCAACTGTTGATGCCGAGCTACGTGCTCTCGTGCCTGCTCAGGTACCTGGCCCAAAATTTGTGGGATATGGTGTAACGCACAACTGGACTCACGTGGCAGGCTTAACGCAGCTAGAGTATTACAAGGACCTCGAACTTCCCCATAACATCGATGTGATGCACACCGAAAAGAATGTTGGAGAGATGCTCTTTCACACAGTCCTGAACATTCCTGGGAAGTCAAAGGACAATGTCAAGGCTAGAGTTGATGTTGAGAAGCTCTGTGATAGGGAGAGATTACACATGCAGCCTCCTGGCCGTCAAAAAAATTGGTCAAGCCGAATGCCGACTACTGCCTTGATAATATCCAAAAGAAGGAGACATTCAAGTGGCTCAAACAACGTGATGTTCCCTGATGGTTATTGTTCCAATATAAGTAATGGAGTCAATCTTGTAAAGGGAAATGTCACTGGGCTCAAGAGTCACGACTATCATATATGGATTGAGCGGTTGATGCCGGTGATGGTTCGAGGGTATCTCCCCGATCGTATCTGGCGAGTGCTTGCGGAGTTGAGCCATTTCTTCCGCACGCTCTGTGCGAAGCAGATATGTCCCGTGATTATTGGGAAGCTGCGTGATCTTGTGCCGGAGTTGCTATGCAATTTAGAGAAGATCTTTCCGCCAGGCTTCTTTGTTCCGATGGCACATCTCGTTGTGCATCTCGCGAACGAGGCACTCTTGGGTGGACCGGTGCAGTTTCGTTGGCAGTTTTGTATTGAGAGAGAGTTCAAGTATATTCGAAACATGACTGGAAACAAAAATAGGATTGAAGCATGCATAGCTGAGGCAACAATACTTCGGGAGATGGCAGACGCCGTGACAACGTACTATCCCGATGAAGTATCCACTATGCATAACCCGGTCTCTCGGTACAATGTCGACGAGCCCAAGCATGACCCCAAGCTCCTCCTCTTCCAATGTCCCGGTGGCAAGGCCGGTGGTGGTGTAAAATGGAGTTGACCAAGGAAGAGAAGGATTGCATAATGCTCTATGTGCTTATGAACATGACGGAAGTAGTCGGTTTCATCAGGTAAAATGGTGAACAAATTACTTTGCAACTAGTAACTCGGTTTCGGTCTAATACCTATTTTCTCCTTTTAGCCAATTCCAAGATGAACAGTGGTCGGGAATGGCGGATCCCTCTCCCGCGGAGCTGGACACTCTTCTAAAAGAGGGTGCTCACGGAGGAAAAAAATTTGTGTCTTGGTTCATGGAAAAGTAATTTCTAACCTGTCCCTCTTAGCTTGCAATCTGTGACTTGTCCCTCTTATTACACGTAACTAATGCACAAAACAATTTGAACCGTACTTGTAGGGAGCTGATCCAACGTTGAGATGACGGATGAGTTGAGATGTGTTTCCCAAGGTTTTAACCGTACCGTCATGAAGTATGAGAAGTATGATGTGAATGGGTTCCGCTTCCATACAGAGTATCACCAGAATAGTCGGCCGAATGCAAAAACTGTAAATACTGGGGTCTTCACCAAAGGATCCAGAGGAGCCGATGGAGCCGATTACGTAGATTACTACGGAAGGTTAGAAAGGTATACGAGCTGACGTTCAATCGTACGAACATAGAACTCAAGCTCGTTGTGTTCCAGTGCCACTGGTTCGACCCACGCACTGGACCACACGGTGGACAGAGAAGTGACCCTTCCATTGGGTTAGTTGAAGTTAAGCCTTCAACCACCTATAGCGGAGCCGATGTCTTTGTTGTGGCTCACCAAGCCAAGCAAGTTTATTATTTGCCCTACCCATGCCAGAAAGAGAACCTCAAGGGCTGGGAAGTCGTGTTCCGGGTATCGCCACATGGTAAGCTACCCATGCCCTCTGCCGACGATTACAACAACATTGACCCTAAAACATACGAGGGAATTTTCTATCAAGAGCAAGAGGACTTCGGGGACTTTGCCTTACAAACGGGTGGTCTTGAGGACCTCGAGAACGATGCACACACTCGTGGTGAGTCAGTGGTGGATCTGAAGGACATAAATATGCTCTCGAAGTTACAGGCGGACAATGCGACGATGACGAGCCTCCACCGTGCGATGAGCCTCCAACCTACTACACACGTGATAGTGATAGTGATAGTGATAGTGAGAATGAGAACCAACTTAATTATGAGAGTGATTATTCGGGGTGAGCGTCTTTTATGTCTCTATGCTTAGTATTTATTTTTCAACATGCTTCTTAATTGCATTACGTCTTTATGCTTGGTGTCTACATGTTATTATGTCTTTATGCTTTAGTATTTATTTTCAACATGCTTCGTCATTGCATTACGTCTTTATGCTTACTGTCTACATTTTATTATGTCTTTATGCTTACTTGTTTTCTCTTTCTCAATGCAGGTGATTGAACAATAAGATTATGAAGATGACGGTACGGAAGCCTGGAGTTACACGGAGTGGACGACCTTCCACCTCGCGTTACGCCGTGGACGAGGGTGCGCGAGTAGGACGAGGTGGAGGATGAGGTGGAGGAGACGTGGCGGAGGACGAGGTGGAGTTGCCCTCCGCTTCTGGCGACGTGGCTTCCCTGTCTAGACACGAGGTGGAGGACGAGGCGGAGACCGAGTCTAGACACGAGGTGGAGGTGGAGGACGGGGTGGAGTTGGCGCCGAAGCGGCCGCGGATGCGTGGCGAAGCGGGAGTCCCCGAGGAGGCCCTGGAGCCTACGAGCGAGGTGGCGAAAGCCCTCATTGTTCCTATGGGCGTTGAGTAAGTGTACTAATTTTGTAATTTTGAACATGTAATTTCATTGTGTTCATAACAATTTGGCATATGTACTAATGTTTGATTATTGTGCAGCAAATGGACATGGCCAGCACCTAAGATTCTTATTAGGAACTATTGGCCGGGCTTGTACGACGCCGGTCCCGACGGTGAGACGAAGCTGGCCTATAAATGGGTGCACTACGAGGTTGCCCCTATCCCGGGTTTCGAGACAGCTGCTGAGGCCGTGATCACCGGGTTTTGGGTAAGACATATTTTTCGACTTCCGTTCATAGTTTATGACTCCACCGTGCTAACTTATGACTCTCACAATTTTTTTATGCATGCTTGTAGAAGCATTTTCGGGTGGCGGACGAGTATAGAGAGGCGGCGGCTCGCGTATTGCGTGCTCATTGTGTGAGGTTGACACGGCAACAATTCTACAACCAAAAGCATACGTCCGCCAATACTTTCACGTATGAGAAGACGGGCAAGAGGGCCAAGAAGGAGGAGAATGTCAAGACGGCACAGAAGATGACGAGGGAGGAATTCCTTTCGGTAAGTAAACTGTCAATGAAATTCTATATTGCTGCTAAGTTGCCATTGCATTATGTCTTCTTGAATTGCATTTTCAGGTTATGCCCGACTGGGCCGACGGCAAAGAAGACGCATGGGATGCGTTGGTTACGAGGTGGGTCGGGGGAGACCCGAGTTCGACGCCGTGAGCCAGCGGAACAAGGCAAACCGAGACACCGAGGGAACACATAGTGCGGGAAGCCGCAACATCTTTCGCTTCAAGGAAAAGCTGGTATATATATACATGGAACGACCACTATTTATTTTCCCCTCATGTTTCTACTTGCTACTCATGACATTTCTTTTCGCGATGCAGGACGCCGATAGGGGGGAGGTAAGCTCTGAGTTGCAATCGTGGCAGAAGATGAAGGAGAAGAAGCGCGATCTATCGAAGCCTCAGCCCCAGCTTCCTGAGTACTACAACAATGCCAACGAGAACTTGGAGAGGTACTCCACGACGTTCCAGTCTTTTCACCCGGAGGTGGATGACCCCTTGAGCCACGAGGTCGACGAGAGGTCGATGGTCCTCTCGGGGCATGGAAGGCCGCATGGACGTGATCTCATTCTTCAGAATGTGGCCAGGCCTTCCATGAGCTTCACGCAGGCAAAAGCTACCCTCCCTGACGGCAGCCCCCTTATCGCGCCTCGTGCACGGCGTCGTCGACCCACTTCCACCGATGTAAGTTTTTCTCATTTTCATCCTCTTTCCGATATTCGTTCCTGCATGGCTAAGTTGACAGTTCCATACCATATTTTTGAAATTGTAGCCCGATCTTGACGCAGCCTACGCTGCCGCTAATGCGGAGTATCAGGTGGCCTATGACCAGTGGCTGGAGATGAATACAGCCTACTCCTTGTATCAAAAGTCGTTCCGTGAGGTAAGTTCCAACCTTTATTTTTGTCTAATATGACAAGTCCCACTTCCCTAGTTTGAACCTTTATTTTGCCAACGTCTAACATCTAAACTATCTTGCAGTCGGTGCTGGACTTTCTCACCACTGGAGTGCGGGTCCCCCTCCTATAGTGGAGCCTCCGGATCCGGGGCCGTCTCCACGGTTTCCATGCTCGTCGGAGAACCCACACTTTGGTCGTGCTTCTCCTAGTGCCTCGCCGGGTTCGCGTGAGATGGTGAGGTTTGATGCTGATCCTTCGCCGGGTTCGCGTGACATCACACCGGTACATGCCGGTGGTCCTTCTCCTGGTGCTTCGCGTGGTGCTTCGACTTCTCCTGGTGCTTCGCCTTCTTCTGGTGGTTCTACTGCGAGGCCGAGCCGTCGATCGCCTACACTCACCCGGGCAGATATGGGGTACACCCCGTCGCCGCAGCAGTAGATGTAGGGCTTGAGGCCTCTAGACATTGCCCTATGTATGATGATGCTATGTGTGTATCCACTTTGATGATATTACTATTGTGCTTGATGATATTGCTTCAGATCATATATGGAGCTATGTGTGATCTTGTTTGTGATGATATTGTCAGGATTTTATATTTTATTTTCTGCTATTTTTGCTGCAAAAACCAGCGCTGCAACCAAACTGCTAAAAAAAAATCTGGGGACGAACCTGTGCCGACGGTATTGGCTTGCGTTTGTGCCAAATGGTTAGGCCTGTGCCGACGGTATTACCGTCGGCACAGCCCCTCAGCCAGGACGTCCCAGGAGACGCCACGTGCACACCTGTGCCGACGGTAATACCGTCGGCACAGCTTCTCAGGCGAGCTCGCCCACGTGGGACCCACCGAACCTACGCCGACGGAATTTGTGCCGACGGGCATTTTTTCACCGTAGGCACCGCCTATGCCGACGGGAAAACGCTGTGCCGACGGGCAAAAAACCTGTGCCTACGGGCACCTACGCCGACGGCCCTGCGTCGGCACAGCCCTGTGCCGACGGGGAAGGTGGCTGTGCCGACGGTAAATAACCGTCGGCACAGAGGGAGCGTGCTGTAGTTTATGTATTTAGAAAAGTCAAAACGACTTGCCATTTGGGGTGAAGGAAGTACCTCCGTTCTGTTGTATTTAAGTAGTAAAAGGAACCAGCGGTAGATGAACTAGAGAGTGTCATCCATGTCTCCAAACTCTGAAAATACACATCGGTACGTGAATACTTATTATATATACAGTAATAAAAATGAATAATTGCACGGTACCTCTATTCATCACTTGCATACTCCATGTCTATGCACGGTACCTCTATTCATCACTTGCATACTCCAGGGTGGGCGGCCCTGTGGCCTGTGGGTGGTGTGCTCCCACCACGGCTGAGCGAGGCCCTGTCCTTGGAGTGGAGGACGAGGTCGGACGGAGGTGGAGGGCAACCGTGGCGGCGCTGGTGCTGGTACAGACGGGCCATCCGGTGACGTTAAGCCCATTCACTTTGAGTTTTTGTGGTTGGATCTGATATATATGATACAGAAATCGGACAAATTCTATCGCAGGCATAGCACCGTTCGTATTAAATACTCCGTACCACCTCGCTCCTTTACACCTAATTACATCGATTCATAAGCTTCTGCAGATGGGATGTCAGCAAGCCAAGAAAGCTCGATGAGATACGGAAAGGCGAGCTCGATGAGATAGAACCGAAAGGCGATGGAAAATCAAGGAGCGACGAAACAAACAGGAGAGCCTCCACGGAACTCTGGTACTGGACCTGGCTTTTTTGGATGACTTGGTGGCCCATAGCCGGTCCGGTAAGTTTGTCCCTAAAAAAATGCAAAAGCGCAAAACCAAAAAAAAAAAACGTGCCTAAACAAATGGATTTTTCCAAAAATTTGGAGAAAAACGATGGAGAAATGTTGAGACGTGAATGCATGACCACTCCTGGGCATGTGCTGCTATTTTTTCTTTAGCTGAATATGAGGCGTTGGGCATGCCAGACATTTTCACAAATCATCTACTCCTGGCCTAAATAAGGTGAAAGCCTCATGTTTAGTCCCACCTTTAAGTTTTACCGGTTTATATATGTTCGAAAGATCCATGGAGTATCAACAAGGATCTAGAATCTAACGATGAGGCTGTGATGGTTGCATCTGCTTGGTAATTAAAGCGAGTGTCTAGCGGCCTCAAAGGTATGCCATGGGCCTAATGAGCCAATGAGTGAAAGTCGAGTATGGCTAGATTAGCTAGGGACATGACAGACCAACGAGCAGCAGGCGAATCCTAACGGTCGCTCAATGCGACCCCTATCTGGGGTTTCAAATACCCCTCGGGCGGATGGGCCAGGCCCCAGGCTACACAGGCCGTGGCCTGGGGCGTGGGCCAAAAAATCAACCTAAATTTTAGATTTGGCCTAGGGCGTAGCCCAGCCCAGTTAAAAGTTGGGCCCAGTGTGGTACAAGCTGTTCAATGCACTATTCACCGGCGACCACATTGTGCAAGTGGAAGACTCTGACGATCTCAACCTCTTCAGGATATACAGCAAGCATTCAGGTAGTGAACTCGCCCTTCTCCCTACCTAGCCTTTCTAAATTGCTGAAGATCACTGTCTAGTTGTACCACAAGCTTGAACTCTTACTGTCGGTCTCCACAAACTTTCAGTGACATTGCACATGTACATCATGAAGAAGTTGAAGCCCTACAACTACAGCATACATAATATGAATTACAAAAATCCAGCTTTGCTTTCACTGATTTCCGAGTTATCCATGTCGAAGATATGCAATGTGATGAGCATAAAAAGAAATATTGGGGTACAATATGTTGAGCAAAGATCAGGGGAAATAGACAAAACCATACTTTCTTTTACATCAAATTATTGGTGTCTTTCGGACACATTTACAACACCAACTCTGGATGAAAGAGCCACGTTTCATCCCTGAAAGACGTACACAATAGCGATGGGCTACAAGTACGGGTCTTGAAGCTGAAAACCTCACCGGTGCCCATGAAATAAATGGCATCCGCCTCCACCTCTCCACAAGGTGCAGCTACGGACTTGGAGAAGTGGATGCTCATAAAGAGTGCTTGGCTGCCTCCTAGCCCACTGGTGACCGGCATCATATCCAAGCGCCGGTGTTCGGGTCCGCTTCAAAGACTTCTACCCCACGTGTAATGTATCCAGCATATGGAAGACAGTATTCACTCATTTGACGTGTTTGCATATGATGCCTCACCATGAGCAGCTTCCCGCGTGATTCAATCAGATGGCGGCTAGTGATGAAGGCAGATCCAGTGGGTGACCACCAGACATGAGCTGAGCAATTGTCCACAGTGATGTCATTCAGTGCGGCTGCAACCTGCTCATGCTGACCATTGTAATCCTGCGACTTTTTGATGAGACGGCTCCCCATGGTGACCACAGGTCTCCCTTCACCATCTAATTAATGCGAGATCAAATGGGATGAGGTCTTCTGCCCTTGTGATGGCGTAGAGCTTCCCTTGGAGGAAAGCAAAGTCGATGATATCGATGTAAGGGCGTGTCCATGGCGGTGGCATCGACACGCCCTTCCCTGGTCGGATCACCATGAAAGCATGCATAATGTAGTTGGATCACCATGAAAGCTAGGCAGCCACCAAGGCTGGGTACCGCGGCGGCGCACGGCGGAGTGCCATGAGCGGCAGACGGCGCGGGCTCGGTCGGCGGGGTTGGGCAGCCCGGCGATGACGAGGTCTAGAAGCTCCGGCGGTAGGTCGTGGTAGGAGCGTTTCCTCGGTGCCAAAGAGCCATCTTTGGACGCCACAGATTGTTCCGTGGGCAGCACATAGCCATTTATGGAAGCCAAATAGATGCAGAGTGCTCCCATGGTCGACCTGGTTTTGCTCACTACTTTCCGGCGCGAACCTCCGCTATCCAAAGAGCTAGCTATAAGTCAGTCAACCGTGCTTCTAGTTGCTTTACACGTTTATATAACAGCTAAGTAACTTAGTACAGAACGGATTAGGTGATGGAAAATCTAATCGTGTTAACTAGCTGAACGATCGACTTCGACGATCCTTATTAGGATCGGATTGCGCCATAATATATATCGACCTTGACGTGTGCCGTACGTGTGTAGATAGAGGAATCCACGAGTTGGCGTGAGTGCAAATCACGGGCTGATTTTCCATCGCGGTGGAGCAGGGCCTGTCGCTGGAGAAAAAGGAAAGCCTAACATCGATCAAGTCCGCTTCAAGCAAGGCAAGAAATTAATTAGGGAAGCTAAAAAAAATTTCGACCTAGCAAATGAATCGTAGACGAGCAAGCTAGCAAGCAAGCAATCCCATCGACCTATAGCAAGCGACTTTTTTTTGAGAGAGAGAATACAACCCTTGAAACTTTTTTTTTGCAAATCACACCCTTTGATACTTGATTGGCAGGCTTCCCACGAAAACTTATTAAGCTGTTATCGAACGCATGCTTACCCTACCCTATGAGGACCTCTGAAAGACTGAGTCTAAAAGGCTAATCCGAACCGAACGGGTCTTGATATTGACAAAGTCACCACAAACGCCTCACTGTTGACGGGAACATCGTCTCCCACTGAAAAATATTCCGTCTTCTATGAGATAGCAAAGTGTCAAACCTGAGTTTTGAACTCTGGTGGGCGGGGGGTGCCACTGCCCTCCTAACCATCGAACCACAGGTTGGTTCTTTTCCCCATGATTATTAGGAGGTGCTCTAACCTCTAAGAAAGTGAACTTCCTATCTTAAATTTGTACAATTTCTAGCTTCTTCCCAAAAATCGTTTCCGGTGAAACTTTACATTTTATTTTTACTGCACATAAAGAATTATTTGTAAATTTCTAGTTCCTGTTACTGTAACGGAAAATAGTTTTTTTTCGCCTAGCCGCAGAATTTGTTTCCACTACAACTTAAGTCTTATTCCAATCTGACAAATTTTGTTGATAAATGGTGCTTTACTTAATCAGCCGAGGAAGAAGAGTCCAGCTCGGGCGGGAGAGTAATGGATTGGCGGTAAAGGCAGCCGGAGTTGGCACCACAACAACGGCATTGTTGAGAGAGAGAGAGAGAGAGGGCCGTGTCGGAATGCGTCGTTTTAGCGGACGGGCTCACTCGAGGACTTTCATTTGAACACTCAAAATTTGTATTTTTAAAATTCCGAAAAAATCTGAAAAAAATATATTTGAATAGGCAATAATGCATAATGTAAGTGTCCAAAGTCCCAATCTGAAATATTGTCTATTTTAGGCTACACAAAATAGACAAAAATACCGATCTGGGCGGGTGAACAGTAACTTTCAAATCTTGTCAGATTTTATCTTTTTTGTGTAGCCCATAATACAACATATTTCAGATCAAGATATTGCACGTTCGTTATATACATAATTACGTACATGTACATATTTTTTCCGGATTTTTGTGAAACTTTAAAATATCATTTTCAAACTTTTTTTAAGAAGTCCTCCAGTGAACCCGTCCACCATATGCATTTTTCGGGCCATGTCGCCTCTGCCCAGGGTCGACATCAGGATGGAAATTTGGAGCTTGAATTTTTGAGTAATGCAATGGCACGACAATAGGCATGTGGGTCCAGTCCTTGGGCCAGGCAAATAAATTTATTTTAGTATTTCCTTTTATTCAAGAAAATGACATGTTTCTTCGTCAGCCATGAGCATGCACACGGGTGGTAGTAACCAACAGACTCCCCGTAACTGACTCCACAAAAGATGCATGTGCTCCAGCATTAATGTATGCACCTTCCCGTTCAGGTTGAACCATGTAGATACCTAAAAGCTAGAGCATGGAATGATCAACTTATGATGCACCTTGACTTATGGGGCGATGTCTAACTGGTTCCGCTAGAGAAAAGTTGAGCAAGAGCACTCCAAGAAAGATAAAAAAAATATGTAACAAGGGGATTACAAATTCATGACACCAAGGTTATAAATAGTACAGTATGGAAACATTACTAAATGTTGACAATATATGTATGCTCCAACGCACCCGATCGCCTATTGTCGATCAAATGAGCAGGAATATTTTGATCCGCGACCACATCCATGCACATATACATGCCTCTATGATTGGAAGTTATTTATGGTTGACGAGGAAGTAGCGACCCTCACGATCAGGCACGGAGACAAGGGGGGACGAGGGGGGGCTAGGCCACCCCCACGCTTCAGATTTTTTGAAGAACACTAGCCATTTGAGCTTGTATTTCTTAGTGATTTAGTGTAATCTGCCCCCCTCAACAAGTTTGTGACACTAAGGCTATCCAGTTAGCCCCCCTCAATGTCACATGCCCTCAATGTCACATGCTGGCTCCGTCCCTGCTCACGATTTGTAGCCAGCACCATCTTTCGTTGTGGCATCTGCAGCGGGAGGTGCAACCGCTACGGCACCCTTGTAAGCATACAACATTGCAGCGGCCATGTTCTTAGAAGCAGCCTTCTTGGCAACGGCAGCCTCCTCGGGCGAGTCGGCAACCTCAGCCTTCTCCATGTTCTTCTCGGCCGCGCGTATGTAGGCCTTGGACACGGCATTAGAAAGGATGGCCTCGGAATATTTTGAAGCCACATCCTTGGCAGGTGAATCACCAGCAGCAGCAGCATTGGTGTCAGCCGCAGTAGGTGCAACCGCCGCGGCACCCCGGAAGGCATACGCCAAAGCAGATGCCATGTTCTTAGCAGCAGCCTTCTTGGCAATGGCTGCCTCTACTGGAGAGTCGGCAACCTCAGCCTGCTTCACGTTCTTCTCGGCTGCGCGTATGTGGGCCTTGGACGCAGCTTGAGAAACAATGGCGTCCGAATACTTGGAAGCCGCAACATTTTCCGGTGAAGCGCCACCGGCGGCCTCTTTTCCCACTGCCTTGACATTATCATATCCATTGGTCTCTTGCTTTCTCGATGCCGGCCGTGCTACCACCGACACGGCTGTAAGGGCCACCAGCAGCAAAGCCACTACGAAAATCCTTCCAGTTGCCATCGCAATCTTTCGAGGAGTAACTTATTTTGTTGGACACAAGTTTTTGAATGTAAGCTGTGTAGGTCAAGCGATGAAGACGGTGGATGCATTTATATAGTTACTAATAGGACAACGCGATTTTTCCACAACTAATAGGATCTCCACATATTATCATGACCGTTGATTATGCATCCAACGAACCATATTATTCCTACTATTTTATCTGTTAAAAAAATAAAAAATATGTTAACGCGTGGTTTTAATTTTTTTTTCAATGCATGCACAGAAAATTCACGTTAGTACATGAATTTTATCAATTATTGATAATGCGTTGACATTTGAAAATTCGTTGATGAATTTGTTGCACGAATCTTGATGAAATGAAGGGTGTGGATAGTTGGTGGATATCATGTTAGTTGTGGTGTTGCATTTTCGATTTATATAGGGTACGTTTTCATGCGCATGCAGACCCATGATGAATCTGTGGCTCCAATTCCTCGCATGCATCATTGTTTGGTCTCCTGTCAACACACTTTGGGGCCTCGCTACATATAGAGAGGAGTATTCCCCCTATATATAAAAGTACGTGGGATTCACCCCTCATTCTGCTGTCCACGTCGCCTTCTAAACGCGCGCCGTCCGATCAAGCCAACCGACGGTCCAGAT
Source organism: Poa pratensis (assembly GCA_947311845.1). NCBI lineage: Eukaryota > Viridiplantae > Streptophyta > Magnoliopsida > Poales > Poaceae > Poa > Poa pratensis. Next base: position 1,498,012 of record CAMZMU010000086.1, read on the forward strand.
CGCGCCAAGAATCGTGCTGCTACAGTACTAGTGTAGCAGTTGAATATCTACCAATCACGCGCTGCCACGTCGCGCTCCGGCGCACCATTTTGCAAAAAAACGCCCGCAAAGGACTATTTTTCAATTTTCGTAAAACCCAGGGGCCTTTCATCAAAATCGTCACCGCAGCTCACTCCTTCCTCTTCTCCTCTCCTCACGCGACGTCGCCGGCGCCGCCGACGCAGCGCACGGCCGCTACAGTCCTTCCCGTCCAAATCGCCGAGCACGGAGACATGCGGCGTCGCGCCCTCTCCCTCCTCGCCCACTCTCGCATGCCAGAATGCCACGCCGTCGCCGGAATCGTCCGCGCCGTGCTCACGGGCCACCGCCGCGTCCGTGCGTCTCCGGCGATGCTCCGTCGACCTAAACGCGGCGGCGCCGCCACCTGCGAGCAGCCCACGTCGAGCCTCGTCCCACGCGTCCACCCGCGCATCCTAGGTCGCTTTGCTGCGGTGGCTCCGGCGAAGTCAACGCCGCCGCGGCGGAGCTCGGGCGTCGGTGAAACTTTACATTTTATTTTTACTGCACATAAAGAATTATTTGTAAATTTCTAGTTCCTGTTACTGTAACGAAAAATAGTTTTTTTTCGCCTAGCCGCAGAATTTGTTTCCACTACAACTTAAGTCTTATTCCAATCTGGCAAATTTAGGCAGGAAAGGACATGAGGCAGGGAAGAACAGAAAAAAGAAAAAGGTGCAGTGTTACAAGTGCAAGCAGTGGGAACATATGAAAAGGAACTGTCCAGAACTCAATGGTGGGACAAGTGCGAATATAGCGACTCATAGTGATGATTCGGACGGCGACGCTCTCTTAGTTGCAGGTGGAGTCACGGAGGATGAAGTTGCGGGAGTAGCAGCTGTGTTCCACGGAGGCGGCGAGTCTGTGGCAGATTCGTCGTGTAGCGCTCTGTAAGCTACGAAGAAGACAACCCAAGTCCGGAGTACATGGAAGTTTGACGCTTGGACAAAATTCAAGGTGGTGGAGAATATTCGCCAAGGTGGAGTTTGTTGTTTTTGTGTCGAATATTTGTACACAAGGGTTACGTAGGACTTGGAGTTGTATTAGGTGTGTTAGGATACGAGTAGTATTGTAGTCGGATTCTTGTATCCTTGGCCTCCCATATAATGTGGGGGGGTGCCACACGATGTAACCACGACGATGACAACTTGATAGCAATAGGCACGCAGGGGGAGCCGGCAGCTTGTGCCGGCGCCTAGGGCGGCCGTTGCGGTATTTTTGGGGGAGGTGCGCCCGTAATCATGCCCCGCAGATGTAGGCGTTAAGCGCCGAACCGCGTTAACAAATATCGTACTTCGGTGTCGTATGTTGCTCGCGGGAGGTCGTATGTTGCTCGCGGGAGCGAGGCGGCGACCCTCGTGGGGGACGCGGCGGCGGACGAATCTCGCGGGGGCGCGTCGGCGGTCGCTCACGGCGGCGGCCGGCCGAATCTCGCTGGTGGGCTGTGGGCAGCTACCGAATCTCACGGGGCGCTCTGAAGGCAAGGAAGAAGGAGTTGAGGGAGAAAAGATACGAGCGGATAAGGCAACTAGTGGAGGGAACGATCACACGTACACGGACGCGTGGCGTCACCAGTACCCGGAGGATCGGGAGGACGCAGCCCCCGGCTGTTCCTCAGCGTTTTCCCTAATTAAATGGCCTCCGGAGAAGATGTCTCTATTTATTCTTTCTAACTAACAACATTCTTTTTTGTACTCGTATATATACACATCCGTTCAGAATTATAATACTTTTTTCTTCTAAAACACACGTAAATAGACGTGTTTCGGTGTGTACATTCCATCATTTTTGTTCATATATAGTCCATATTGAAATACCTAAACATCTTATAATGGTAAACGGAGGAGTATTTTTCGTCCTAACTAATTAATCATGCAACATCTGCATAGAAATCCTGAGCCGTGATTCGTGCCGCGACCGGGATCCTTACGTCCTTCCGGTCACTACGCCAAGTAATGCTGCCGAACGTGTAGTCCCCCTGCAACATCCACACCGGTGACAATGTCACCTTAAACGTGTGCACTCTGTTCGCAGCATCAAATACTAGCACATGCGGCTCAACCTCCATCTTGACTCCGATCGGGCTCTGCACCACGGCACGGTACACGGAGTTGACTTCGCCGACGTTTGTCACAGTCCTTGACACAGTGACTGGACCCCTCAGGTCTGGGACTGCGAGAGAGGGCAGGTTCAGGTGGTACGCCGACAGCGCCGTCTCGTTGCATCTCACTCTGGTCCTCCTGACGAAGGTGCAACCGAAGAATTTGGTGTAGTCACGCGGATCGATATCGTAGACCAGGCCAGGATCGGCCGCGCCGAAAGGGTTGATGTTCCCGCCGCCGTGGTCGAACGGGTCGGCGGTCTTACGTGGCAGCCCCTCCGCCAATATCGGCATACCGCGCTCGTCGGTGACATGCGCTTCATCACCATGCAGAATCAAGAGAAGAAAATATGTGAGGATCATTAGCTCGCTAGGTAGGAATTGATGTTCTCCAGAGACTATTACCGGAGGTGACGATCGCTGATTTTATTGCCGCGGGAGACCAGTCTGGGTGCAGGGCTTTCAGCACCGCGACGACGCCCGCCACATGCGGGGTCGCCATCGATGTGCCGGACATGAATACGTAGGAATTTTCCTTTGCTGCCAAGATGTTGGCTCCAGGTGCGGCTATGTCAGGCTATTTTATCAAAGATATTAACAGATTATACAAAGGCGTCACACTCAACAATGGTTCTAGTTGATGATCAACTGCGACGCAAACCTTGATAATGTCGGGGTAATCACGCGCTGGACCTCTTGAGGAGAAGGCTGCAACCTTTGGCGCCAGTATCTCTTTCCCGGTGACGGTGCGCGCTGGTTCAATCTTTGCCATGGGAGAACTGCTTACAAAATAAAACTTAAAATGTTGCCTCCATTGGTCACAAGGACATGCTTATTTGACTGTACATACCTGGTGGCGGCGACCATGTAATTGAGGATCTTCGTCCCAGTGTCAAGGTCCACCAGAACACAAGCAATACCATGGCAATTTGTGTCAGTTAAAATATCGGTGGTATATTGAGCGAAAATAAGACCAGAGCCCCCGCCATCCAGGACGAATTGTGACGCCCGTCGGAGAACGCCCCTTGGGGTGAGGCCGTATTGACCGGGCAAGCAGAGCAAGATTTTTCCTTGAATGTCCGTGCCATTAAGTACGTTTTCCGTACACCTAAATACACAGAGCAAAGGCAATTCGATTTCAAAATTGCCCAGCTAATTCCAAACTAAAAGCAGATAAATTAGTTTACTTACTCGTAAGCGGCGATAAGCCTTGAGAAATTGCTCCGAGCCGAGTTCTTTGCTTGGTAATAGAGAGATTGTCCCTGCACAATGAAATGGGTAGGGTTTCCTCAAGAATACTGCTCTGCTTGTGATCTTTATAGTTGTTTTTTTTGTCGTTAATTCTGTAGGCACGTACCACTATCTGCTGCTTGTTTCCCAGCGTGATCACCGTGGGGAACGACCGGTCGATCTTGCTCGCCGCCACGGTGGTGACCCATGGTGAAGTGTTCGCAACGGTCTGTGGCATGGGCCCCTTGTTGCCGCCCGCATACACGACGGTGATCCCTCTTTGAACCGCATGCAGAGCTCCGAACGAGTTTTCGGCTGGGTAGGTGAGAGACAACGACAACACGTTCACTCCATCGTGGATCGCATCGTCGATGGCAGCGAGAAGGTCCGCTGTGGTGCCAGCGGTAGCATTAGGCCCCCAAAAAACCTTGTACACCGCAATGCGAGCGCGTGGTGCGCCTCCCCGTGCAACCCCCTCGGCGAGGCCGTTGAAACTGGCCGCCTCCACTGGTGAGCCCGCGGCAGTTGACGCACAGTGTGTACCGTGGCCGTTCTGGTCTCGGGGCGAGAGCGAGATATTCTTGAGGACCTCATCTGAAACTCCTGCGCTATAGAACCGTGCACCGATGATCTTGCGGGTGCAATTGTTGATGTCCCAGTCAGGCCCGACTTGGCACTTCCCTTTCCACCTTGATGGCACAGGACCGTACCCTTCGTCGTTGAAGCTTTTTGACTCCGGCCAGATCCCTAATTATTGAGTTAATTTATATGAGAACAGACTTGCTAGGTCGCGAATTATAAGATGTTACATCTTTTTCTGAATCGTATGTGTATAGACACGTTTTGGTCGTTCATTTCAGTCTGTATTAGTTCACACTGAAATATTTAAAACATATTATAATTGAAGTACAGAGATAGTGTTTCTCAATACTAACCGCTGTCAATCACCCCGATGATTACGTCCTCTCCGTAGTTGCTACCGTGGAGTAACCCACTGGCCGGCACCTGGTAGTTTACACCAAGAAAATCCCAGCTCCGCGTGGTGGCCGGAGCGTGCATTTTGCTCCGTTCGACGCTCATTACCTCCGGAAACTCTGCATACATCATCATATGATAGTTTTTTTTTTTGCTAAACTCATCATATGATAGTTGCTCAACTATACAGCTAGCTATGCATGCGAAAACCGCGAGGTACGGATTAGATGGTGCATGGCGACGACTGATAGCTGACCTGAAAGTTGCTTGGCTTGTTCTGGGGTCAGCATGGCGGCGAAGCCTGAGAAGCCATGCTTGTAGTTGTACACCACGGAGGCCGCCGATTCCTCCTTGCTAAAATCAATGTTTGGCAGTATGGTTTATAATTAGTTTTCTATACTATATATAGGGTGAATAGCTCCTGTGCGACGTCTTTGTGGGGAATTGTCTGCGATGCTACATCTTTCGTAACAATAGCCCTGGTGCGACATGCCTTTGTGCAGAAATAGCCCAGACACGATATGGCCGTTAATTTATTATCCCACGCGGTAAACCCCGTTTGACCGTTCAATGGATAAGTTTATGACAAGTGGGACCTCACGCGTGCGTGCTCTGAAGCGGTGATAATAGCTCCGATGCGACAGCTGCATCTGTTCATCGTGGGGGAACAAACTCTGCCACGCGCCGGCGTCCCTCGGAGCTCACTCCTGTCCTGCCGTCTCGGCTTCTCCGGGCTGGAGGAGATCATCCCTGCGACGGCGGTAGATGGAGCGGCCGATTCGAGCGGTGGCGCGAGAAGAGAAGCGGCAATCGATTCGAGCGGTGGCGCAAGAAAAGAAGCGGCGATTCGAGCGGCGGGCGGCGACGCAGGGCTTGCGGTCGCAATGCAAAGTAAGGGCGTCGAGGGTGGATGGAGGTTGGGGTGGTGCGGGTCGCCGGTCGCGGAGCGACCGGCGGCCCTATTTGTGACTCGTGCAGCGGCGAGAGACAGCAAGCGACCCTACCGGATTTCGGTGAATCAGGTCTTGAAGCGGGCGTGGAACGCTACGGCATCGACGGTAAGGGTTTTTCGCTCGGCGGTCAATCGCCGCCGATGACGAGCAGGGGTACCACATCGAGCAGGAGTTCAGCTAGTTCATCGAGCCTGGACATCGAAGTAGCTTTGATCCTATGCGAGATGAAGAATCAGCTACAGAGCTACTAGATGGAGCTGGAAGCTTGAGCTGCATTATGTAGATAGGAAGTGTAGTGAATTTTGGTAGGTGCCTAAAAGTTCAGGCAATGTTTGTCCAGCGCTGGGAGCGTGTGGGGGAGTAATTTTGTGAACTGGGCATGTGGACTGCATTCTGTCGAACACCCTGGGGGCGTGCTCTGGACATCCCGATGTTGTCATTCGCACGTTTCGTTGGGTGAAACCTTGTAAAAAATGTATATTCTTGTGTTCCTTGTTCATGTGTTCCTTGTTCTTGTGTTCCTTTTTCTTTTGTCAACAATGCAACATACAGCTACCTTTGGCGAACCGTCGAACATGGGGGCGCGCTCTGGACACGCCCGATTGTGGCATTCGCACGTTCCGTCCGATTGAAAACGAGTTAGGAAACAATATTTACATTTTTGTGCGCCACAGTACATTTAGTATAACTTTGTAGTTATATGTTTCCGCTAGTTTGAACCTTACTCTGTTGAGTTTTTGTGAAAAACGGTCTTGTCCAAATGGCATTGCTTTGTTGATTTTTTCTCAAGTTGAAACCTTGTCAACTAGGTAGAGGCTTATAAAAGATGTCATCTATAGAAGGTTTCTCCTTTTTTGATTTTTTATACTCAAACCCAGGGTCATATGTACTTATCAAATGGTTTATTATGTTTTTTATTTTTTGATTTGTAAATATTTCCTTCTAATGATGGTAGATTTGTCGCAAACATAGGCATAGCCTAGTGGCAAAGGGTTGATGACTCCCTTTGCCCACCCAAGTTCTAGTCCCCATGCTCGCAATTTAGGTGTTGCACATTATTCCCGGTCCAGTGGCTTCGTGGGTCGGGCAACTGACTATTATAGATTTATCTATAATAGTGAGTTGTCCCATCTACTAAGATGCTGCACTGGGACAATTTTTTTGAATTTTTTAAATAATATGAAAATTATTTATTTTCTTTTGATTTTTTGAATTCAACTTTGAACCAAAATTCAAATTTACATGTTATTTGTGCTAGGCTTGGAGGTTGCAATGATTTCATACTATTATGTACTTGTTTGATCTAACTTGGTCATCAAACCGAGCCTTTTGCTAAGTCTTGAACAAAAAAGTGTTTCAAATGAGCTCTAAAGGTAGGGTAAACGGCTCATTCCTAAGCAAGATTTTTTCGACCTTGTCAAAATCAGCCAAATAACTTTCCTACACATCTATTCTATAGATATATACTATGTGCGCAGGTTTTACCATTTTTTTGAATATTTTATGATTATTTTGAATTCGGTCAAACCTAAGTTTGACCAACATTTAAACAAGTTTGAACCATGAAAATGAAAAAGTAAGCCTGGATCCTTCTTAGTCACTCCAAAATGAAACTTTGGTGAGTTTTTTGTAAATTTCATGTTGCAAATCCAAAACCACATCTCTTCACACATGAGAGTTCATAGTTTGAGATTTGAGATTTCACACCACATTCAAGCATATTTTGTTTGAATGCATCTAGACTTGTTTATCAATTGGAGTTGTTAGTATATGACAAACTAAGAACATGTGCACTGGTTTTCCTTTTTTTTTTTGTTTTTTGAATATTTTATGATTATTTTGAATTCGGTCAAACCCAAGTTTGACCAACATTTAAACAAGTTTAAAATACCAAAATGAAAAACTAAGCTTGGGTCATTCTTAGTCACACCAAAATGAAGCTTTTGTGATTTTTTTCAATTTTTTTAAATTTTCAAAACATCAAACCCTCTCTCACTTTCAAGTAGGAGGTGGCAGCTGTGGCGTTCGTGGTAAGTCATTTGTGTGAAAGATTTCTCATGAAAATACTCATATACCAAGTTTATATTTTTTTTCATAACTATGTCATGTAAGTAGACCATGTGCGCTGGTTTTAGGTTATTTTAATTTTTTTTGAATTATTTGTGCTCATTTGAATGTTTGGTCAAACTTAGCACAAAACCGTTGACCGACTAAAAATCAAAGTTTATATTTTTTTTGATAACTATGTCATGTAAGTAGACCATGTGCGCTGGTTTTATATTTATTTGATTTTTTTTGAATTACTTATGCTCAACCCTAACTCATTCCATCGATATCGTGAACGTGTGAATGTTGGAATTGAAATGTGGATATAACAAGTTTTATATTTTTAATAGCAACTTAGTTGCATAAGTAGACCATGTGCGCTGGTTGTATGTTGTTTTGATTTTTTTTGAATTAGTTGTGCTCAACCCTAGCTCATTCCATCGATAGCTTGAATTGTGTGAATGTTTTTCATTTAACTGTGGATATAACAAGTTTTAATTTTTTTTAGCAACGTAGTTGCATAAGTAAACAGTGATCGAAAGTTTCATATTTATTTGATTTTTTCTAAATTATTTATGCTCAACCCTAGCTCACTGAAAACCCTAAACCCCGTCCGAAACCCCGTCCGAAACCCCCCTGCTTCAGAGCCGTTGATCGCTGGTTAGTGAACGGTTGGATCAGAAGGAAACCCCCCGATCCGCGCCACTCCCAGTTCTGCGCTCTGATTGGCCACTCCCAGTTCCGCGCCATTCGTAGGAAAAAAAAACTAAATTTGGGCCCAGCAGCAAGATTTGGCCCGCTGGTTAGTGCACAAGTTTTTTTTAGTTTTTTTTTGAATATGTCAAACACGCATTGGCCACGGCCCAAATGGTGTTTTTTTTCTATTCTCACCGCCTCGCCACGGCCGAACGGCATGGCCCAACCAAATAACGGGCCACGGCCCTCCCGTTCACTTTCCCATGCCACGGCCCACCGTTTTTTTTCCCGACCGCCTCCCGTTCCCCTTCTTATCCACTCAGATGTGTCGTACCCTAGCTATTTTGCACCATTTCAGATCTGTGCCGCCCCCCACACTCCCTCGCCGCCGGCGACCAAATCCACGGGAAACCGCCGCCGCCACCTACAGATCCAGCTCCACCCCACGAAGATGATGAGGCGTGGGGGTTCCAGCTCCCGCGGTGGCCATTCCGTCTCCGGAAATCGCTCCGACGAGGACCGGAAGGCGCGGAAGCGGCCGGCTGACCCCGAACGCGCGAGGCGGGTTCATTCCGACGTCGGTCGGAAGCGCGGCGCGTACAAGTGGCTCCACAGGGGCCTAACGCCGCCGCCAGCGTTCGCCCGTCGTGAGGTGGAGGAGTATGACCGCAGCGTGGCGGCGCGCGGCCGCCGCTACGAGCACGGGAGCTCCTCCGGCGCGGGGAGCTCCCGCATGGCGGCACGAGCGCCACAGCTGCCACCGCCGAAGAGGGAGGAGGAGCAGGAGCAGCAGGACCGCCCACCGCGCCGCGGCCTGCTGCCCGGGAACTTCGCCGCCGACGAGGACCTGGACTGGATCACCGAGGAGGTGATCCAGCGCAGCAAGCAGCAGCAGGAGGACGTCGAGGTGCGCCATCAGGAACAGGAGGAGCTCAACGAACTCCGCCTCCAGAGCGCTATCGACGCTTCCCTCCACCCCGTCATCGAGGTCAGCTCGGACTCTGACTCCGAGTTCGACTGGTCCGACTGAGCGGCGCCGCCGCCTCGTCGCCGCCGCACCCCCGGGGCTCCGTGTGTGAGCCCAATTTTGGATCTGCGTTTAGGGGTAGGAGCAGCGGTTCGATCCCCAATGTAATTAGTTTGATGAACTACTCGTGTGGCTTTTGATCAGACGAGCCATTCTGCCATTGACGAACTGCTGTAATTCAGTCTAGTATGTCTAATTAAGTTCAGTTTATTATGTGTAATTCAGTCTCCATGGATCATCTGCTTTTCTGTTAGCCTGTAATTCAGTTCAGTTTATTATGTTTGACTGAGACGGAGCTCGCATCTCTCGCCGGCGTTGCCGCGCTTCGTCGCCAGAGAAGAAGAAGAAATGGCAAGGGAGGATGCGCGCGCAGGGGAGGAGGATACAACGGTCGTTGTTGCTGTGTGGGTCCCATCTTATGCAAGCTGACGTGGATAAGTTGTGGGTCCCACCCGTCGGCTCCCCATAATCACCTAACAGACTGCGCTTAAGGACCAAGTCGCAGCAGAGCAATTTGTGCTCACAGAGATGTCGTAGCAGAGCAATTCCTGCCGACGACGTCGCTGCCCATCAATAGCCGTGGAAAAACGTCGCATATGAGCTATTTACCCCTATATATACGGGCAGATTAGCTACATAAGCATGTCATGGTGCGTGCGTACCTTCCGAGTAGAGTGGCGAGCATATCATGGTGCGAAGCGACGACGCCGTCGGGGTGCCCATGCTTCACGTCACCTAGGTATACTATGTAAAGCTAAACAGACACACACAGGCCGGGTTAGCTAACTGAATGAACTACTAGAACATTTATATATGCGAGCTCCGATCGAGCGTGCTCAATCAATTACCTTACGAGAATCGCCATGTACTCTGCATAACAGCATGCAAAGGCAAAGCAGTAGAGCCGAAGCTACACGCGAGCGGGAGCAAGAAGAAAAGCCCATCGTTGCAGCTGTTGGTTGTGAGAGCCGTTGTGGTTCCCATGGCTGTTAATGGAGGACTGATTTTTATAGACCCGGTAATACTATTTGCCTCATGACACTGTCTTTTTATCGACCCGGCATTCTCCCGAACGCGTGCGACGTTAACCTTCAACTAACATATGCTTAGAATTATCAGTTGAATTAGTACGGTTGCTGACTTTTATGCTCAGACATTTTTAGTTGAATTAGTCCGATTTAAGGTGTGTAGTAGTTTTGCCCATACTACCTACCGTTAGTTGCGAATTGGACCCTTTCTTTTCTCTGGTTAAACTCCAGTTATGCGTTAATTTGTAGAATGGATGTGATTAGTGGGTACATACGCTATCTCAACTTATTGTATAGCTTAAACGTCTTTCATCTGACGCCCTCCCCTAAAATGAATGTAGCTTAAACGTCTTTTTCTCTGACCTAGGCTCCCCTAAGCGTGATGGATGCATGTGACGTTGATGGTTGAGATTTGAGAAGAAGACTTCATATACTCATAAAGTCAATGAGTATACTTGCTGCAAGTCACCCAAATGGCATTGTATCATCATACTCTATGATCTATACGAAGTGCCATGTCAAATATCATGACCATGTCGTGCAAATGGTGACAAAGTCTATCCGATCCTGAAATAGATGTCTTGTAGGATATGCTTTCCCCTTGCTCCCGGAGCAAAAAAACTAATTCAAGGGTGGTTAATTTGTGAATTGGCTTCGGGGTGACCAGGAAGGAACCATCAGCAATGCAGATATGAACACCTACTACTGGATTTAATTTAATAACTTGAGTTCTTAGTACGAGCACCTAGATGTTTATTTGATAACACTAATTGATAATTAAATATATCAATGTTTAGTTCCAACTAGCAAAGGGGCCCTCGCAAATGCGAGGGAATCACTGTTAATTTATTAATTTTTTTGATTAATTAATCTCGTGTTATGAAGATGTTTCTTACTCCTGTTTACCTTATTTGGTATAAAATACGCACCGTTGAGACATGGATTCTACCTTGAAGGCGTGAACTTAATTTTTATTTATCGATGGATATATTGCAAGGAGATGAGATTAGAAAGCATTTAAATATTTTGTATAAAAGATCTAATGATATTCACTCTTTTCTTTTATATCTTATTTATACAATCAGACACGAGATTGCCGGTCACCGACCAAACTAATATGTAATCTGCACCCTCGCTATTTAGATCAATTGTGGCTTTACAGATTAAGAAACTCATACTAACACCATGATCTCCTATGTATGGAAAGAGTTTCAGTATTTTCAAAATAAAATTAATTTTATTAGTAAATTTTGTGTGTTATTGTCCTAGTATAAAAATAAATACTATGCAACAAAATGTAAGTATGTAAACGCGTAAATTTGGTACGAATAGCATGGTTTTGTATTTATTTCTAGTTGTCTATATGGGTCCATATATAAAATCAAAGTAAAAAAAATGTTACTGCCCTTGATTTTTTAGTAAACTAAATAGAAGGGTTCCTTCGCCCCTTTACTTCAACTTTCTAATCAACTAATCTTACCCTTATTTATCATATGGTCTATTAGTTTTTGCCACTTTGTGCAATATATCTCTATGTTCTTGATGATATCTCACTAATGGGCTATGCTTTTTTACGACTATTCAACCCATGCTTGGTCTGGCACACACTCAACCCTACCATTACTGAGTCTAGAAGATAACACTTGCGACCAAAAGAAAATTGAGAAGCCAATCAAATCCCATAATACATAAACTGTTCTACAATGGACTTAATTTTAGACATATATGAAATAAAATTTTGTCTTTATACTATTTCTACTGTTTATTTTCTCTCCCAAATTTGTATGAACACACCTGTTCATTTCAATTATTTCTCATTGGTTACTTTACCCCTAAACCGAGATTGCCGCTGACCCAATAGTTACATTTTCTTAAGTCAACGAAATCGTTGGCGGAGATCCACCTAGTTAGATTTATTCTTGGAAGCAATGGATGGTAGAATGACTATAAATTGTTAGTCGTCTCTCCCTACCAAAGATAGAGGATTTGAATTCCATTTTAGTTTATATGTTGGGTGAAATAATTAAATACATTAGGGAAGAATGGTATAGCGAGAAAGTTTTTAAAAATAGACCATATAAATTGTTTTCGGGGAGCAAAGTGGAATTCTCTCTGCGATATTTTACTTGTCGGCAAACATATATGACTAAAACTAATCTATAACAAAGGTGGAGGTGTGCGACCACAGAAAATAGAGAACTCACGATCTTACCCTCGTCACGACTTACTTCCAACGGCAAAATAACAAAATAAAATACATCCCATGTTTAAAAATAGATGTATTTAAATTTTGGGCAGTTTCATTATGCATAGGAAAATAGTTTGGATTTTTTTTTGTAAAATATTTCTCGACGGATATAATGTTCTTTTCAGCGAAGAAATGGTAAATTCAATTTATTATCTACGAATTAGAAGTCAGGAATATAGATTGAGCTGGTCGACATTACACCTCTAGGAAGTGATTTGGATCTTTGCCTGGCAGAGGTGATATTCTCTTCTTGGCTGATTTTCCTCATGGTGACTACAATAATACAATGAGTCAGGGCAAGGTCAGTGAGATGTGGATGGCGCTAGAGAGTACCCAGGTAACATGCACAGATAGATCTAACAGGCGATGGTATATAACTCTTGAATGAAGTTATAAATCTAAGGTTGTAATCTACTAAGAAAAGAGTCCACTGGATGGACAGTTGGATGTTTTTTCCTTTACACCTATCTTTTTTTCCCTATACTCTTGTGTGCATATTGAACCGAGACCACTCCGCGTAGAATGGTGCTTTAAGGCATTAAATTATGGAGAACTGATTCTGGTGTCCCTTTTCGGCGGTGGGCAACAGGGATGGCAATGGGTACCCATTACCCGTGTACCCTGCGGGTAAAAACCCTATTAGGTTAAGGGTATGGGACAAAAATTTACCCATGGTATATAAATGGGGAAATATCATATCCATCGGGTAGTTAGGGTATGGGTATGGGATCGTATAACCCATACCCGCGTATCTATGTACCCATCTATAATGTTGACAAGTGGGTCCACCTCTAATATCCTAATGTATTAACTTTTTCCCTAATCACGCTAGCTAAAAACTCTAATGTGCAGTCAAACTATCTCTATAATTTATTGTGATTTCGTTAACTTAAAGTGTATGAACATGTTTGTTTTAATGATTATGTTGTTGTTTAAAAAAATTATGTGTGTTTTTATGGGCAAGTATTTTGTTTATGGGAATGTGTTGTTGTTACAACATGTTCTTGTACATTGATGTTTAAAATGTGCTACTATTAGCAATTTATGATTACTATGTTCATTTCTACACCTATTTATACTCGATTTGATGT
>CAMZMU010000086.1:1511476-1604946 GCA_947311845.1 Poa pratensis
GATGGCGGCTAGTGATGAAGGCAGATCCAGTGGGTGACACCAGACATGAGCTGAGCAATTGTCCACAGTGATGTCATTCAGTGGCGGCTGCAACCTGCTCATGCTGACCATTGTAATCCTGCGACTTTTTGATGAGACGGCTCCCCATGGTGACCACAGTCTCCCTTCACCATCTAATTAATGCGAGATCAAATGGGATGAGGTCTTCTGCCTTGTGATGGCGTAGAGCTTCCCTTGGAGGAAAGCAAAGTCGATGATATCGATGTAAGGGCGTGTCCATGGCGGTGGCATCGACACGCCCTTCCTGGTCGGATCACCATGAAAGCATGCATAATGTAGTTGGATCACCATGAAAGCTAGGCAGCCCACAAGGCTGGGTACCGCGGCGGCGCACGGCGGGAGTGCCATGAGCGGCAGACGGCGCGGGCTCGGTCGCGGGTTGGGCAGCCGGCGATGACGAGGTCTAGAAGCTCCGGCGGTAGTCGTGGTAGGAGCGTTTCCTCGGTGCCAAAGAGCCATCTTTGGACGCCACAGATTGTTCCGTGGGAGCACATAGCCATTTATGGAAGCCAAATAGATGCAGAGTGCCCATGGTCGACTGGTTTTGCTCACTACTTTCCGGCGCGAACCTCCGCTATCCAAAGAGCTAGCTATAAGTCAGTCAACGCGTGCTTCTAGTTGCTTTACACGTTTATATAACAGCTAAGTAACTTAGTACAGAACGGATTAGGTGATGGAAAATAATCGTGTTAACTAGCTGAACGATCGACTTCGACGATCCTTATTAGGATCGGATTGCGCCATATATATATATCGACCTTGACGTGTGCCGTACGTGTGTAGATAGAGGAATCCACGAGTTGGCGTGAGTGCAAATCACGGGCTGATTTTCCATCGCGGTGGAGCAGGGCCTGTCGCTGGAGAAAAAGGAAAGCCTAACATCGATCAAGTCCGCTTCAAGCAAGGCAAGAAATTAATTTAGGGAAGCTAAAAAAAATTTCGACCTAGCAAATGAATCGTAGACGGCAAGCTAGCAAGCAAGCAATCCCATCGACCTATAGCAAGCGACTTTTTTTTGAGAGAGAGAATACAACCCTTGAAACTTTTTTTTTGCAAATCACACCCTTTGATACTTGATTGGCAGGCTTCCCACGAAAACTTATTAAGCTGTTATCGAACGCATGCTTACCCTACCCTATGAGGACCTCTGAAAAGACTGAGTCTAAAAGGCTAATCCGAACCGAACGGGTCTTGATATTGACAAAGTCACCACAAACCTCACTGTTGACGGGAACATCGTCCCACTGAAAAATATTCCGTCTTCTATGAGATAGCAAAGTGTCAAACCTGAGTTTTGAACTCTGGTGGGGGGGGGTGCCACTGCCCTCCTAACCATCGAACCACAGGTTGGTTTTTTCCCCATGATTATTAGGAGGTGCTCTAACCTCTAAGAAAGTGAACTTCCTATCTTAAATTTGTACAATTTCTAGCTTCTTCCCAAAAATCGTTTCGGTGAAACTTTACATTTTATTTTTACTGCACATAAAGAATTATTTGTAAATTTCTAGTTCCTGTTACTGTAACGGAAAATAGTTTTTTTTCGCCTAGCCGCAGAAATTTGTTTCCACTACAACTTAAGTCTTATTCCAATCTGACAAATTTTGTTGATAAATGGTGCTTTACTTAATCAGCGAGGAAGAAGAGTCCAGCTCGGGCGGGAGAGTAATGGATTGGCGGTAAAGGCAGCCGGAGTTGGCACCACAACAACGGCATTGTTGAGAGAGAGAGAGAGAGAGAGGGCGTGTCGGAATGCGTCGTTTTAGCGGACGGGCTCACTCGAGGACTTTCATTTGAACACTCAAAATTTGTATTTTTAAATTCCGAAAAAATCTGAAAAAAATATATTTGAATAGGCAATAATGCATAATGTAAGTGTCCAAAGTCCCAATCTGAAATATTGTCTATTTTAGGCTACACATATAGACAAAAATACCGATCTGGGCGGGGTGAACAGTAACTTTCAAATCTTGTCAGATTTTATCTTTTTTGTGTAGCCCATAATACAACATATTTCAGATCAAGATATTGCAGTTCGTTATATACATAATTACGTACATGTACATATTTTTTCGGATTTTTGTGAAACTTTAAAATATCATTTTCAAACTTTTTTTAAGAAGTCCTCCAGTGAACCCGTCCACCATATGCATTTTCGGGCCATGTCGCCTCTGCCCAGGGTCGACATCAGGATGGAAATTTGGAGCTTGATTTTTGAGTAATGCAATGGCACGACAATTGGCATGTGGGTCCAGTCCTTGGGCCAGGCAAATAAATTTATTTTAGTATTTCCTTTTATTCAAGAAAATGACATGTTTCTTCGTCAGCCATGAGCATGCACGGTGGTAGTAACCAACAGACTCCCCGTAACTGACTCCACAAAAGATGCATGTGCTCCAGCATTAATGTATGCACCTTCCCGTTCAGGTTGAACCATGTAGATACCTAAAAGATAGAGCATGGAATGATCAACTTATGATGCACCTTGACTTATGGGGCGATGTCTAACTGGTTCCGCTAGAGAAAAGTTGAGCAAGAGCTCCAAGAAAGATAAAAAAATATGTAACAAGGGGATTACAAATTCATGACACCAAGGTTATAAATAGTACAGTATGGAAACATTACTAAATGTTGACAATATATGTATGCTCCAACGCACCCGATCGCCTATTGTCGATCAAATGAGCAGGAATATTTTGATCCGCGACCACATCCATGCACATATTACATGCCTCTATGATTGGAAGTTATTTATGGTTGACGAGGAAGTAGCGACCCTCACGATCAGGCACGGAGACAAGGGGGGACGAGGGGGGGCTAGGCCACCCCCACGCTTCAGATTTTTTGAAGAACACTAGCCATTTGAGCTTGTATTTCTTAGTGATTTAGTGTAATCTGCCCCCCTCAACAAGTTTGTGACACTAAGGCTATCCAGTTAGCCCCCCTCAATGTCACATGCCCTCAATGTCACATGCTGGCTCCGTCCCTGCTCACGATTTGTAGCCAGCACCATCTTTCGTTGTGGCATCTGCAGCGGGAGGTGCAACCGCTACGGCACCCTTGTAAGCATACAACATTGCAGCGGCCATGTTCTTAGAAGCAGCCTTCTTGGCAACGGCAGCCTCCTCGGGCGAGTCGGCAACCTCAGCCTTCTCCATGTTCTTCTCGGCCGCGCGTATGTAGGCCTTGGACACGGCATTAGAAAGGATGGCCTCGGAATATTTTGAAGCCACATCCTTGGCAGGTGAATCACCAGCTGCAGCAGCATTGGTGTCAGCCGCAGTAGGTGCAACCGCCGCGGCACCCCGGAAGGCATACGCCAAAGCAGATGCCATGTTCTTAGCAGCAGCCTTCTTGGCAATGGCTGCCTCTACTGGAGAGTCGGCAACCTCAGCCTGCTTCACGTTCTTCTCGGCCTGCGCGTATGTGGCCTTGGACGCAGCTTGAGAAACAATGGCGTCCGAATACTTGGAAGCCGCAACATTTTCGGTGAAGCGCCACCGGCGGCCTCTTTTCCCACTGCCTTGACATTATCATATCCATTGGTCTCTTGCTTTCTCGATGCCGGCGTGCTACCACCGACACGGCTGTAAGGGCACCAGCAGCAAAGCACTACGAAAATCCTTCCAGTTGCCATCGCAATCTTTCGAGGAGTAACTTATTTTGTTGGACACGTTTTTGAATGTAAGCTGTGTAGGTCAAGCGATGAGGGTGGATGCATTTATATAGTTACTAATAGGACAACGCGATTTTTCCACAACTAATAGGATCTCCACATATTATCATGACCGTTGATTATGCATCCAACGAACCATATTATTCCTACTATTTTATCTGTTAAAAAAATAAAAAAATATGTTAACGCGTGGTTTTAATTTTTTTTTCAATGCATGCACAGAAAATTCACGTTAGTACATGAATTTTATCAATTATTGATAATGCGTTGACATTTGAAAATTCGTTGATGAATTTGTTGCACGAATCTTGATGAAATGAAGGGTGTGGATAGTTGGTGGATATCATGTTAGTTGTGGTGTTGCATTTTCGATTTATATAGGGTACGTTTTCATGCGCATGCAGACCCATGATGAATCTGTGGCTCCAATTCCTCGCATGCATCATTGTTTGGTCTCCTGTCAACACACTTTGGGGCCTCGCTACATATAGAGAGGAGTATTCCCCCTATATATAAAAGTACGTGGGATTCACCTCATTCTGCTGTCCACGTCGCCTTCTAAACGCGCGCCGTCCGATCAAGCCAACCGACGGTCCAGATCGCGCCAAGAATCGTGCTGCTACAGTACTAGTGTAGCAGTTGAATATCTACCAATCACGCGCTGCCACGTCGCGCTCCGGCGCACCATTTTGCAAAAAAACGCCCGCAAAGGACTATTTTTCAATTTTCGTAAAACCCAGGGGCCTTTCATCAAAATCGTCACCGCAGCTCACTCCTTCCTCTTCTCCTCTCCTCACGCGACGTCGCCGGCGCCGCCGACGCAGCGCACGGCCGCTACAGTCCTTCCCGTCCAAATCGCCGAGCACGGAGACATGCGGCGTCGCGCCCTCTCCCTCCTCGCCCACTCTCGCATGCCAGAATGCCACGCCGTCGCCGGAATCGTCCGCGCCGTGCTCACGGGCCACCGCCGCGTCCGTGCGTCTCGGCGATGCTCCGTCGACCTAAACGCGGCGGCGCCGCCACCTGCGAGCAGCCCACGTCGAGCCTCGTCCCACGCGTCCACCCGCGCATCCTAGGTCGCTTTGCTGCGGTGGCTCCGGCGAAGTCAACGCCGCCGCGGCGGAGCTCGGGCGTCGGTGAAACTTTACATTTTATTTTTACTGCACATAAAGAATTATTTGTAAATTTCTAGTTCCTGTTACTGTAACGAAAAATAGTTTTTTTTCGCCTAGCCGCAGAATTTGTTTCCACTACAACTTAAGTCTTATTCCAATCTGGCAAATTTAGGCAGGAAAGGACATGAGGCAGGGAAGAACAGAAAAAAGAAAAAGGTGCAGTGTTACAAGTGCAAGCAGTGGGAACATATGAAAAGGAACTGTCCAGAACTCAATGGTGGGACAAGTGCGAATATAGCGACTCATAGTGATGATTCGGACGGCGACGCTCTCTTAGTTGCAGGTGGAGTCACGGAGGATGAAGTTGCGGGAGTAGCAGCTGTGTTCCACGGAGGCGGCGAGTCTGTGGCAGATTCGTCGTGTAGCGCTCTGTAAGCTACGAAGAAGACAACCCAAGTCCGGAGTACATGGAAGTTTGACGCTTGGACAAAATTCAAGGTGGTGGAGAATATTCGCCAAGGTGGAGTTTGTTGTTTTTGTGTCGAATATTTGTACACAAGGGTTACGTAGGACTTGGAGTTGTATTAGGTGTGTTAGGATACGAGTAGTATTGTAGTCGGATTCTTGTATCCTTGGCCTCCCATATAATGTGGGGGGGTGCCACACGATGTAACCACGACGATGACAACTTGATAGCAATAGGCACGCAGGGGAGCGGCAGCTTGTGCCGGCGCCTAGGGCGGCCGTTGCGGTATTTTTGGGGGAGGTGCGCCCGTAATCATGCCCGCAGATGTAGGCGTTAAGCGCCGAACCGCGTTAACAAATATCGTACTTCGGTGTCGTATGTTGCTCGCGGGAGGTCGTATGTTGCTCGCGGGAGCGAGGCGGCGACCCTCGTGGGGGACGCGGCGGCGGACGAATCTCGCGGGGGCGCGTCGGCGGTCGCTCACGGCGGCGGCCGCCGAATCTCGCTGGTGGGCTGTGGGCAGCTACCGAATCTCACGGGGCGCTCTGAAGGCAAGGAAGAAGGAGTTGAGGGAGAAAAGATACGAGCGGATAAGGCAACTAGTGGAGGGAACGATCACACGTACACGGACGCGTGGCGTCACCAGTACCCGGAGGATCGGGAGGACGCAGCCCCCGGCTGTTCCTCAGCGTTTTCCCTAATTAAATGGCCTCCGGAGAAGATGTCTCTATTTATTCTTTCTAACTAACAACATTCTTTTTTGTACTCGTATATATACACATCCGTTCAGAATTATAATACTTTTTTCTTCTAAAACACACGTAAATAGACGTGTTTCGGTGTGTACATTCCATCATTTTTGTTCATATAGTCCATATTGAAATACCTAAACATCTTATAATGGTAAACGGAGGAGTATTTTTCGTCCTAACTAATTAATCATGCAACATCTGCATAGAAATCCTGAGCCGTGATTCGTGCCGCGACCGGGATCCTTACGTCCTTCCGGTCACTACGCCAAGTAATGCTGCCGAACGTGTAGTCCCCCTGCAACATCCACACCGGTGACAATGTCACCTTAAACGTGTGCACTCTGTTCGCAGCATCAAATACTAGCACATGCGGCTCAACCTCCATCTTGACTCCGATCGGGCTCTGCACCACGGCACGGTACACGGAGTTGACTTCGCCGACGTTTGTCACAGTCCTTGACACAGTGACTGGACCCCTCAGGTCTGGGACTGCGAGAGAGGGCAGGTTCAGGTGGTACGCCGACAGCGCCGTCTCGTTGCATCTCACTCTGGTCCTCCTGACGAAGGTGCAACCGAAGAATTTGGTGTAGTCACGCGGATCGATATCGTAGACCAGGCCAGGATCGGCCGCGCCGAAAGGGTTGATGTTCCCGCCGCCGTGGTCGAACGGGTCGGCGGTCTTACGTGGCAGCCCCTCCGCCAATATCGGCATACCGCGCTCGTCGGTGACATGCGCTTCATCACCATGCAGAATCAAGAGAAGAAAATATGTGAGGATCATTAGCTCGCTAGGTAGGAATTGATGTTCTCCAGAGACTATTACCGGAGGTGACGATCGCTGATTTTATTGCCGCGGGAGACCAGTCTGGGTGCAGGGCTTTCAGCACCGCGACGACGCCCGCCACATGCGGGGTCGCCATCGATGTGCCGGACATGAATACGTAGGAATTTTCCTTTGCTGCCAAGATGTTGGCTCCAGGTGCGGCTATGTCAGGCTATTTTATCAAAGATATTAACAGATTATACAAAGGCGTCACACTCAACAATGGTTCTAGTTGATGATCAACTGCGACGCAAACCTTGATAATGTCGGGGTAATCACGCGCTGGACCTCTTGAGGAGAAGGCTGCAACCTTTGGCGCCAGTATCTCTTTCCCGGTGACGGTGCGCGCTGGTTCAATCTTTGCCATGGGAGAACTGCTTACAAAATAAAACTTAAAATGTTGCCTCCATTGGTCACAAGGACATGCTTATTTGACTGTACATACCTGGTGGCGGCGACCATGTAATTGAGGATCTTCGTCCCAGTGTCAAGGTCCACCAGAACACAAGCAATACCATGGCAATTTGTGTCAGTTAAAATATCGGTGGTATATTGAGCGAAAATAAGACCAGAGCCCCCGCCATCCAGGACGAATTGTGACGCCGTCGGAGAACGCCCCTTGGGGTGAGGCCGTATTGACCGGGCAAGCAGAGCAAGATTTTTCCTTGAATGTCCGTGCCATTAAGTACGTTTTCCGTACACCTAAATACACAGAGCAAAGGCAATTCGATTTCAAAATTGCCCAGCTAATTCCAAACTAAAAGCAGATAAATTAGTTTACTTACTCGTAAGCGGCGATAAGCCTTGAGAAATTGCTCCGAGCCGAGTTCTTTGCTTGGTAATAGAGAGATTGTCCCTGCACAATGAAATGGGTAGGGTTTCCTCAAGAATACTGCTCTGCTTGTGATCTTTATAGTTGTTTTTTTTGTCGTTAATTCTGTAGGCACGTACCACTATCTGCTGCTTGTTTCCCAGCGTGATCACCGTGGGGAACGACCGGTCGATCTTGCTCGCCGCCACGGTGGTGACCCATGGTGAAGTGTTCGCAACGGTCTGTGGCATGGGCCCCTTGTTGCCGCCCGCATACACGACGGTGATCCCTCTTTGAACCGCATGCAGAGCTCCGAACGAGTTTTCGGCTGGGTAGGTGAGAGACAACGACAACACGTTCACTCCATCGTGGATCGCATCGTCGATGGCAGCGAGAAGGTCCGCTGTGGTGCCAGCGGTAGCATTAGGCCCCCAAAAAACCTTGTACACCGCAATGCGAGCGCGTGGTGCGCCTCCCCGTGCAACCCCCTCGGCGAGGCCGTTGAAACTGGCCGCCTCCACTGGTGAGCCCGCGGCAGTTGACGCACAGTGTGTACCGTGGCCGTTCTGGTCTCGGGGCGAGAGCGAGATATTCTTGAGGACCTCATCTGAAACTCCTGCGCTATAGAACCGTGCACCGATGATCTTGCGGGTGCAATTGTTGATGTCCCAGTCAGGCCCGACTTGGCACTTCCCTTTCCACCTTGATGGCACAGGACCGTACCCTTCGTCGTTGAAGCTTTTTGACTCCGGCCAGATCCCTAATTATTGAGTTAATTTATATGAGAACAGACTTGCTAGGTCGCGAATTATAAGATGTTACATCTTTTTCTGAATCGTATGTGTATAGACACGTTTTGGTCGTTCATTTCAGTCTGTATTAGTTCACACTGAAATATTTAAAACATATTATAATTGAAGTACAGAGATAGTGTTTCTCAATACTAACCGCTGTCAATCACCCCGATGATTACGTCCTCTCCGTAGTTGCTACCGTGGAGTAACCCACTGGCCGGCACCTGGTAGTTTACACCAAGAAAATCCCAGCTCCGCGTGGTGGCCGGAGCGTGCATTTTGCTCCGTTCGACGCTCATTACCTCCGGAAACTCTGCATACATCATCATATGATAGTTTTTTTTTTTGCTAAACTCATCATATGATAGTTGCTCAACTATACAGCTAGCTATGCATGCGAAAACCGCGAGGTACGGATTAGATGGTGCATGGCGACGACTGATAGCTGACCTGAAAGTTGCTTGGCTTGTTCTGGGGTCAGCATGGCGGCGAAGCCTGAGAAGCCATGCTTGTAGTTGTACACCACGGAGGCCGCCGATT
This sequence comes from Poa pratensis, assembly GCA_947311845.1. NCBI lineage: Eukaryota > Viridiplantae > Streptophyta > Magnoliopsida > Poales > Poaceae > Poa > Poa pratensis. The sequence goes on from CAMZMU010000086.1 coordinate 1,520,511, forward strand.
CCTCCTTGCTAAAATCAATGTTTGGCAGTATGGTTTATAATTAGTTTTCTATACTATATATAGGGTGAATAGCTCCTGTGCGACGTCTTTGTGGGGAATTGTCTGCGATGCTACATCTTTCGTAACAATAGCCCTGGTGCGACATGCCTTTGTGCAGAAATAGCCCAGACACGATATGGCCGTTAATTTATTATCCCACGCGGTAAACCCCGTTTGACCGTTCAATGGATAAGTTTATGACAAGTGGGACCTCACGCGTGCGTGCTCTGAAGCGGTGATAATAGCTCCGATGCGACAGCTGCATCTGTTCATCGTGGGGGAACAAACTCTGCCACGCGCCGGCGTCCCTCGGAGCTCACTCCTGTCCTGCCGTCTCGGCTTCTCCGGGCTGGAGGAGATCATCCCTGCGACGGCGGTAGATGGAGCGGCCGATTCGAGCGGTGGCGCGAGAAGAGAAGCGGCAATCGATTCGAGCGGTGGCGCAAGAAAAGAAGCGGCGATTCGAGCGGCGGGCGGCGACGCAGGGCTTGCGGTCGCAATGCAAAGTAAGGGCGTCGAGGGTGGATGGAGGTTGGGGTGGTGCGGGTCGCCGGTCGCGGAGCGACCGGCGGCCCTATTTGTGACTCGTGCAGCGGCGAGAGACAGCAAGCGACCCTACCGGATTTCGGTGAATCAGGTCTTGAAGCGGGCGTGGAACGCTACGGCATCGACGGTAAGGGTTTTTCGCTCGGCGGTCAATCGCCGCCGATGACGAGCAGGGGTACCACATCGAGCAGGAGTTCAGCTAGTTCATCGAGCCTGGACATCGAAGTAGCTTTGATCCTATGCGAGATGAAGAATCAGCTACAGAGCTACTAGATGGAGCTGGAAGCTTGAGCTGCATTATGTAGATAGGAAGTGTAGTGAATTTTGGTAGGTGCCTAAAAGTTCAGGCAATGTTTGTCCAGCGCTGGGAGCGTGTGGGGGAGTAATTTTGTGAACTGGGCATGTGGACTGCATTCTGTCGAACACCCTGGGGGCGTGCTCTGGACATCCCGATGTTGTCATTCGCACGTTTCGTTGGGTGAAACCTTGTAAAAAATGTATATTCTTGTGTTCCTTGTTCATGTGTTCCTTGTTCTTGTGTTCCTTTTTCTTTTGTCAACAATGCAACATACAGCTACCTTTGGCGAACCGTCGAACATGGGGGCGCGCTCTGGACACGCCCGATTGTGGCATTCGCACGTTCCGTCCGATTGAAAACGAGTTAGGAAACAATATTTACATTTTTGTGCGCCACAGTACATTTAGTATAACTTTGTAGTTATATGTTTCCGCTAGTTTGAACCTTACTCTGTTGAGTTTTTGTGAAAAACCGGTCTTGTCCAAATGGCATTGCTTTGTTGATTTTTTCTCAAGTTGAAACCTTGTCAACTAGGTAGAGGCTTATAAAAGATGTCATCTATAGAAGGTTTCTCCTTTTTTGATTTTTTATACTCAAACCCAGGGTCATATGTACTTATCAAATGGTTTATTATGTTTTTTTATTTTTTGATTTGTAAATATTTCCTTCTAATGATGGTAGATTTGTCGCAAACATAGGCATAGCCTAGTGGCAAAGGGTTGATGACTCCCTTTGCCCACCCAAGTTCTAGTCCCCATGCTCGCAATTTAGGTGTTGCACATTATTCCCGGTCCAGTGGCTTCGTGGGTCGGGCAACTGACTATTATAGATTTATCTATAATAGTGAGTTGTCCCATCTACTAAGATGCTGCACTGGGACAATTTTTTTGAATTTTTTAAATAATATGAAAATTATTTATTTTCTTTTGATTTTTTGAATTCAACTTTGAACCAAAATTCAAATTTACATGTTATTTGTGCTAGGCTTGGAGGTTGCAATGATTTCATACTATTATGTACTTGTTTGATCTAACTTGGTCATCAAACCGAGCCTTTTGCTAAGTCTTGAACAAAAAAGTGTTTCAAATGAGCTCTAAAGGTAGGGTAAACGGCTCATTCCTAAGCAAGATTTTTTCGACCTTGTCAAAATCAGCCAAATAACTTTCCTACACATCTATTCTATAGATATATGCTATGTGCGCAGGTTTTACCATTTTTTTGAATATTTTATGATTATTTTGAATTCGGTCAAACCTAAGTTTGACCAACATTTAAACAAGTTTGAACCATGAAAATGAAAAAGTAAGCCTGGATCCTTCTTAGTCACTCCAAAATGAAACTTTGGTGAGTTTTTTGTAAATTTCATGTTGCAAATCCAAAACCACATCTCTTCACACATGAGAGTTCATAGTTTGAGATTTGAGATTTCACACCACATTCAAGCATATTTTGTTTGAATGCATCTAGATCTTGTTTATCAATTGGAGTTGTTAGTATATGACAAACTAAGAACATGTGCACTGGTTTTCCTTTTTTTTTTGATGTTTTTTGAATATTTTATGATTATTTTGAATTCGGTCAAACCCAAGTTTGACCAACATTTAAACAAGTTTAAAATACCAAAATGAAAAACTAAGCTTGGGTCATTCTTAGTCACACCAAAATGAAGCTTTTGTGATTTTTTTCAATTTTTTTAAATTTTCAAAACATCAAACCCTCTCTCACTTTCAAGTAGGAGGTGGCAGCTGTGGCGTTCGTGGTAAGTCATTTGTGTGAAAGATTTCTCATGAAAATACTCATATACCAAGTTTATATTTTTTTTCATAACTATGTCATGTAAGTAGACCATGTGCGCTGGTTTTAGGTTATTTTAATTTTTTTTGAATTATTTGTGCTCATTTGAATGTTTGGTCAAACTTAGCACAAACCGTTGACCGACTAAAAATCAAAGTTTATATTTTTTTTGATAACTATGTCATGTAAGTAGACCATGTGCGCTGGTTTTATATTTATTTGATTTTTTTTGAATTACTTATGCTCAACCCTAACTCATTCCATCGATATCGTGAACGTGTGAATGTTGGAATTGAAATGTGGATATAACAAGTTTTATATTTTTAATAGCAACTTAGTTGCATAAGTAGACCATGTGCGCTGGTTGTATGTTGTTTTGATTTTTTTTGAATTAGTTGTGCTCAACCCTAGCTCATTCCATCGATAGCTTGAATTGTGTGAATGTTTTTCATTTAACTGTGGATATAACAAGTTTTAATTTTTTTTAGCAACGTAGTTGCATAAGTAAACAGTGATCGAAAGTTTCATATTTATTTGATTTTTTCTAAATTATTTATGCTCAACCCTAGCTCACTGAAAACCCTAAACCCCGTCCGAAACCCCGTCCGAAACCCCCCTGCTTCAGAGCCGTTGATCGCTGGTTAGTGAACGGTTGGATCAGAAGGAAACCCCCCGATCCGCGCCACTCCCAGTTCTGCGCTCTGATTGGCCACTCCCAGTTCCGCGCCATTCGTAGGAAAAAAAAACTAAATTTGGGCCCAGCAGCAAGATTTGGCCCGCTGGTTAGTGCACAAGTTTTTTTTAGTTTTTTTTTGAATATGTCAAACACGCATTGGCCACGGCCCAAATGGTGTTTTTTTTCTATTCTCACCGCCTCGCCACGGCCGAACGGCATGGCCCAACCAAATAACGGGCCACGGCCCTCCCGTTCACTTTCCCATGCCACGGCCCACCGTTTTTTTTCCCGACCGCCTCCCGTTCCCCTTCTTATCCACTCAGATGTGTCGTACCCTAGCTATTTCGCACCATTTCAGATCTGTGCCGCCCCCCACACTCCCTCGCCGCCGGCGACCAAATCCACGGGAAACCGCCGCCGCCACCTACAGATCCAGCTCCACCCCACGAAGATGATGAGGCGTGGGGGTTCCAGCTCCCGCGGTGGCCATTCCGTCTCCGGAAATCGCTCCGACGAGGACCGGAAGGCGCGGAAGCGGCCGGCTGACCCCGAACGCGCGAGGCGGGTTCATTCCGACGTCGGTCGGAAGCGCGGCGCGTACAAGTGGCTCCACAGGGGCCTAACGCCGCCGCCAGCGTTCGCCCGTCGTGAGGTGGAGGAGTATGACCGCAGCGTGGCGGCGCGCGGCCGCCGCTACGAGCACGGGAGCTCCTCCGGCGCGGGGAGCTCCCGCATGGCGGCACGAGCGCCACAGCTGCCACCGCCGAAGAGGGAGGAGGAGCAGGAGCAGCAGGACCGCCCACCGCGCCGCGGCCTGCTGCCCGGGAACTTCGCCGCCGACGAGGACCTGGACTGGATCACCGAGGAGGTGATCCAGCGCAGCAAGCAGCAGCAGGAGGACGTCGAGGTGCGCCGTCAGGAACAGGAGGAGCTCAACGAACTCCGCCTCCAGAGCGCTATCGACGCTTCCCTCCACCCCGTCATCGAGGTCAGCTCGGACTCTGACTCCGAGTTCGACTGGTCCGACTGAGCGGCGCCGCCGCCTCGTCGCCGCCGCACCCCCGGGGCTCCGTGTGTGAGCCCAATTTTGGATCTGCGTTTAGGGGTAGGAGCAGCGGTTCGATCCCCAATGTAATTAGTTTGATGAACTACTCGTGTGGCTTTTGATCAGACGAGCCATTCTGCCATTGACGAACTGCTGTAATTCAGTCTAGTATGTCTAATTAAGTTCAGTTTATTATGTGTAATTCAGTCTCCATGGATCATCTGCTTTTCTGTTAGCCTGTAATTCAGTTCAGTTTATTATGTTTGACTGAGACGGAGCTCGCATCTCTCGCCGGCGTTGCCGCGCTTCGTCGCCGGAGAAGAAGAAGAAATGGCAAGGGAGGATGCGCGCGCAGGGGAGGAGGATACAACGGTCGTTGTTGCTGTGTGGGTCCCATCTTATGCAAGCTGACGTGGATAAGTTGTGGGTCCCACCCGTCGGCTCCCCATAATCACCTAACAGACTGCGCTTAAGGACCAAGTCGCAGCAGAGCAATTTGTGCTCACAGAGATGTCGTAGCAGAGCAATTCCTGCCGACGACGTCGCTGCCCATCAATAGCCGTGGAAAAACGTCGCATATGAGCTATTTACCCCTATATATACGGGCAGATTAGCTACATAAGCATGTCATGGTGCGTGCGTACCTTCCGAGTAGAGTGGCGAGCATATCATGGTGCGAAGCGACGACGCCGTCGGGGTGCCCATGCTTCACGTCACCTAGGTATACTATGTAAAGCTAAACAGACACACACAGGCCGGGTTAGCTAACTGAATGAACTACTAGAACATTTATATATGCGAGCTCCGATCGAGCGTGCTCAATCAATTACCTTACGAGAATCGCCATGTACTCTGCATAACAGCATGCAAAGGCAAAGCAGTAGAGCCGAAGCTACACGCGAGCGGGAGCAAGAAGAAAAGCCCATCGTTGCAGCTGTTGGTTGTGAGAGCCGTTGTGGTTCCCATGGCTGTTAATGGAGGACTGATTTTTATAGACCCGGTAATACTATTTGCCTCATGACACTGTCTTTTTATCGACCCGGCATTCTCCCGAACGCGTGCGACGTTAACCTTCAACTAACATATGCTTAGAATTATCAGTTGAATTAGTACGGTTGCTGACTTTTATGCTCAGACATTTTTAGTTGAATTAGTCCGATTTAAGGTGTGTAGTAGTTTTGCCCATACTACCTACCGTTAGTTGCGAATTGGACCCTTTCTTTTCTCTGGTTAAACTCCAGTTATGCGTTAATTTGTAGAATGGATGTGATTAGTGGGTACATACGCTATCTCAACTTATTGTATAGCTTAAACGTCTTTCATCTGACGCCCTCCCCTAAAATGAATGTAGCTTAAACGTCTTTTTCTCTGACCTAGGCTCCCCTAAGCGTGATGGATGCATGTGACGTTGATGGTTGAGATTTGAGAAGAAGACTTCATATACTCATAAAGTCAATGAGTATACTTGCTGCAAGTCACCCAAATGGCATTGTATCATCATACTCTATGATCTATACGAAGTGCCATGTCAAATATCATGACCATGTCGTGCAAATGGTGACAAAGTCTATCCGATCCTGAAATAGATGTCTTGTAGGATATGCTTTCCCCTTGCTCCCGGAGCAAAAAAACTAATTCAAGGGTGGTTAATTTGTGAATTGGCTTCGGGGTGACCAGGAAGGAACCATCAGCAATGCAGATATGAACACCTACTACTGGATTTAATTTAATAACTTGAGTTCTTAGTACGAGCACCTAGATGTTTATTTGATAACACTAATTGATAATTAAATATATCAATGTTTAGTTCCAACTAGCAAAGGGGCCCTCGCAAATGCGAGGGAATCACTGTTAATTTATTAATTTTTTTGATTAATTAATCTCGTGTTATGAAGATGTTTCTTACTCCTGTTTACCTTATTTGGTATAAAATACGCACCGTTGAGACATGGATTCTACCTTGAAGGCGTGAACTTAATTTTTATTTATCGATGGATATATTGCAAGGAGATGAGATTAGAAAGCATTTAAATATTTTGTATAAAAGATCTAATGATATTCACTCTTTTCTTTTATATCTTATTTATACAATCAGACACGAGATTGCCGGTCACCGACCAAACTAATATGTAATCTGCACCCTCGCTATTTAGATCAATTGTGGCTTTACAGATTAAGAAACTCATACTAACACCATGATCTCCTATGTATGGAAAGAGTTTCAGTATTTTCAAAATAAAATTAATTTTATTAGTAAATTTTGTGTGTTATTGTCCTAGTATAAAAATAAATACTATGCAACAAAAATGTAAGTATGTAAACGCGTAAATTTGGTACGAATAGCATGGTTTTGTATTTATTTCTAGTTGTCTATATGGGTCCATATATAAAATCAAAGTAAAAAAAATGTTACTGCCCTTGATTTTTTAGTAAACTAAATAGAAGGGTTCCTTCGCCCCTTTACTTCAACTTTCTAATCAACTAATCTTACCCTTATTTATCATATGGTCTATTAGTTTTTGCCACTTTGTGCAATATATCTCTATGTTCTTGATGATATCTCACTAATGGGCTATGCTTTTTTACGACTATTCAACCCATGCTTGGTCTGGCACACACTCAACCCTACCATTACTGAGTCTAGAAGATAACACTTGCGACCAAAAGAAAATTGAGAAGCCAATCAAATCCCATAATACATAAACTGTTCTACAATGGACTTAATTTTAGACATATATGAAATAAAATTTTGTCTTTATACTATTTCTACTGTTTATTTTCTCTCCCAAATTTGTATGAACACACCTGTTCATTTCAATTATTTCTCATTGGTTACTTTACCCCTAAACCGAGATTGCCGCTGACCCAATAGTTACATTTTCTTAAGTCAACGAAATCGTTGGCGGAGATCCACCTAGTTAGATTTATTCTTGGAAGCAATGGATGGTAGAATGACTATAAATTGTTAGTCGTCTCTCCCTACCAAAGATAGAGGATTTGAATTCCATTTTAGTTTATAGGTTGGGTGAAATAATTAAATACATTAGGGAAGATGGTATAGCGAGAAAGTTTTTAAAAATAGACCATATAAATTGTTTCGGGGAGCAAAGTGGAATTCTCTCTGGATATTTTACTTGTCGGCAAACATATATGACTAAAACCTAATCTATAACAAAGGTGGAGGTGTGCGACCACATGAAAATAGAGAACTCACGATCTTACCCTCGTCACTGACTTACTTCCAACGGCAAAATACCAAAATAAAATACATCCCATGTTTAAAAATAGATGTAGTTTAAATTTTGGGCAGTTTCATTATGCATAGGAAAATAGTTTGGATTTTTTTTGTAAAAGTATTTTCTCGACGGATATAATGTTCTTTTCAGCGAAGAAATGGTAAATTCAATTTATTATCTACGAATTAGAAGTCAGGAATATAGATTGAGCTGGTCGACATTACACCTCTAGGAAGTGATTTGGATCTTTGCCTGGCAGAGGTGATATTCTCTTCTTGGCTGATTTTCTCATGGTGACGACAATAATACAATGAGTCAGGGCAAGGTCAGTGAGATGTGGATGGCGCTAGAGAGTACCCAGGTAACATGCACAGATAGATCTAACAGGCCGATGGTATAATAACTCTTGAATGAAGTTATAAATCTAAGGTTGTAATCTACTAAGAAAAGGAGAGTCCACTGGATGGACAGTTGGATGTTTTTCCTTACAACCTATCTTTTTTTCCCTATACTCTTGTGTGCATATTGAACCGAGACCACTCCGCGTAGAATGGTGCTTAAGGCATTAAATTATGGAGAACTGATTCTGGTGTCCCTTTTCGCGGTGGGCAACAGGGATGGCAATGGGTACCCATTACCCGTGTACCCTGCGGGTAAAAACCCTATTAGGTTAAGGGTATGGGACAAAAATTTACCCATGGGTATATAAATGGGGAAATATCATATCCATCGGGTAGTTAGGGTATGGGTATGGGATCGTATAACCCATACCCGCGTATCTATGTACCCATCTATAATGTTGACAAGTGGGTCACCTCTAATATCCTAATGTATTAACTTTTTCCCTAATCACGCTAGCTAAAAACTCTAATGTGCAGTCAAACTATCTCTATAATTTATTGTGATTTCGTTAACTTAAAGTGTATGAACATGTTTGTTTTAATGATTATGTTGTTGTTTAAAAAAATTATGTGTTGTTTTTATGGGCAAGTATTTTTGTTTATGGGAATGTGTTGTTGTTACAACATGTTCTTGTACATTGATGTTTAAAATGTGCTACTATTAGCAATTTATGATTATATGTTCATTTCTACACCTATTTATACTCGATTTGATGTGTTGTAAAGACGTGTATTTTTTACCCGCGGGTACCCATCTACGCTGCCAGGTGACGGGTATAGGAAAATTTTATACCCTTGACGGGTACGGGTACTGGTGGCGGATACGTTTAGAGTGTGTTGGTAAGGGTATGAGATGGATCCACCCGTACCTATACCCTGCGGGTGCCATCCCTAGTTGGCAAGCTTAGAACAATCACCTTTTCCCCAATTATATCTTGAATCGGAAACATATGACATCATAGACTTGTAGGCTCTCACTTACTTTTTTTCTTGAGTTGTCCTACACGTGATTGTGATTGATCCTGCCCGTCAAAGACATATATGCATATGCATGTGAGACGTGATATCCATGTGTACAGACGTTTTGAAAATACTAGTATACGTGCACGTGCAACGCACGTCTATATAATGTTGGTTTTGCGACTGTACTAATTTATATCTATACAGACTAAAATAAAGTTGTATGTGAAATTTACGCGGACAACGATGTGATTCTATGTTGTTAATATCACTGTTTATCAGTAATTTAATTGCAGTTTATCTCCACAAGTTCTAATTGTGATACCACATTCAAACTTTCATGTATATATTTTTTGGAAAATAATTATCAATCTTATGTACATGTTAGCAAGCCAGAATAGACATAAAGCATATTTACATGATCTTGTTCTAAATAATAAACCTGTTCAACAGGGAGATACTATAGCAGCCGGTGTCCCGTGTTTTAATCCCATGGACCAAATTAAAACACCATTCAGAACTAATGAAGTAGACGATGCTCTCCAACTACAATAAAAGGAAACTGTGCCGGTTCCCCAAATCATCCGGTGCCCATGAAAAATTGTTCTGTGCTCAATACCTTCTGAAATGGTGCCTGTACAGAACATGGCAGAAAACATTCTTACAGCGGTGCAACCAGAACCTGTACTCCCTTGATCGACATCTGATGGGCCTAGCATGGATTTATGGAAATGACCAGCTCTAATATTATCAAAACAACATCTCATAATACAAGAAAAATGACAAGGTGCCAATTCGAAATTGTTCTGTGCCTAAATAACAAGCGGTGCTCAATACATTATGGAGCAGTGCTACGCACGTTTTGATAATTAAAAGGAACAATTTACAAGTAAGAAAAATCATATCAAGATTTACGTGAATTACTTCTTTTTGGTGCAATTTAATAACAGCACAGATAACTCACAAAAATGATAACACTGTGACATCAATAATTTATTGTTTCTTTGATGTTCACCAAAACAACCTTTTTTTTATTTTTGTGGATCGCATAGTAGGAAGTTTTGACTTCTCCTTAGACTTATCTATATGAATTCCTCATGAAGCACGTAAATTACAATTAACTTGGAGAGTTTTCCAACCCTTTGAAATTCTTTTAACAACCGTATCAATCTTATTTCACATAACACATGTTTAACCAAGGTAAATAAGAACGGGTTAGTTGGGAACCTTTCATTTTTACTCGAAGACAAACGTAGTTTCACTTTAAAAACATAATTATTTGACAATACATATATACATGTTGATGGCTTGTGTACTTGTTCCAAAAAAACTCTGAGACGATCTCACTTTACGTACCAAATGTCAACCTCAATTACGATCTAGTTTCAGTAGACAACAAACAACAAAATCCATTTACTTCATAAATTTAAGCATGCAGTAGTCATATAATTTCTGCTGAGTACGACCATGGTATGCTAATTTGATATTCTGTTAGAATTCGAAATAATATTCCATCAGATTTATAGCTATTTAAAAATCACACATATATGAATTAAAAATTCACCACAAGAACATGAAGCTTGGCATGTTAAAAAGTGTACTTGAAGCTCGGTGTAACACACTGAATTTCGTCAATTCACCCATAAACATGAGTACTCGTACAGATTGGTGATTACAGCTTGGTCCATATCCGGAGTAAATTTGTTTGGGTCGTGAGAAAATTATATAAATATAATATTGCACATATCAGGAACGCAAGTACACGGTCAGCTTGAACCAAGCTTGTGGTCTTGGTTCCATGATTCGGGACTTACCTCCAGACCGCCGGGTGATGAATCCGAAGGAGCCAGCCGGTAGGCAGCATCCCGGAGGCCGTCTCCAACTGCACCGACCTCGTCTCCCTCGACCTCAGCCTCAACCTCATCAATGGCTCCATCCCTCAATCCTCACCATTGTCATCAACACGGCAACAACATGCTCGCGTAGCTTCAAACCTTCTCGGTGCAGCAGGGGAGCGCCATGGACACCCGCCTCACCGCATCTTTTAGCTTGCTTTGAAGATGGCACTGTGCAGGGAACTGGACGGCGGACAGGGATGCAGGTCGCGTGCAGGGCTCGCGCGAACGCCCGCCCTTGGACAAACAACAAGTTGGAGGCAGCGGCGGTCGTGTAGGGCCGCGGCGGCGGCTTGCAGGGCTGCGGCGTTTAGGGCGGCGATGTGGTCGCGTCGGTCGCATCGGACAGGTCTGTGGCGGCGGCGGCGTCCCATACTCCCATACTCCATCGATTCGTGGAGCCATGCGTCTGCACAGCCTGGTGAGCAATGAACGTGCACTGCCGTGATGCCACCAAAATCTATAGGTCGCAGGAGCAACAGAACAGAGCCGAGCATGATAAGGCAAGGGCGGAAAGGGCGGGATCGTCGGGCGGCATGGCGGGGTCGTCGTGCGCTGATTGCTTTTTGTTTTTCTTCTTCTAAAAACAGCCGGGCAACGAACCGTTTCTTTTTTTGGGTGGCAATCCCCGTAATTTCTATTAAACCGAAAAGGTACACAATCTGGATCGTTGATCAAATGAACGTCTCAGATTTAATGTATCAACATAACACAACACAAGTTTGCTCTTTTAATAATATAGTATAGATAGGAAAAGTGCCCGTGCGTTGCAACGGCTTTAACAAAAGTTAGTACATACTCACATCCTGGAAAATAACATGTGTGTTGCGACGAGAAAGAAAAATCAGTGGAATAACACAGGCAAGTGGAGAAATATCAACGGACTTGATCGCTTGACTGTCTTCATTTAGATTTTCCCATTGCCATTTTGGTGCACCATCTAAAAGATACAGGAAATGCGACAGATCAAAGGTGCATGAAGGAAGTTGCAGAAAGTAGTAAGAGTGTACTACTCAACAAACTAACTGTTTAATCAACAATTCAATCCCATCGAAAGGGAAAGAAACCTATGGTGTCACGCAGCCGCCGCCGGAGCCATATTCATCTTGCTTTCCTTGGCCAACGATCTACTCCAAGCGCAAGCGCATGAGAGTTTGAGATTTCGGTTTCGGTTGTCTCATGGACATACCAGACCACCGGTCGAGATCCACACAGGGACTATGGCATCGAGGGAAAAAGAAAGCCACGGCCTTAGATTGGAACATGAGTTGATGATGCATTGATTTGGTGGAGGCCGGCCGGCCGGCCGGCCAGCAGACACGGCAAGGTCTTTTGAACCGATCCATCTTGAAAGAATGCGTGTCCGCTGGTTGTCTGTTCCCTTGATTGATGACGCGAGGTAGATTGGAACATGAGCTGATTGATGTATGGATTTGGTGGAGGCCGGCCGGCCAGCCGGTGGCACCAGCACTTCCTGTGCGGGCGTGCGGCCATGCGGCCATGCGGGCAGGAGCTAGTTGAGGGGTTCCAGGAGCGCGGCGACAAACACCTTTCGGTCCGCGTCCCCGGCCAAGCTGCCGCCGACGGCGCGGCGGGCGCCGTGCATTGTAGTTGACCTGAAAGCTCCGGAGATCGGATCGGCTGCTGAAAGCTCTGGACCTGCCCCCTGGGGATCGGATCGCTCGCGGCTTGCTCCAGAGATGTGTGCCGATCTTGAACCAGGTCGATATGGCGGGCGGTGGCTCGTTGGTGAGGAAAATGATGGAGAGGCAAAGGGCAGGTCGATGCGGCGGGCGACGGCATGGAGGTCCTTCTCCAGGGCGAAGAGGTAGTTCCTCCGCGCGTCGGGTTTGACCGGGCCAATAAACTGAAGACTCGAAACGTTTTTTTCACTTTGCGGTGGCAGCACGTACGAGCCGAATCCGGACCTCTTTTTCGAACCGTTTTTTCCATGACTTATGGGTGGCAGTGGTGGGTAATTGTTGCGAACTTTAGGGATATTTTTAACGTCGTACGAGAAGAAGACTTAATACTTTTATTATTAGGTATAGATATAGAAAGGACTCTGTATTCCTGATACAAACATGTGGCTAAGTCCTTCATTCAGGTACGGTAGTTTTATGTGTCACGCTAGGAATTTGTGTTTTTTTCTGACAAAAGCTAGGAGTTTGGATATTTCTATCCAGGTCGTACGTGATCGATAATGTCTGTTTTTTTTCCTAGCTTTTCTTTTCTTTACGTGACACGTTTGGGAAGGTCGTGTCTTCATGTCTTTTCTTTTTTGACAAAGCTAGCTGTTGGGATATTTCCACACAGGTGGTACGTGATCGATAATGACTGCTTTTTCTCGTAGTTTTTTTTTGTACGTGACCTGTTTGGGACATGTCCGTGGATAGATTCATTTGTTTTTTTAGATAAAGGGCTTTATTAATTAAAGAGTTTAAGCATTACACCCGGCCTCTGCATATAGATGCACACAGCCGCAATCCAAAGAAGTAAGGAAAACAAAAAGTTGCACCAGCCGAAATACAAAGACGGCAATGCGTAGATGGCCGTTCCCGTCTATGGAGATCCGTCTATGAACCTGGTATTCCAGCACCTTTCAGCAGCTTTGAGCCTAACATATACAACCAGACCAAGGAAACAAATAATCAGGCTGAGACTAGTTCTAGAGTCATTCTTCCTCCTCTTATGTCGAAGACAAAAGGAAGTGGAACCAAGGCCGGAAGTAAGGCCAAAGCTGCTGCTGCTGAGAATAAAACTTTGTACGATGAAAGGTTTGAACGTGGACGGAGAATCTGCAGTGTGTGTGGACTGAAACAGAAGCACAACGCCAAAATTGCCCTTTACTAGATGACCCACCAAATTATGGTCCAGCAGCTGTCAGGAAAAGTACTGCTGGTCGAACAGTTGTGAAAAAATCTTGTACAGCTCCTGCTGCAAAGAAGAATTGTGTTGCTGACCAACCTGCAGATGATGCATCTAAAGGCAAAGTAATAAAAGGGAGGCTTTGTGGGTATTTGATGCATGTAAAATGCATACATGAACTTTGCATTATTTTACTTATATTTCAATCATATTTGCATCATATAAGGGTTGTATCATTGTTTATGATGATTTTGAGAATATTTCACAAGTTCCCCTATTTTTCTGGAATTAACCCTGCGCAGGCAGAAAACCCTATTTTCTATGTTTTGATGTTTCAGGGACCCAAACGACGTCCAAATGACCTGAAAATTTACGAGCATCAATATTTGGAAGGAAGAAGACGTTGGAGCGAAGGAAGCAAACAAGCGGAGGCCCGAGGCCCAAAAGGGGGTGGCCCACGCGGCTACAGTACCTGGCCGCGTGGGGCCCACCATCTGGAGCCTCGGAGCTCCGATGCCGTCGATCTTTCTTCAGAAGCTTCGTCTTGACCTAAAACCGACTATAAAAATAGTCACCGAGGCTCTTCGGAAAGGAGCGTCGCAGAAACACAGAAACCACGAAACAGAGACTGGAGTTGTAGATTGGAGGGGGAAAACTCCGGCGGGGCGCTGCCGGAGAGGTCTCCACCCCCTCCAACGACTTCTCCACCGTATCCATGATGAAGAGGGAGTAGTCCACCCCTGGACTATGGGTTTGTGTAAGTAACTTATGTATCTCTCTCTCTCTTGAGCTTCACTAATTAGCACTGTATGAGCTGCTGAACATGATTACGGTCATCTATGTAATACCTTTGTGGTGGATCTTTTTATGAGTTAATATATGTTTGAGATTGCAATTGTTTTGTTTCAAGTTATGAAAGTAGATGCATATTATGTACCCGTTCTTGTTTACTTGTTATGATCAAGCATGTTTATGAGAGCGTGTGTGGGGGAACGTGTGCATTAGATGGAGTAACGGGGGTGGCTAGTGCGGTGAACGTGAGAGAAAGTTCCGCGATCCATTTGGGTGTTTTACCTTACTTTGTTACCTCACTAGGGATAAACAAAAATCTTGTTACCGGAGTGTGGGTGTGACCATTGCCACTTCTCCATGACTAGATCTAGCAAGTTTTTATTTTAACTTCATGTCAAGAAACTTAATGCTATGCTCTGATTTATCTTAATACTAAGGTGTTATGATTTAGTTCGCATCTTAGTGGAGTATAAGAGAGATTAATAACCAAAAGATCTGTATGTTAGGACGTGATGCCCATATGATTAATAACTTGTCATGAAACCTTTGTTGTAATCTCATATGTTAACTTTATGTGTTCCATTGTCCACCACTTTATTAAATAGAGAGTGCATTAGTGAAACCATGAACCCCGGTCCATTTTTAATGATAAGAAACACCTTTCCAACCACTTTTAAGCATTTTCTATTTTCAGCCATTTATAAATCCGAAAATACAAAAATACTTTTGCATCTTGCATTCATCATATAAAACCCAAAAATATCATCCATCATTGTTTCCATCATCCTTGCATATTTATTTATCATCATTGCATATTTATTTATTGTTTTGTATTCATAACATTCTCACACCTTGTGCTTGACAACCACTTGGTGAGGTTGAGGGCACAAAACAATTTATTTTTGTTTGCAGGTTTCCAAGGGAAGGATAAGGAGGTAAAGCTTTCACTACTGATTCCCGAGAGTTGGATATAAACCCTCGAGTCACCCCTCGTGGGGAAAACCGTCTTGCCCGTACTACACACTCTGCTATTGGGGTCTCAACCTAACCCATTTAAGGGCCATAAAGACTAAGTTTTCTGGCGCCGTTGCCGGGGAGTCAGAAGCAACTAATTCACTCGTCAACTACGCCATCAAGTTTTCTGGCGCCGTTGTCGGGGAATCATTGCTGCAAAGTTTTATCCAAGGGTATCTCACAACAAGTCAACTTCATCACCAACTTGTGCAAACACCTAATCTTGGGGACGTTGCACCTACGTGAGCACCATCTTATCCATCTTTACCTTCAAATCATTTTATTTTGTTTGGTTATTGTCTTGCATTTTCTGTTGCATTTGCATTTCGGTTTGCATATTTATTTTCAGTTTTGCATAAAAAATTAAAAACACATAAAAACTTGAAAAATGGGAGAAGAACTAAGTTGTGTGATTACACAAACACTCCAAATGATCAATTTATTGCTAGGCCCATTGCCACACCTGTGATAAAGCTGATAGTTATGAAGTAAGTCCTAGTTTGTTGAACTTGATAACTAGGGAACAATTTGGCGGTAGTGCTATGGAGGATGCCTCTATGCATCTTCATGATTTTGTTGAAATATGTGACATGCAAAATTTAAAAATGTGGAAAGTGATATTCTAAAACTGAAGTTATTTCCTTTCTCACTTAGAGGAAAAGCTAAAGAGTGGTTGCATTCATTACCTATTGATAGCATTAAAACTTGGGATGATTAAAAGAAGCTTTCATTAAGAAATACTATCCTCCTGTTAAAATTTTGCAAAATAGAAACAACATTCTTTCTTTTAGGCAAAATGAAAATGAACATGTTGCATGGCTTGGGATAGGATTAAACTTATGCTTAGAACTTGTCCATCACATGGGGTCAACGAATGGACCATATTACACTCTTTTTACAATGGTCTAAATTACATGTCTAGAAATATTCTTGATTCGCTGCTGGAGGTGCTTTTATGGGAAAAACTATAGTAGAAGCTAAGAACATATTGGAAAGTATTTTGCAAAACTATAGTCAATGGCATACTGATAGAGCACCTAATCCATCTAAGAAAGTAAACTCCATAGAAGAAACAAATGATTTGTCATCTAAAATGGACACTATTCTTGCTTTCATTAATAAACAAAATATTGAAAATGTGCCTTTGCAAGAACTAGTTGGTAATAATCCTGAAAATATTGATGTCAACTTCATTAGGAACTATGGTAATAATGGGTATGGTAATAACAATTATAATCTTATAATAAACCCCCATATGTGCCAAACAAATATGCTACTAGTGTAATGTTTCTAGTGATTTGGAAAACACCATTAGATCATTTATATCTACTCAAAAGGAGCTTAATAAGGAATTTATATCTAAGTTTGAAAAACAAGACTCTTTGTTTGAAAGGGTAGATCAGCTCACTAAGGAAGTTTCCTCATTAAAGAACACCATTATAGCTCAAAAACATGAGGAAACAATTAAATATTGTCAAGAGGTTATAAATAAATCTTGGGAACATATTCATGAGCAAGAGAGAATTGCTAAGGAAACTATTATGGTAATGAAAGAGAAAAAGTTGAGGAAGTTAAAATGCTTAGTGAAGTCAAGGAACCATTGCTTGACTTAGAGAATTGTAGCTTGCATGAATTAATATCTATCTTACAAAAATTTGCAAGTGATCCTTCTATTAATGTTAACCAAGCAGGTTTTGGTTCTTATATTGCTAATCATGTTTAAAAGAAAAGATTGCTAGGTACAACCAAGAGCTATGATACCACCTAAGCTTGGGGATGTATGGATTCCCAAAGTACTAGTAACCATTGGAAAAGAGACACACCATGCTATACTTGATCTAGGATCTAGTGTCTCTGTTTTATCTAAAGAACTATATGAAGTACTTGAATTAAAAATCTTGAAAAATGCTCTATTGAACTTGCACTTGCTGATGATTCCATTAAACATGCTTTAGGAAAGTAAGTGATGTTATGGTAGAGTTACATATGACATTTGTGCCTGTTGATTTTCTAATCATGGATATGGGGAATAAAACCTCTAGTCCAATTATTCTTGGAAGACCTTTTCTTCGTACACAGGTGCTATCATTGATTCAAAAGAAGGGAATGTGAAGTTTCAGTTTCCACACAAGAATGCATGGAACACTTCCCAAGGAAGAGGGACACACCAAAGTTCAAGCTCCCTCATGAGCTTCGTCCACTATAAAATCAAGTAAGAAGCCTAGCTATATGGCTATAAAGAAAGCGCTTTACGGGAGGCAACCCGGTTGTTTTTATTTTGATTTTCTTTGTGTCCTCTTGCTGTAACAAGAGACTTAGTTTTAGTTTAGTTTCTGGAATTTTTAATAAAGTGCCAAGTTTTACTCATTTTGGTTTGAAAAAGTTGCTTATAGCGTTCGGAGATTTATTCCTGCACGAATCTGTGCACGGTATGATTTTTAATTCTTATTCTGTAACTCCGAATGAGCTCATATTTAACTGTAGTGCAACTTTTCATCCTCTGTATGCATGAATTTTTCGGAATTTTTGACAAATTTAAGTAGGGTAGAAAAATACGTTTTGCTGCTGCTGTTTTTCTGGACAGATTCTGTCCCATTTTGTTTGATGCATGCTTAGAACTTTTAACTTGAATCTTTTTGATCCAATTGAGTTTATGAGTAGGCATACAACATTATACTTTCTGGACATTCATATGAATTTTTGTCTAAGGATTATATGCAGCAAGAAATCTATTTGTTTATCACTACTAATGTCACCCCACAGAAAAGAAATGGGAGAAACGGTGTTTTGAAGTTTTTTCACAGGGATTAGAGGAGATGCACCAAGAGCTATCCAAGGATGGTGAAGACCATAAGCTTGGGGATGTGAAGACAACCCCACTGGACCTACACACTCTCGGTTTGCACACGTCTAACTTCTGTTTTTCGATCGAAACACTTTATCGCATAAACTTGGAGCGTCTTTTTGTTTTTTGGTTTGATTTTTATTTTGAGACCACCACATATCATTTATATATGAGAGAGCTACTGGAAATTTGGGTTGAATTATGTTGGATGCTATTAAAGATTGGGAAAAGGGATGTTTGAGTTGATTTTAAAAGATACATATAGTTGCATGATTCATGAGCTTGTTAATGAGTAATAATTTGCAAGTATTTTATCAAGAGCTATCTTTTATTCATGTTTTGATGCTGAATGTTATTTATTTGTTTAACATGGATTAGTTAGTTCTATGGACACTCATGCATGCATTTAGATGGTCAACTTTCTCCCTCTTGCTAGCCCAAAAATTCCAACAAGTAAAAACTTGTTTCCAACACCTTCAACCAAAGTTTTTCCAGTGAGTCCACCATATCTACCTATTAGCTTTATGCTATTCCGAGTATGTTTATCATGATTTTGTTTATCTATACCTCTGAATGAAAATGCTTATGTTGTTGATTGTTATGGGAAAAGTTGGTTATAGAGCTCTCACGAACTTGATGCACACTTTACTTTTATTGCATAATAACATGACCCATTGTGATTAAAATTATGATGTTGTGGCTTGACAAATGTCTTTGGTTGAGAGTTAGCTCATATGTGCTGTCACATGGCAAGCTTTCAACATTGCACTTCATTCATTTAGTTGATATCATGTACTTTTGTTTATGGATGCTTACCATGGGTGAAATAAATGTGGAAATGAAGTGGTTTAAATGAGTTTGTATAAATGGTTAGAGAGACGCCTGGGCCGCTAATCTAAGCCATGCATCATTCATGGTGGAAATTTACTTACATGCTATGGTGAACCTTCTGTGATACACCTTACAATAAAAAGCTATCCAATGGTAAATAAAAAGGGTGTTGAGATTGTTCATTATGTTTGTTTGTCTTGTCATTTTGATATGGGCTTGTTCCATATCCTGGGACAAGAGGTACCCCAGTTGACGCTCTTAATGATACTATTTTACTTACAATGATATTTAACTTGAACTTGCTTTGTTTCCAAGTTGAGTAACACATGGAGTAGGTACTTGTATTCAAGGGGCATGAGACTTTCAACCTGTACTTTGTCAAGCACACTACTCATATTTGCTTTCACTTTAAACTTAATCATTCAAGATGCTATGATAGGGGAATGAGAGCTTGACACCAAGGATTACCACATTACAATCATTAACTTAAGTAGAGAGAAGTTAGATGAAACTTATTCATGCTTTACCTCTACTCATATATATATCTTTCCAAAGTGTCCACCTTTTATATTCAGATTTTCATCTACACTCTATGACCATTGTAGGATGTTCTTACTTATCATTATGCATACTGTGGTCCATAGTTTTTCTTTATGTTACACTTTGTGAATTATCATTGAACATCCTTGCATTGAATACTTGATATCACTTCATAAACTATCTTGCATATTGCTACTCTTTTAAGAATGAATCATTTGACTCTATGTAGCAATAGTAATCATCTTTGATATCCATTGATAGTATTAAATTGCAAAGTCCATGTTAGTTTTATCACCTTCATACTCGAGGACGAGTATGGTTAAGCTTGGGGATGTTGATGCATGTAAAATGCATACATGAACTTTGCATTATTTTACTTATATTCCATCATATTTGCATCATATAAGGGTTATATCATGTTTTATAATGATTTTGGGAATATTTCACAGTTCCTATTTTTATGGAATTAACCCTGCGCAGGCAGAAAACCCTATTTTCTATTTTTAATGTTTCAGGGACCCAAACGACGTCCAAATGACCTGAAATTTACGAGCATCATATTTGGAAGGAAGAAGACTTGGAGCGAAGGAAGCAAACAAGCGGAGGCCCGAGGCCAAAAGGGTGGCCCACGCGGCCAGTACCTGGCCGCGTGGGACCCCCATCTGGGCCTCGGAGCTCCGTTGCCGTCGATCTTTCTCCAGACTCGTCTTGACCTAAAACCGACTATAAAAATAGTCCCCGACGTCTCTTCGGAAGGAGCGCCGCAGAAACACAGAAACACGAAACAGAGACCTGGAGTTGCAGATTGGAGGGGGAAAACTCCGGCGGGGCGCTGCCGGAGGGTCTCCCCTCCAACGACTTCTCCACCGTCTCCATGATGAAGAGGGAGTAGTCCACCCTGGACTATGGGTTTGTGGAAGTAACTTATGTATCTCTCTCTCTTGAGCTTCACTAATTAGTACCGTATGAGCTGCTGAACATGATTACGGTCATCTATGTAATACCTTTGTGGTGGATCTTTTTATGAGTTAATATATGTTTGAGATTGCAATGTTTTGTTTCAGTTATGAAAGTAGATGCATATTATGTACCCCGTTCTTGTTTACTTGTTATGATCAAGCATGTTTATGAGAGCGTGTGGGGGAACGTGTGCATTAGTTGGAGTAACGGGGGGTGGCTAGTGCAGTGAACGTGAGAGAAAGTTCCGCGATCCACTTGGGTGTTTTACCTTACTTTGTTGCCTCACTAGGGATAAAAAAAATACCTTGCTACCGGAGATGTGGGTGTGACCATTGCCACTTCTCCATGACTAGATCTAGCATGTTCTTATTTTAACTTCATGTCATGAACTTATGCTATGCTCTGAGTTATCTTAATTACTAAGGTGTTATGATTTAGTTCGCATCTTGGTGGAGTATAAGAGAGATAATAACCAAAAGATCTCTATGTTAGGACGTGATGCCCATATATTATAACTTGTCATAAACTTTGTTGCAATCTCATATGTTAACTTAGTGTTCCATTGTCTACCACTTTATTAAAGAGAGAGTGCATTTGTGAAACCATGAACCCCGGTCCATTTTTAATCATAAGAAACACCTTTCCAACCACTTTTCAGCCATTTATAAATCCGAAAATACAAAAATACTTTTGCATCTTGCATTCATCATATAAAACCCAAAAATATCATTTATCATTGTTTCCATCATCCTTGCATATTTATTTATCATCATTGCATATTTATTTATTGTTTTGTATTCATAACATTCTCACACCTTGTGCTTGACAACCACTTGGTGAGGTTGAGGGCACAAAACAATTTATTTTTTTGCAGGTTTCCAAGGGAAGGATAAGGAGGTAAAACTTTCACTACTGATTCCCCGAGAGTTCGATATAAACCCTCGAGTCACCCCTCGTGGGGAAAACCGTCTTGCCCGTACTACACACTCTGCTATTGGGGTCTCAACCTAACCCATTTAAGGTCCATCAGTATTGCGGAGAATATACAAAAGGACACAATGCTCTGTCATGTCCTCAGAGAAAGGACATATCACAGAAACTGAGTGCTGCTAAAAAGAGTAATTCTTTTTAGCACATGCAAAACATGTGCTAAACTGAGTCCATGGGATTAGTGGGATTCTAGGAAAGGGGACACATGGGTCCCGCGGATCCCGTCAAATTACTACATCAATGCTATTCAGGCCGAGCATGAGTCCAGCAGTATCATCACGATAAACACCTTCATCCGCACGGATGAGCTATTTCTGATATCGTGCCGGTACACCGGACGGCACAGGCAGGATTAGTGGGACAGTTATCGCTAACGCTAGCAATGGACAATGGAGTTGGTACAGGACATCCTTCGCGTGCCCTAGGTATAAAAGGTCCGACTCCGACATCAAACAAGCAAATCCTAGACAGCCAACGCAAGCCGCCGAGAAACTTCATTCCTCGTAAAAATAATATAACTTTAAGTTAATTTTAAGTGGTGAGAAATAGATTAGAAGTCATGAGGGTTGATGATTTCTTTCATGGAGATCGAGCATAACACCGATTCGTCCCCTTCACACCCGATATTATCATGGCGCTAGCTAGGGTGTAGGTTATATGGCTATAAAAGGACAATGTAAATAGGATAAACCATTGGATAACTTTGTAGTGGAACTTGCTTCACAGACAAAGATATAATCCCACTATGTGGCAGTCGTCCCAACTTTTATAACAACTTGGCCTCTTTTTGTGTTGGTCATGTTCCTATTACATATCCTTACATAGGCAACTAGGAAATTCATCTTCGATGGAACACTAGAAGGAACACATCACCTTAAGTCGTGCATGGAAGGGTCGCAAACCCTCCCCCTCTTGCATGGCCCCTAATATGAGTATATAAGGATGTGTAAAGGCGGAAATCTAGTACACAACTTCGTAGTGGGACTAACATCACAAAGACAAGTATCTCGCATAAATACTTTGGACTTATAGTGCTAAAGTCTCTGCTCGAGGCCACCGACCCAATCATAACAACATCTTGTGCTATTTTTGGGTTGATCAAGTTGTTATGACTTATTCTAAACTAAACGGAGAGTAAAGTCACACGGAATCACCACTTTTGATGGAGAGTTTGGGAATGGTCAGAAACCTCTCCGGCCCTCTTATATGGGGTCATAATATGTGTATGTAAGGATGCTTTCGACACAAAAATCCAGCACAATGCAACACTCTAAAGTGGCACTTGCTTCACAAACAGGACTATCCCGCAAGGGGATTTTGGATTTATAGTGCAAAACTCCCACTTCGAGGCCCTTGACCCAATTGGTTTAACACGCCAGCCTCGTTTTGGAATTTTTTCATGTTCCACTTTCGAGGCCACCAAACCAAATTTCGTAATAACTTGGACTTTTTGTGTTTTTACGGTTCCAATGCCCTATTATATCAAATGAATTACCACTTTCGATGAAAAGCAAGGGTTAGACATCACCGGACGCACAGAATAGGGGTTCGCTGAAATCATGCAAGAAGGGTTGAAAATAATTTTCCGGTGCACTTTTGTACACAGTATGTTGTTTTGTTTCAAATGACTACTACCATGAGACGACACCTCATGGTCACACTGATATGTAAAGATATTCCAGTGTGGTACAAGCTGTTCAATGCACTATTCACCGGCGACCACATTGTGCAAGTGGAAGACTCTGACGATCTCAACCTCTTCAGGATATACAGCAAGCATTCAGGTAGTGAACTCGCCCTTCTCCCTACCTAGCCTTTCTAAATTGCTGAAGATCACTGTCCAGTTGTACCACAAGCTTGAACTCTTACTGTCGGTCTGCACAAACTTTCAGTGACATTGCACATGTACATCATGAAGAAGTTGAAGCCCTACAACTACAGCATACAGAATATGAATTACAAAAATCCAGCTTTGCTTTCACTGATTTCCGAGTTATCCATGTCGAAGATATGCAATGTGATGAGCATAAAAAGAAATATTGGGGTACAATATGTTGAGCAAAGATCAGGGGAAATAGACAAACCATACTTTCTTTTACATCAAATTATTGGTGTCTTTCGGACACATTTACAACACCAACTCTGGATGAAAGAGCCACGTTTCATCCCTGAAAGACGTACACAATAGCGATGGGCTACAAGTACGGGTCTTGAAGCTGAAAACCTCACCGGTGCCCATGAAATAAATGGCATCCGCCTCCACCTCTCCACAAGGTGCAGCTACGGACTTGGAGAAGTGGATGCTCATAAAGAGTGCTTGGCTGCCTCCTAGCCCACTGGTGACCGGCATCATATCCAAGCGCGGTGTTCGGGTCCGCTTCAAAGACTTCTACCCCACGTGTAATGTATCCAGCAAATGGAAGACAGTATTCACTCATTTGACGTGTTTGCATATGATGCCTCACCATGAGCAGCTTCCCGCGTGATTCAATCAGATGGCGGCTAGTGATGAAGGCCGATCCAGTGGGTGACCACCAGACATGAGCTGAGCAATTGTGCACAGTGATGTCATTCAGTGCGGCTGCAACCTGCTCATGCTGACCATTGTAATCCTGCGACTTATTGATGAGACGGCTCCCCATGGTGACCACAGGTCTCCCTTCACCATCTAACTAATGCGAGATCAAATGGGATGAGGTCTTCCGCCCTTCTGATGGCGTAGAGCTTCCCTTGGAGGAAAGCAAAGTCGATGATATCGATGTAAGGGCGTGTCCATGGCGGTGGCATCCACACGCCCTTCCCTGGTTGGATCACCATGAAAGCATGCATAATGTGGTTGGATCACCATGAAAGCTAGGCAGCCACCAAGGCTGGGTACCACGGCGGCGCACGGCGGAGTGCCATGAGCGGCAGACGGCGCGGGCGCGGGCTCGGTCGGCGGGGTTGGGCAGCCGGCGATGACGAGGTCTAGAAGCTCCGGCGGTAGGTCGTGGGAGGAGCGTTTCCTCGGTGCCAAAGAGCCATCTTTGGACGCCACAGATTGTTCCGTGGGCACCACATAGCCATTTATGGAAGCCAAATAGATGCAGAGTGCTCCCTGGTCGACCTGGTTTTGCTCACTACTTTCCGGCGCGAACCTCCGCTATCCAAAGAGCTAGCTATAAGTCAGTCAACCGTGCTTCTAGTTGCTTTACACGTTTATATGATGCACCTTGACTTATCGGGCGATGTCTAACTGGTTCCCGCTAGAGAAAAGTTGAGCAAGAGCGCTCCAAGAAAGATAAAAAATATTTAACAAGGGGAGTACAAATTCAAGACACCAAGGTTATAAATAGTACAGTATGAAAAAATTACTAAATGTTGACAATATATGGATGCTCCAACGCACCCTATCACCTATTGTCGATCAAATGAGCAGGGATATTTTGATCCACGACCACATCCATGCACATATCCATGCCTCTATAATTGGAAGTTATTTATGGTTGACGAGGAAGTAGCGACCCTCACGATTTGTAGCCAGCACCATATTTCGTTGTGGCATCTGCAGCGGGAGGTGCAACCGCTGCGGCACCCTTGTAAGCATACACATTGCAGCGGCCATGTTCTTAGAAGCAGCCTTCTTGGCAACGGCAGCCTCCTCGGGCGAGTCGGCAACCTCAGCCTCCTCCATGTTCTTCTCGGCCGCGCGTATGTAGGCCTTGGACACGGCATTAGAAAGGATGGCCTCGGAATATTTTGAAGCCACATCCTTGGCAGCAGCAGCAGCATTGGTGTGAGCCGCCGTAGGTGCAACCGCCGCGGCACCCGGAAGGCATACGCCAAAGCAGCTGCCATGTTCTGAGCAGCAGCCTTCTTGGCAATGGCTGCCTCTACTGGAGAGTCGGCAACCTCAGCCCGCTTCATGTTCTTCTCGGCTGCGCGTATGTGGGCCTTGGACGCGGCTTGAGAAACAATGGCATCGGAATACTTTGAAGCCGCCACATTTTCCGGTGAAGCGCCACCGGCGGCCTCTTTTCCGCCCACTGCCTTGACATTCTCATATCCATTGGTCTCTTGCTTTCTCGATGCCGGCCGTGCTACCACCGACATGGCTGTAAGGGCCACCAGCAGCAAAGCCACGACGAAATCCTTCCAGTTGCCATCGCAATCTTTCGAGGAGTAACTTATTTTGTTGGATACAAGTTTTTGAATGTAAGCTGTGTAGGTCAAGCGATGAAGACGGTGGATGCATTTATATAGGCCGGGTACGTTTTCATGCGCATGCAGACCCATGATGAATCTGTGGCTCAATTCCTCGCATGCATCATTGTTTGGTCTCCTGTCAAAAAGTTTGGGGCCTCGATACATATAGAGAGGAGTATATTTAGTATGACCACGTGACTTCTTTGGCCAAGGCCAACCCACACGTGGCACTTGGACATAATACCAAATAGGTACGTAACCATATATATATTTGACATGGTTTGTATGTATGCAGATATCGAAGCGGAAAATGCTTTTGGAGGCCGAACTCAATGGAGTCTTTTATTTCAAAATCGGAACAATGATATTTCATGTTCCAATAAACAGGGAACAATATGTATATGTAGGTAATAATGTATACTTCAAGCATGAAGTCTCAATCAAATATACATTGTATTATGAGCTACAGACAAAAAACAATATGAGAAGCTTTGAAGGTGTTTACCGTTCGCACACTTAGATCTGTAATTTGTCTTTTTTTTTTGTAGTGTAGAATAATCATATTCCGGATTGACATTTTTCACGCTTCATGTATATATCATTCCCTTTGTATACATGTCTTTTTTGAATTTCTTTGTAACGTTGAAATTACATTTTGCAATGTTCAAAATAAAGGGTTACGGTGAGCCCGAGAGCCAAAGTCTTTTCGCGAACAATGTTTAATTATTTGAAGGGGTAGATGATCCGGGGCCCGCGGGTCAGGGTTTCGTCGGAGAAGGCGGTTTGGAGCGTCGGAATCCATCCAAACCTTGCATGTGAGCCCATTATGTGTTCATAGACATGTTTGAAGGATGAAATAGCCAAATAATAAAGTCCCAGGTGTGTCAATGACCGGAGCCACCAACAATGCGGGGATTCGAAGGTGAGGGGCACGCAGTGGCGGCGGCGACGAGGGTTGGGTATGATCGTGAAATCAGGGAACGTATGTACACGGTTTCTCATGACTCGTGATTCTTTAAGACTAGCCTCCTGTATTCTAAAATCAGAACTAGAGTCCAACTAATCCTATGTCAAAGCTTGATAGAATGTAATCAACAGTTTTAATCAACGGTTAGAAAAAATCAGAGGCAACCGTGTGTTAAATGACAGAGAAGTTGAGGGTCAGGTATGCGATAGGAGAGTTGTGGTGGCGGGTGGCAATGAATGAATTATTAAGGGAATCGAGGAGACAATGAGGTTGAGTGATGGCCGTTGCATCGGTGTGCCGTGGATGATTCCGACCCTATATTTCTTGTGCGGGAGGTTGTTTCGTGCGTGCGATCTGCAGATTGGCTCCAGCGATTGGTTTTCTAATTATGTTTCCGAAGAAAGTACTTACTGCTGGAGAAATCAAAAGGATCGGAGATACACCGAGACCACACCCCACCTTTGAATCCCACATGACATGCATGCATGTACGAGCACACAAAATATGCATGATTATCGTACCACACCTCTTATCTTCATCATTCGCTAGCTTAGCTTGCACACATAATCCTATATATCATAACATGAGGTGGTGTCGTTTCTCGGTATATAACAACAGTATACTATGTACCAAAATTCAACCTAAGATACGCACGGGTGGGTTCTGCTTCAGTGTACCCCCTCTCACCAAATTTAAAAGGGTATCTTGGTCTTTTATTGTTAAACTTAATCACCTCTCTACAGGCATTAATACGTGAGCTCAGCCGCTGAGCTAATACCATCTCGATGCATGAATTATTCTTCATCTTTCCGACTAATATTTAAATATCCTAAGGTAAACGGATGGGCCGGAGCATACAGAACACGTGTCAGATTCAATCGTTTCTGACTCACTAATCATGAAATTGAGCGCCAAATAATTCAAAATTAATTCTAATAAATCAATAACATAAAATTGAAATATAAATGAATCCATAACCGCTTTTTTCCAACATAGTATGATCAAATTATGCATTTGACAAGTATTTTTTTAACAAATCCGACATATTATTAATTTTATGCTTAACAAACATGTCGAAAAAGTGCATTCTGACACGTGCATTGAATTTTTTTTTTTTGAAAGGGAGTCGTGTACAAGATCAAGCAGAAACAGAGCACACACGCACGAACGCAACCGCAGGCCTCGCCACAGACGACGATCCTGGCACCACCACGCACACCACACACCAAAGGAAGAAGCTCAGCCAACCTTGTTGAGAGAGCCGCATGAACCATCCGACGCAGGCGCCGGAATCTTGCCGCTGAACGAGCATCGGCGCTGAGCCGCCGCCAGACCACCATCGCCGCCTCGCGCCGGAGACGAAGATGACGGCTCCAACCATCTTCCGCAAGCCCACCAGGAACACCGACGAAGAAGAGCACTGCACCTGCAACCTCCCAGTGAGATTAAGCAAAAGCACGAGCACCCACCGAAGTGGGAGCCGCCGAAACCCTAGATCTAGAGTTGGCGCCACCGCCATGGCCACCAGCTCGAGGGAGAGCACGCCACGGCTCCGGAGAGCAGCGGCCGCACCCAAGACGGCAGATCTGCCCATGCCCTCCACCGGAGTAGCAAGAACAGAGGAGGGAACCGCCGCCGCCAAAAGCCTCTCCGGCCACGCCTCCAACTCCAAAGCGCCGCCGGCAGGCAACCCACGCACACCTAGTCTATGTACACAGCGGGATCTGTCGATCCCCCGTCCTCCCGCCGCCGGAGCGGCCGCGGAGGGCGAGGAATCGACCGGACCGCCGCCGGCGAGCTGGAGCGCACGAGTTCGCCCAAAAATCGCCTCCCGAGCACTGTAGGTGGGGAACGGGAGAGGGTAGGTGGGGAACGGGGGAGGGGAACGTGCATTGAATTTTGCGACAACTGAGTCTCCATTTTAGGTTCTCACGTGTTTTTATGGCCTATCTTACACACTCAATGAGAAAACACAATAGGTCTACCCATTCGATGCCGTTCCAAAGGTACATGACGCCAGACAGACAGATCATCAGGGTTCGTCAAGAATCTATTATAGAAGACGTTGGCACCATCCAAAAAGTTGGACTTGATCGTAATATTCCTATGTCGTAGGTGTGGAGTGAATTTAAGTAGACACTTTCCGACCTATAAATTCACAAAATTACCACTTTACCATTATTCACAACAAAATTGAACTGAAAAATAAAAGTATGAAAATATTTCCAAAATGCAAAATAATATTTCATTAATCATAGCCATCTAGTTGTATATTTATCACCATTGGAAGGCTAGTGCATGTGGAGGACTATATATCATAACATGAGGTGTGTCGTTTCTCGGTATATAACAACAGTATACTATATATGTACCAAAATTCATCCTAAGATACGCATGCACGGGTAAAATGTATCTGCTCTCCTTATCTTGGACTTATCTTGGACTTTATCAATCCTCCCCTCCCCTCTCCTTAATTTGTTTGGTTGTGGCGACACAGGTGGAACATAAAAAGATAGTCACCGCGGGCCGGTAGCGTCGATCGGGTGGGGCGCAGGAGTGAGGCCGCTTGGCCCTTAATTTGCCGGTCTCTTGCCGCCTTGGTTTCAGCTTTGTTTCTAAGCAAACTTGTCCTTGCAGCATGATGCCACGTAGGATGGCATGCCTGCATGGACGTACGTGTAGATATATTAGGATGCGAGCTGCTGCCTAGCTCGTTTTGGTGGTGATCATCTACCACACGTACGTATAACGTATCCTATCTTTATTTGCTTTTTGGCCGCGTGTCACGTCTAGCAGCAGTGTGTTACTGTTTTTCCATATATAGCTGATTTCTAGCTGGTCGTTTTAATTAGTTAGCTATGGCTAAACTAATCTTGGCACATCTACAGGTACTGATTGGTTGAAGGTTCCAGACGCTTTATATGCAGCTATATTCACTCACTGGACAACATCTGGCAGGCTACAACGGAGGAGATTATTAAAGGGAAACAAGTTGTTGGCGAGCAATATATACACGAGCAAAATATACAGAGTACCCAGCCACCTGTGAGGTGTTATTGCAGTAGATATGATGAAAGGTGTTTAGAAGCGTACATTGGCCTCGGTGTTAATATAGAGGTTACCGCAGCCAGGGATTTACACAGGTTGGTACAAACAACCTAATTTAGTTAGCGTACAAATAAGGTCTGCAATTAATCTAAACCGAAACCAACAGACTACAATCTAATCTATCGATTTCAACATGTTTACCAAACACACGTGACAACGCTACATGATACAAACAAATATTTTAACAGTAGATACCAAATTGTTGATGCATATTTTGATCTTTGTTTATTAAAGGAAATAAAGCATTTTTGCCAGAATGTATCTGTGTCGATGTGATGAGCATAAAAAGGTTCAGTTATCAAAGTAGCTAGAGTATTATATGTACATAAAAATTCAAGAGGTTTCATGGAACACACATCGGTATACAAGGGAAAATAGAGTAAACCACATTGTTTATTACATCAAGTAACTAGTGTTCATGCATTGAATATAATTCCACCTTTAAACCAAGAATTCTGGGTGGAAGAGCCAAGTATTTTGCCCGAAAGACTTACACAACTGCGATGGGCTAGAAGTACATGACTTGAGGTTGAAAACCTCGCAGGTGTCCATGAAATAAATAACATCCTCCTCCACCTCCCCACAAGGCGCGGCGACACACTTGGAGAAGTTGAGACTAATAAAGAGTGCTCGACCACCGCCAAGCCCTCCAGTCAACGGCATCCAAGCACCGGCGATGGTGTCTGCTTTCAAGACTTCCACCCCTAGAGTAACGTATTCAATCGGAGAAGAGCGGCTGGAGGCGGAGCGAGGCGAGTTCGAGGTCGAGCTGAGGGATGCAAAGCACGGAGGGAAAGGAGGCGAGAAGACTGCGTGTAATATAAGAGTCGAAAGGAGATCGTGCTATGTTTTGGAGAAAGTCAAAGCGGCGGCGCCTAGATTCATCCATCATCTTCATCCTCCGGCCGCCGGAGCGAAGAGCTTTACCTCATCCTCTCACCACACCGCCACGACATCTTGCTTCTCGCCATCTCTCCGTGCGACCAGGACCTCGGGCCCGGTCTCGTCACCTTCACGCGCGTCGTCATCGCTCGGTTGCTGTAAGTGAGATTTCCTCCGTCCCTGCTATTCCAAATTCTTTCCTCTGCAGTTGTGCTCGGCTCGCGTAGTGATTGGAAATTGTTCATTTATACTCTAGGCGATATTGATTTTGACTGGACTGCAAGTTGGATGATACTCCAGCCCTCGATCTGATCTGATCTGTAGTGTGCGCTGCAGGCTGTGGCTTGCTCCATACATCATATTGTTGTGCTGAAAGAATTGCACCGACGTGGTGAAGCCTATTGGTAGGGTGTGGATTATCCTCCACGATGTTGTTGTACTGGCTTTGTTTGATGCTACCTGATATTGATAATCCCCCTATCAAGAGCTTAGTGCAGCTTTCTTCAGTCAAGATGTTCAGAGTACTATTCAGCAACTTCTAATCAATCATGTGTGTTCATATGTATATCGGTGAATCAATACTAGGACATTTCTTTATTTATTTTTCTTTGCAGTGAGATTAGCCAAACTATCCAATTTTAATTTATGCAGCTAAGTGATTCAAGCAGATGAGAATGATTTGTTTCTGTAATCCAGTTTATACTCAGGAATGATTTGTATTTGACTATTTGTAGGATGTCCGAGATCAATGTAGCAACATTGCAGAAAAATGATGTCCGAGATGTGTGCCTGTGTGGATTTTTTTTTTCAAATAGGATTATACTCCCTCCGTTCCACAATATATGATGTTTTAGCCATTTCCCACATGCACATCTATACACATGTATCTAGACACATTTCAGTGTATACATGCACTCATTTTAGTCCGAATCTAGACAACATGTGTACCAACTAAAACATCTTCTATTGTGTAACGGAGGGAGTATGAATCAAGAACATCAGTTCTGAAGTGTGAACTACCAAACTTATTATGAGACATGTCATATTCGGGTTTTATGTGATATTTGCCTATTTCTATGTGACAATATTTCGTTTTTAATGCACTACTTTTTTCTACATATTTATTTGTGTGTACTATATCGCTATTTTGACTAAAATCGTCCTCTCGGCCTGCTATAGTACAAAACGCCTAGACAGGCTAGGCGCTAGGCAAAACGTCACCGCCTAGCGCCTTTTGAAACCTTGGGAACAACATAGGCATTCACCTCCAGGTCCATCGATCAGTTGGTTGTCGCTTTAGTCTTTGAAATTTAGCATGCATATATGCAATGCTACATGCAAATTGCAGTACTCTGTTTCAGATACCAGTACATCCGGTGTAATATGAGAGACAACATATAGCTGCGTAGGAAAGGAAGCTCTCTACAAGAAATAAATACAAGCTATGAATGATGCATACCACGCCATATAAAGGGAAGCAATAAAAATGTATATATAGATAGCCAAAGCGGCTTCAGCTTAATTAGTACCGTGGTCGAACGAGATCACATAGATCATGTACTAATAACGTGCAGATGGCCGGGCTGACAGGACGTGTACATGCCACATGACATGTATCCAGGATTCAAAGTTCATGTATGTACACAGACATTGCAGTTCGAAATGAGAGTACAGATCAATGGGGACAAGTTACACACCTGTCAGATTTCACAAGTTAGCAGTATAAAGATTAGAGGGTCGATTTCCTTGAGAAAATAAAGGAAAGTGATAAGAATTACTCCCTCCGTTCCATTTTAATTGACTTCCTATTCACCATATGTGGATGTATCTATACATGACATGTCTAGATACATCCACGTTTGGTGGATAGCAAGTCAATTAAATTAGAACGGAGGGAGTACCTGTTACCATGGGCTGGATCAGTATACCAGCCGTAAAGTTGGGTTTGTTGCTTGTAATATCTTCATTTCCTCATGTAGCTCAGCACTGCAATGCTCTGCACGCAGCAGTTGCAGTGAAGTGGGGATGCCACCCTTGGGAAGCGATAACTCTTGAGAGAAGAAAGACTGTGTAACTCTTGAGGGAGAGACAGCAGGCCTGAGCAGCTAAGAAATTTTAGAGATTGGAGGGAGGTGAGGAGCTGTAATGCCTTATTTTCCTCTTCTGTCAAGATTTTCACACGGTTATCATGACAGAAATGCAATGTGTGAAGAGTAGCAGCTAGGAGGCTGCAGGTGGGAGCGACGAGCACCGCTGAGATGCTATCCACAGAGAGTGTTGTCAATTGCTGGAAGGAGCCTGGTGGCAACAATTCTTTGATCATTGCCACCTCTGACAAAAGATCCGCTGCTATAGAATCAGAATGATAGTTATAGATCATCAATTCCTTGAGGTTGACTGTGATGAGAGGATTGAACCCATCCACTGTAAACTTCTGGCAATCCAGCAGTGCTATACTGGTGAGAGACGTGAGGGTTGAGAGGAGAGCCAT
This sequence comes from Poa pratensis, assembly GCA_947311845.1. NCBI lineage: Eukaryota > Viridiplantae > Streptophyta > Magnoliopsida > Poales > Poaceae > Poa > Poa pratensis. The sequence goes on from CAMZMU010000086.1 coordinate 1,553,874, forward strand.
TGACTGGCTTGACCACATGCTTGAATCTCGTTCAATGAAAAGGTACCTTAGCGAGGTTAGCTTTTGGAGGTCTGTCCATGGGATTTTCGATCCATTTGTAAATGTGATACTCTCTAGTTTCCCCATATTGTGGAACGCTAGTGCACGTTCATAGCCTGACAAAACCAATCTATTTTTTGTTAAACGCAGAGACCAAACTCGCTTGATCGACCTCGGCCTCACGGCCTTAACACTATGACCAACTTCAAAATGTGTTAGTGCGGAAGTATGAGGCATGGGTGGAAGGGACAACTTGCGGCATTCAAAAATAATAAATTCAGACAAGGTGGGATACTGTGTGTATTGGCGAAGGTACCCCTTCTACAGAAAAGGAAGTTTACGAAAACTAGGACACTCACTACACTTGATGCTTTCAAGCTTCAGAAACTGATGACTGTTAGGTCCCATGACCCATTCTTCAAGATCTGGAATGTTATTAAACTCAACTTTTTCCAGGTGCATGAAACTCAGGTCAGGCCCTATAAGACGCATGCCAGTTATATTCTTCAACCGTAGTATCTTGAGATATGATAAGTGCCCAAAAGGTGGAAGATATGTGTTTATCCCATTGTACCTTGTAGAACTTTGTGACCTTGTTGCGGGACCCTGTTGTTTTGTGGAGGAGATCCGACCGTCAGGACCCTTTTGTGGAGGAGATCGAGCCGCCAGGCCAATCGGCGTCAGGACCATGATGCTACTAAACTTGTACCTGCCGCGTTTCTATTTTGGCAACGCCACCAGTAATTTCCGGTATTACCAGCGGCGTTACCCTTTCCCGGTCAGCTACTAACGATTGGCGCCTTTAGGAGTTTCTCTACTACTAGTGATAACTTGGGAACATGTAATCTATTCTCAGCACTACTAGGATGGTTCAGTGATGAGCATTGACAATAAATCGTTGGTTTACTTCATGTGAATACTTCTCTTACTTGTCTCACAAATATATGGTACTTACTCGATACTCGTGTATAAATTGTCAAGCATACAAATAATGATGGAAGTTTAAACATACGACATATACAAATACCATGTCTATACCTTGCAATGGCGATTTTATATACAGAAACCATGTGTACAAATATGGAAGGGGTTCGGAAAAAAAAAAAGGCCACCGATCGCAATGGGCTTCAATAAACAATATAGAGAATCGTTGGCTTTTCTATAAGTAGCACATCAAAATCCAGAATAATTTAGTACCGGGTTGCCAAGGGGAGATGGAGGAGAGCAACGAACAGAAGATTCCCCAAAGGTAGTATGTGACATGTAGTACTTGCGGCTGAATGGGAGGCGGAGCAACCAGCCAAGCGGAGCACCGTGCATTTCTTTGTGCATGTGTCTGGGCCTTGATTCTGGGCGGTGCACACCTTGATGCACTGGTCGTAGCACACAACTTTGTCAGCCACCGGTGCCGGCGCATCGCTCGCCGTCGCCGATGAGCCACCGGCCGTCGCCACAACGAGGCCGGCGATGAGCACCGTGAATACAAGCGTCCTTCACAAGGCCATGGTTAAGTTTAGGAGGGATGATGCATGCATGCTTTCTTTCATATAATAGGAGGTCACGGGGAGTGGTGTTTTGGCTCCCGGGTGCATATGCACTCTTTATTTAAAATGCATTTTGCACATATTTTGAAATGTCAAAAAAATTGGAAAAAACTGTTCGCACATAGGTCTTAACATGTTAAGTGTTCACAAAGTCGTTTCACGAAAAACCGACACTTTTTGTGGCTTATACAAAAAAGAAAAAATTTGGTGCTAAAATAAGGCTTTTCACGACACTTTTTTTGTCTTTTTTACACAACGCACAAAATATATCGGTTTTCGGTGAAACCACTTTGTAAACACTTACAATATGAAGATCTCTCCGGATAATTTTTTTGCAGAACTTTTTTACATTTTGAAATATGTTTTTGAACTACCGGGTGCATATGAATTTCCGGAGGTCACGGTCCTATAAATGTCAATTGCATGTGTGGATATCAGATCTTTGCGGGCCCAACGTGCTATATGTGGCATGGTAAGTGATATGGGTATATAAGTTTGGTGTAATCACGAAAAGCAATACAAAACTTTGAAGATTACGTCATGATCAAAGTGAAAACTGCAACTTGGCAGCAACTGATCGAACTAACCCTAAAACTGCGATTACTGTAGGTGTGGAAAAAGAAGGATGGACATATCCACAGCTTGATTCCTTCTCGACACGTAGTACTTAGGAGTACGTTGGCCCTTCATTTAGCTCCATCGCCTATAAGAAGGAATGCACGAGCACGATCGAGCTAGGAAGCGCACGATGGGTAGGAGATATTCTGGCAATGCATGCCCAATAACTACGTACTCTAATTCGGTGGATTTAGTTTACGTGCAGTACTAGTATTCTATATCTAATCTATACCTAATAATAAAAGCATTAAAATTTCTCCGGGTTCGCCTTGGCGTCCGATGCGACGAGGACGGCGGCGCAGTCGAGCTGGTCGAGGGCGCCGTCCTCGTCGTTGTTGGGGGCGGTCGGAGCAGGTGCTTGGGGCGGTCGAGGGCGCCGTCGTCGGCGTTGTTGATGCGCCACCGCGCCAGCCCTCCCTCTCGGCGAAGTCGCGCATCCGCCATGGTGAGGGAGGCCACGGCCAAGCGGCGGGCAGAAGACCACTAAAACCGTGGCACGAGGCTCGGGCGGCCTCGACGGCGCCAAGCTGCCGCCGTTGTGACGCGGACGGAGCAGGGGCTAGGGCGGTCGAGGGCGTCGCTGCTGTGGAGCACGGCGAGGACGGTGTCAGTCGAGGTCGGGCGCGGCGAGGACGGGGCCGGGCTCGCCTCGGGTCGCCAGCAGCTGGGGGGCGATGCGTCCTTGACCGCCTGCGGCGACGCAAAGAACCGCACAGCCTCCTCCTCCAGCCAGTCGACCGCAGCCGGGGGACGGTGGACTCGCGAGAGCGCAGCGGGGAAGCACGCGGGAGGCTGGAGGAGAGAGAAGGGGATCGATGGGGGAGAGAGCGAAAGAGATAAGGGATGGATGGCGTGCGGTGGAGCCGTGGAGGTGGAGGCGTACGTGAATGTGTTGAGCTGGTCTCAACCAATCAGACGCAAGCACAAGGATCCTGTGCTTGTTGAGAAATGCAAGCAGCCGTCAGATCGTGATCTCCTGGATCAAACGGCTATGTAGCACCACTATTGCATACGTAGCATGTCTTTCTATTTCTATTTCTTTTCTCTGTTTCTTTTTTCTTTTCTTGTTTTCATTGATTATTTTTATCTGTTTGTATAAGTAGCATGACTATTGAAGAGAACACTACTTTTTTTGGAATATTGGATTGGCCCAATTTTCTATCGTATTTTTTTCATTTAAAAAAGGTCAATTTTCTCACTTAGAAAATAGAAAATGTATTTTTTAAAGTAATTGAAAACTAAGTTTGCCAGCACTGTTTCACATACGCAGACACACCTATATATCAAATATGGGCACTTTATCACAAACTATGGCACGGGAATAGCCATAACTTGTTCATTTGGATTGAAACTTATACATGTTTATAGATGATACACCTTTTTGTGAAGTTTTTTTGGTAAAGTTTGTCCAAACAAAAGTTTATAATTTATCCTATCAACTAGAACACAAAAAAGGACTCCATGCCAAAGGATTTCATTTTTTGACTAATTTTTCACTTTCTTTTATTTTGTTGAAAAAATGGTCAAAATGATCGCCGTGCCTATTCATCAAAAGGGGTTGCATTTTTCAAATCTATCAACGTTTCTGTGATATAACCACCACTGGTGTCTTAAAATGAATTTTGCAAAAAATTTAGAGCAAACTATCACACACTTGTAGTTCAAAATTTGATTACTTTCGAAAAATAGGCATAAAGTCATTTAAATAGGCGAAATTAGGTAAAAACCGAGAAAATTCCTAATATCGATGTATTATCCATAAATTATGGTCTACATTGTGTGATAATTGGATGAGTGCCATTTTCCACCATATTTTGTGTACTTGCTTCACAAAAAAAGTCATTTTTTACAATTAAAAAATAGAAAATGATATTTTGAAAAAACTCAGTTCTACAACATTGTTTTTCATACCAAGATACACCTATGTGTCAAATATTTGCACATTATCATAAACTACACCATGGGAATGATCATATCTACGTCATTTGACTCGAAACTTCTACATGTTCATAGATGATTGACCTTTTTGTGAAGAAGTTTTTTGAAATTTTTATCCAAACTCAAGTTTATCATTTTTCCAACCAACTAGTACACATATAAAGGCTCCATGCCAAAGGATTTCATTTTTAGAGCATTTTTTCACGTTCTTTTATTTTGTTGAAAAAATGGTCAAAATGGATGTTATGTCTATTCATCGAAAGGGGTCGCATTTTTCAAAACTATCGACGGTTCTGTGATATAACCACTATTGGTGTATCTTAAAATGAACTTTGCAAAAAAATTAGAGCAAACTATCACACACTTGTAGTTCAAAATTTGATTACTTTCGGAAAATAGGCATAAAGTCATTTAAATAGGCGAAATTAGGTATATGTTGAGCCATATATTTAATATTTATCGGGCAGGATAAATTGAGCCATATATTTAATATTTATGTTGTAGGTGTATATTACATGTGTTGTTTTTATTTATTTTACATGTATATGTTGTAGGGTCGGGTTCCAGAAAACTCAAACCGTTATTTTATGCGGGTGGGATACCGAAATTGGGAGGGAAATTATAGATCCAATTTATATATAAATTATGCCTACATTAAATATTATATAGAGAAATAAATAAGAAAGGAACATCTATACGCCGACGGCAATATACGTATCAACGCAGCGAAACGTCCGTCCTCGCTCCGTCACGGAGGGCGTGGTACGCCGACGGCTGCCGTCGGCCCATTTATGGCTACGCCGACGGGAATTTGTACGCCGACGGCCGAGGATGCGGCTGTCCTAGCTCGGCTTATACGCCGTCGGCCCCGACATTTGGCCGTCGGCGTATCATACGGCCGTCGGCGTCTCGAGCGATTCCCATAGTGACAGTATGTGTTTGTCTTTTCAACTAACCGAGCTAGGACAGGATTGTATCATCGAGCTTGGACCAGGATGGAGACATGCATAGCATATCCACCGGCCCTTTGCTATAGCTCGCGCGCATAAAGGGAGCTCAATCCTTGCAATTAATTAATTAATTGTCCTAGCTAGTAGTGTATAAATAGCTGCTGGGCGTCTATGCAGGAGCACGATCGAGCTAGGCAGTGATTGGGCTACGAGATATTCTTGTAATGCAGGCCGAATAACTACATACCTAATTCGGTTGCGACCGACCGGTACTAGTGTGGTATTCGCAAAAAAAAAAAAATTCGGTTGCGACCGACCGGTACTAGTGTGTATATATACTCCCTGCGAAGAGCCAAAGCCAAGATACAAGTCACACAGCACCATCGTCTCACTCCGATACCACACCTACTACACAATGGCGGCCACTAAAGTTACCGTGCTTCTCGTACTACTTGCCGCTGCAGCCTGCCTGCAGCAGGTGAAGGTGCAGGCGAAAGTGCCGCTGGATGACCAAGAAGCCTTCAAGTTCAAGCTCCCGCCCTTTCCCAAGCTTCCAAAGATAGAGATCGACGAGCAGCTGATAGCTGACATGCTATCGGACCTGGAGAACATGATCGGCGAGGTGGACATCTGCACCGCCTCCTGCAAGAAATGTCTCTTGGACAGTGCGAGCTCCTGCGTTGGGTTTCCTATGAAGATGCTACTACCGTGCGCTCTCGGGTTTGTCGCCAACAATGGGTGCCTCACCATGGAGTGACACCGTCGCCAATAGACTATGTACCACTGTTATATATAGGATAGAGGGAATAAGCAGGAGGAAGGCAATGTACAACAAAAATATCATATCTCCTGCAGGTTGCATGCATGATTAATGTTGCAAAGAACAACAATCCGCAGTTTTCTGCACTTCACGCCAATTAAGCTGAATACCGAATACACTCTATTAATAAATTCTAAATGTATTCTTATGTAGTCTATCTTAAGCTGCGGAATTAAGGTGATATGTGGAATTGGCATCCTATTTAATACACAACAGAATGTCGAACCACAACTGCCAAATGATCAACATATATTGAACAAAGAACATGTGTTGTCTCCCTTCGATGATTAGTCTACTAGTATACAGACCGTGTACTTCTTACCTTTTTGGTGGGCCCACAAGTAACATTTCGCTGCCCATGGATCAAGACCAGTCAGCAGTCAAATATGTAAATAGGAAAACCTTTCAACAAAATTTCAGGTGAGACAGCCAAATGGTCAAGGCAAGAAAACCTTTGCAGCATGAGCAAAATGAGTTTTATCGAAAAAAAACCATCGAACAATTAAAGTGGAATTGCTAGTCATGTTCAAGGTTCTTCATGCCGGACAACTTGAGCTATTTCGGCTAAACTTTCTTGAGATAAATTTGTTGCCGAAAGTAAATGAAGCAGAAAGGATCCAACAATATCGTCTTATCTTTTTTCTAAAATATTCTCGAAAACCATAACTATTAGGCTTAACTCGGTGACTCATCATGTTGTACGTCCAACTTAAACTACTTTTGTGGAAGGAAGAAATATGCTTGTTGGGGTACTGACCCTGCACGAAACGGTTCATGAGTTACATCGGAAAAAGCTGAATGGAGTACTATGATAAAGTCAAGTGGTCCTTTTCTTCAGCAAACTCTCAGAATGAAAGGCTTCTCTGACGAGTGGTGTGCTTTATTCAACAGTTTTGTTTTCGGAGGAAATGTAGCTATCAACGTTAGTGATGATGTTGGTAGATTCTTTCAAACAAAAAAAAGATTAAGACAAGGCCATCCATTATCACCGATCCATACTTTCTTATAAAGCTAAATAAACCCCACTAAGAGTCACTAAATTTTGTCTATCTCAACATGCAGCCTACCCATGTAGTCTCGTTTGCTCAGCCGTCCGATCGGTTGCATCTCACCGTCCACGGACACTACCGGAGCTGGTATCCATCCATGTCCCGTGCACTGTCCTTCCCTAATTCCTTCAGTCCATCCATGGCGCGCGCCGCCCATTCCTCTGCTCCGCACCATCCCTCCTTATCTCCCCCACTGAATTACTAGAGAAGTAACAGATGTATTTGCTCTACAATTTAAGTAGCGCAGCTGCTCCATTCCCGTTGTCCCAACAGTTTTGTGCCCGGCCCTGCTTGGGATTCATCAGCTGTTACCCATGGGATGTTAGAATTGTATTTAGACTCTAACCCCACCTGTCGTGTATCACGTATACGAGACGTATACATATGTCATTGTAATCTGTCATGTCTATATAAGTGGAGCACGGGCCGGGATTTAGACCCATGCACCAAACCCTAAAACACTTTTCTTATCTTGGTATCAAAGCCTGCAGCCGCCGCGAGTCCCGTCCGCCGTCGCTGCAAGATCTGATCCATCGCCGCCGCCGAGAAATCCCTCCTCCGCGCGCCGCGATGACGACGTCCGCCCTCCAGCTCTCCACGGCCGTCGGGGCCATCGCCTCCTCCTTGACAGAAAATGAGATCCAAAATTTTGAATTTTCTGTCAGAAATTTGTCATTTTTGTACAGGGAGGCCACGATGTCATTTCGGTGCGAAATTTCACACGATCGTGCGTACCATAGTCAGGTACGTGCATGATTTGTTTCGGAATTTTTTAAAAAGTTTTCAAAAAATTTATGCTCCCGAAAATAACGGGAGCATATGAGCCCGGGCTCCAATATGAATTTCCGATTATCTATATATTCCTACAGAAGTAACAATCGCAATGCATGGTACATGCTTAAAACTTCAGCTATGCCATTTGGATGAACGCGCGCACATGCTATACGAAAAGACCCACCGGGTCCCTACTGAAATGTCGCGCGTGCGCCAATTCCCCTCCCCAGCTAGCTTCCTTGTCGGGCCACCGCCAACATCCTCCTTGTGCATTGCCTCCTGGTAGTTATTAGAACTGCGGAATACCTACACTCTGAATAAAAAGATGGTTAGTGAACTAACCATGAGACCAAAGTAGCCAAGGTGATCAGATCCTCCATCACTTTAAACGAATACATCATATATTTCTGAATTTATCAATCAAATATCATGGACAATTCCTACGAAAGCTGACTGCAGTTTCGGTGGCTCTTGCACCAATATACTGTACCTAGGACATAAATTGTACACTAAGCTACATGAAGCTCAGTTGCGACAACGGGCTATGGGTTATGGGAGAGTATGGAGCTTGTCACAATACATCATGTCTGGCGTGGCCCTGCTTCCCACGAGTGCTACATTTGCCGCTTGCTTGCCTACCCTGGCAGCAGAGATGTACCCTACCAAGACGCGATGCTGAAGTTCACCAGAGGTAATTACAAGGAACTAGCAGGGTGGCCTCACAAATGCGAGAACATCCTCTATACAATAGCGAGAGCTGACAATGTAGTCAAGGGAGAAGAACATGAAACTGTTGGAATTTGAGGTATTTGCATGTTGGGCTTTTGGCACATAGCCAATACAAATTCTGAAATTCTGTTTGGCCCATTTTTGTGGCATATCTTGTGGGTGTGCTAGTGGAGCTAAACTTTAGTCCCACATTACTAGTTTAAGGACTGTTGCACCACCTTATACACTAGGCTGTTTTACTACTCACTAAAGAGTGAGAAAATAGGACATCTCTCGCGCACTCCTCTGGCAACGACGGCCGCCCGCCTCGCCACGCCACGTGCATGCCGCGGGTTGTGGGAATCTCGTCGAGTCGAGTTTATTTTTGTTGTTCGGGAATCTCGGACGTGGGCTGCGTCCCTACCAGAAGACCACAAATCACAACACCTCCTTCTAGTTTGTTGCGCCACCGCCTTCGTCTTCTCAGTCCCGGCTTGCGGCATGCACCGCAGATCGGGACAGTGGGCCTCCGGAACCCCACCTCTCGTGAGCCTCTATGGGTGAAGGGTGATCATGTTTTTGGGGAGTGCTCTAGGGCGACTACTGGCAAATACGGAGTCGTCCGACGACGAGATCCCGGACGAAGACTTCTTCCCGGACGTCAGCAACCTCTTCGGCAACCTCAACATGGGCGACAAGACCGCCGTTGGCGCCTCTGCGGCTACTGCCCTCGCCGCCGCTGCTGCTGATCAGGCTGCTCAAGCCGCACCGTATGTGATCGTGATATCTCTCGTTCAGATCTTGCTAGAGTTTATGGTTCAAGCGTTCACAGTAGATGTGATAGGATTATATTGTTTAGATGTGATATGCCCGTCTACTCTGTTAATCTGCATGATTAGTTGTGGTACTGTTTATATGATCATGCTTTATCAGTTTATTATTCGGATTAAATCTTATGAATATTTGCTTATATTTTCTACAATCCAAAGCCCTGATTATAGGCAATTGAATTCCAATGCGGTGGCTGCTGCTAGGGATGGAAGCAAAATTTGGAGCCTGAATTTTTAAGTAATGCAATGGCAGGACAATAGGCTTGTGGGTCAAGTCCTTGGCCAAGGCAAATAAATTTATTTTAGAATTTCCTCTTAATCAAGAAAATGACATGTTTCTTCGTCAGCCATGAGCAAGTACACGGGTGGTAGTAACCAACAGACTCCCCGTAACTGACTCCTTTTAGTTCCACAAAACATGTATGTGCTCCAACATTAATGTATGCCACAAAATGACATGTTTCAGGTAAAACCATGTAGATACCTAAAAGCTAGAGCATGGAATGATCAGAGAACTTGCATGTGGCAAGATGGTTAGTAGGGTGGTTGTACCCCCAGCCCACCAGAGTTCAAACCCCAGGTTTGACGCTGTTGTTTCTCATTTAGGCGGAATATTGTTCAGTGGGAGGCGACGTTCCCGTCGGCAGCGAGGCGCCCGTGGTGACTTCGTCAATCTTAAGACCCAACCGCCTGCTCAGTCTCTCGGAGGTGCTCATAGGGGTAGGGTGTGCGTGTGTGCGTTCATACAGGTGAGTGTATGCGCGTGTATGTGAGCGTCTGCGTTGTACTGTGTTTCTAAAAAAAAGAGCATGGAATGATCAACTTATGATGCAACATGACTTGTGGGCGAGGTCTAACTGGTTCCCGCGTGGAGAAAAGTTGAGCAAGAGCACTCCAAGAAAGATAAAAAATATGTAACAAGGGGATTACAAATTCAAGACACCAAGGTAATAAATAGTACAGTATGAAAAAATTACTAAATGTTGACAATATATGGATGCTTCAACGCACCCGATCGCCTATTGTCGATCAAATGAGCAGGGATATTTTGATCCACGACCACATCCATGCACATATCCATGCCTCTATGATTGGAAGTTATTTATGGTTGACGAGGAAGTAGCGGCCCTCACGCTTTGTAGCCAGCACCATCTTTCGTTGTGGCATCTGCAGCGGGAGGTGCAGCCGCTGCGGCACCCTTGTAAGCATACAACATTGCAGCGGCCATGTTCTTAGAAGCAGCCTTCTTGGCAACGGCAGCCTCCTCGGGCGAGTCGGCAACCTCAGCCTCCTCCATGTTCTTCTCGGCCGCGCGTATGTAGGCCTTGGACACGGCATTAGAAAGGATGGCCTCGGAATATTTTGAAGCCACATCCTTGGCAGGTGAATCACCAGCAGCAGCAGCATTGGTGTCAGCCGCCGTAGGTGCAACCGCCGCGGCACCCCGGAAGGCATACGCCAAAGCAGATGCCATGTTCTTAGCAGCAGCCTTCTTGGCAATGGCTGCCTCTACTGGAGAGTCGGCAACCTCAGCCCGCTTCATGTTCTTCTCGGCTGCGTGTATGTGGGCCTTGGACGCAGCTTGAGAAACAATGGCGTCCGAATACTTGGAAGCCGCAACATTTTCCGGTGAAGCGCCACCGGCGGCCTCTTTTCCCACTGCCTTGACATTATCATATCCATTGGTCTCTTGCTTTCTCGATGCCGGCCGTGCTACCACCGACACGGCTGTAAGGGCCACCAGCAGCAAAGCCACGACGAAAATCCTTCCAGTTGCCATCGTCGCGATCTAACTTATTTGGTTGGATACAAGTTTTTTAATGTAAGTTGTGTAGGTCAAGCGATGAAGACGGTGGATGCATTTATATAGGGTACGTTTTCATGCGCATGCAGACCCATGATGAATCTGTGGCTCCAATTCCTCGCATGCATCATTGTTTGGTCTCCTGTCAACACACTTTGGGGCCTCGCTACATATAGAGAGGAGTATATTTAGTAAGCCCACGTGACTTCTTTGGCCCAAGGCAACCCACACGTGGCACTTAGACATAATAAAAAATAGGTACGTAACCATATATATATTTGACATGGTTTGTATGTATGCAGATATAGAAGCGGAAAATGCTTTTGGAGGCCGAACTCAATGGAGTCCTTTATTTCAAAATCGGAAAATGATATTTCAAGTTTCAATAAACCGGGAACAATATGTATATGTAGGTAATAATGTATACTTCAAGCATGAAGTCTCAATCAAATATACATTGTATTATGAGCTACAGACAAAAAACAATCTGAGAAGCTTTGAAGGTGTTTACCGTTCACACACTTAGATCTGTAATTTGTCTTTTTTTTGTAGTGTAGAATAATCATATTCCGGATTGACACTTTTCACGCTTCATGTATATATCATTCCCTTTGTATACATGTCTTTTCTGAATTTCTTTGTAACTTTGAAATTACATTTTGCAATGTTCAAAATAAAGGGTTACGGTGAGCCCGAGAGCCAAAGTCTTTTTGTGAACAATGTTTAATTATTTGAAGGGGTAGATGATCCGGGGCCCGCGGGCCAGGGTTTCGTCGAGAAGGCGGTTTGGAGCGTCGGAATCCATCCAAACCTTGCATGTGAGCCCATTATGTGTTCATAGACATGTTTCAAGGATGAAATAGCCAAATAATAAAGTCTCAGGTGTGTCAATGACCGGAGCCACCAACAATGCGGGGATTCGAAGGTGAGGGGCACACGGTGGCGGCGGCGACGAGGGTTGGGTATGATCGTGAAATCAGGGAACGTACGTACACAGTTTCTCATGACTCGTGATTCTTTAAGACTAGCCTCCTGTATTCTAAAATCAGAACTAGAGGCCAACTAATCCTATGTCAAACCTTGATAGAATGTAATCAACAGTTTTAATCAACGGTTAGAAAAAATCAGAGGCAACGGAACCTGGCGGCACAAAAGTTCCGCCCCAATCACCGTAAAACAGCTCAATTAATATATAACATTAGTTTTTGTCTACATGGACATATGGTCTGTTTTCATGGTTGAAAAAAAAGATGTGGCCGTTAGTTTTGATTTTTATACTTCTTTCTAAACTTTCTGTTTCTAAAGCGTAACAATAATACAAAACTGTAAAGGGGATGTAGTGAGATGATCACGAGATTCTGATACGAATTGTTATGAGAATTAGGGATTACCCGAAGCATCACCGGCCACTGGGGATTGCTTCATTTGATAAAGCAGGAGATAATGTTGCATTATAGCAGTGCTGGCTTTGTAACGAAGCCTAGAACGGAATGACCACGAGATATTGCTAAAGTAACATGAAGCTCAAAGAAGTAAGAGGAAACGGCGGGAACCGTTACCTGACATCATTCAGACAGGACCGCTTGATCTTCATAAATGAAGCGGTATCGCCAAATCTCAACCGTGTGTTAAATGACAGAGAAGTTGAGGGTCAGGTATGCGATAGGAGAGTTGTGGTGGCGGGCGGCAATGAATGAATTAAGGGAATCGAGGAGACAATGAGGGTTGGCTCTAGCCTCTGGGTCAGGCATGCGTGCGCTTTGGTTCTTTGGTAGCTGGGTTGAGCGATGGCCGTTGCATCGGTGTGCCGTGGATGATTCCGACCCTATCTTGTGCGGGAATCCGCGGGAGGTTGTTTCGTGCGATCTGATTGGCTCCAGCGATTGGTTTTATTATGTTTCCGAAGAAAGTACTGCTGGAGAAATCAAAAGGAGAGCTTAGACCACAGCCCACCCTTTGAATCCCACATGCATGTACGAGCACACAAAATATATATGCATGATTATCGTACCACCTCTTATCTTCATCATTCGCTAGCTTGCACACATAATCCTATATATCATAACATGAGGAGTCGTTTCTCGGTATATAACAACAGTATACTATGTACCAAAATTCATCCTAAGATACGCACGGGTAAAATGTATCTGCTCTAGCCCAAGACATATGCCCGGCCCTCCCCTCTCCTTTGTTTGGTTGTGGCGACACAGGTGGAACATAAAAAGAGACTTATCTCGTTAATTTGCCGGTCTCTTGCCGCCTTGGTTTGAGCTTTGTTTCTAAGCAAACTCAGCAAACTTGTCCTTGCAGCATGATGTCACGTAGGATGGCATGCATGCCTGCATGTACGTGTAGATATATTAGGATGCGAGCTGCTGCCTAGCTCGTTTTGGTGGTGATTTCTAGCTGGTCGTTTTAATTAGTTAGCTATGGCTAAACTAAACTTGGCACATATGTATGTACGTGTTATTGCAGTAGATATGATGAATTAAAGGTGTTTAGAAGCGTACATTGGCCTCGGTAGCTTTGCGTGTTATTAATATAGACGTTACCGCAGCCAGGGATTTACACAAGTTGGTACAAACAACCTAATTTAGTTAATTAGCGTACAAATAAGGTCTACAATCTAAACCGAAACCAACAGATCGACTACAATCTAATCTATCGATTTCAACATGTTTACCAAACACACGTGACAACGCTACATGATACAAACAAATATTTTAACAGTAGATACCAAATTGTTGATGCAGATTTTGTATCTTTGTTTATTAAAGGAAATAAAGCATTTTTGCCAGAATGTATCTGTGTCGATGTGATGAGCATAAAAAGGTTCAGTTATCATAGTAGCTAGAGTATTATATGTACATAAAAATTCAAGAGGAGTTTCATGGAACACACATCGGTATACAAGGGAAAATAGAGTAAACCACATTGTTTGTTACATCAAGTAACTAGTGTTCATGCATTGAATATAATTCCACCTTTAAACCACCAATTCTGGGTGGAAGAGCCAAGTATTTTGCCCAAAAGACTTACACAACTGCGATGGGCTAGAAGTACATGACTTGAGGTTGAAAACCTCGCAGGTGTCCATCGAAATAAATAACATCCTCCTCCACCTCCCCACAAGGCGCGGCGACACACTTGGAGAAGTTGAGACTAATAAAGAGTGCTCGACCACCGCCAAGCCCTCCAGTCAACGGCATCCAAGCACCGGCGATGGTGTCTGCTTCCAAGACTTCCACCCCTAGAGTAACGTATTCAAAGGAGGGTGAGTACATTTGTTGATGATGCCTCACCATGAGCAGCTTCCCACGTGATTCGATGAGATGCCGACTAGTGATGCCATATGGTTCCAAAAGGTGAGCTGACCAGTTCAGGCCTGTTATCAAGTAAAGATCGAAACGAGAAAACGAGACACAGATTTTAACGTGGAAACCCTTACGGGAAAAAACCATGGACGCACGAAGGCGCAACTTCACTATAATGGAGGAGTATTACAAGTGTGAGACGACAGACGTCTTTTGGTGAGACTACTAGGGTATATATATGGGCAATATACAAGAGTCCTTGTAGGACAAGAAAACGAGTTATACTCGTATGTGCCGGCCGGCCTAAGCCCATTAGACGAATTTGGATCACGCTTCAACAATCTCCACCTTGAGCCAAATTCCCTCCAGTAGTCCAATAAAGTAATAAACTTCTCCATATCAAAAATTAGCATAAACACCTTGTGCGTCAAAGTCCCATAGGACTAATGAGAGATGCCAACTAAGTCCGAGCAAAGCTCAAACTTAGTTGCAGTCACCGGCTTTGTCATCATATCAGCTGGGTTATCACGTGTACTTATCTTGCATACCTTCACATCGCCTTTAGCAATGACTTCTCGAATATAGTGATATCTCACATCAATGTGCTTTGTTCTCTCATGAAACATTTGATCCTTTGTAAGGCATATAGCACTTTGACTATCACAAAATATAGTGGTGCAAGACATATTTCCACAAAGCTCAGTGTATAAACCTCTCAACCATGTAGCTTCTCTACATGCTTCAGAAATAGCCATATACTCGGCCTCAGTTGTGGACCAAGCTACAGTATGTTGCAAAATTGCTTTCCAACTCACGGCACAACCACCAATGGTGAAAACATAACCCGTGAGTGATCTTCTCTTATCCAAGTCACCAGCATAATCTGAATCAACAAAACCAACAAGTCCATCTCCAGATTTCCCAAATTGTAAATGAGCATTAGAAGTACCTCGCAAGTACCTAAAAATCCATTGGACTGCTTTCCAATGCTCTTTGCCAGGATTAGCCATGTATCTACTAACAACACTGAGTGCATGTGATAAATCGGGGCGTGAACAAACCATGGCATACATAAGTGAACCAACTGCACTCGAAAAGGGAATTCTAGACATGTACTCAATATCATCATTCGATTCAGGACATAAAGCTGATGATAATCTGAAATGTGCAGCTAATGGAGTACTTACTGGCTTGGCATCAAGCATATTAAAGCGACGAAGGACTTTATTGATATATCCACTCTGACTTAGATATAACTTTCCAGATGGTCTGTCTCTGTATATTTGCATGCCAAGCATCTTCTTTGCTGCACCTAAATCCTTCATTTCAAATTCATTGCTCAATTGCTTCTTTAACTTCTCAATTTCTGTTTTACTCTTTGCAGCAATTAGCATGTCATCAACATAAAGGAGCAAATAAATATTTGAGTCTCTAGCAACTTTCAAATAGACACAACTATCATAATCAAACCTTTTAAAACCTTGAGAGAGCATAAAGGTATCAAATCTCTTGTACCATTGCCGAGGGGATTGCTTCAATCCATAAAGAGATTTCTGTAATTTACAAACAAGATCTTCTTTTCCAGGAATAATAAAACCTTCAGGTTGTTCCATATAAATATCCTCTTCTAATTCCCCATGTAAGAATGCGGTTTTAACATCTAATTGTTCAAGCTCATAATCATGCATGGCAACAATGCTGAGTAATGTGCGAATAGAGCTATGTTTCACAACAGGGAGAAAACTTCATTAAAGTCAATACCTGGAATTTGGCTGTAACCTTTAGCAACCAATCTTGCTTTATACCTTGTCTCATCGTTAGGGGAAACACCTTCTTTTCTTTTGAAAACCCACTTGCAACGAATAGGTTTCTTCTCTCTTGGTAATTTAACTAAACTCCAAGTACCATTCTTTTCAAGTGATTCCATTTCATCATGCATAGCGGTCATCCATTTATTACTATCACCTGAAATAATAGCCTCGGAATATGAAGAAGGCTCAACAGTACCTTCAATTTCTTCTGCCACGTTCAGACAATAAGCAACCATATTAGCTTCTTCAATCAACCTCCTAACAGGTTTAGAAACCCTCTTGGGTCTATCGGCTGCAGTACTAGAAGAATGTGATGGCTGCACATCACTAGAGGCCACTGAATCATTGTCCTCTTGAATTTCTGTTGTAGATCCTGAGTCAAAAGCATGCTCCACCTGCACGCTTGTCTCAACTTGCTTCTCAGCAGGAATATTAGTAGATGGTTTACCACGAAATAATGCAGCTTCATCAAAAGTAACACTTCTACTAATTACAATTTTTCTAGTCTCAGGATTCCACAATTTATAGCCTTTGACACCAGGTTTGTAACCAAGGTAAATGCACTTAATAGCTCTAGGCTCCAATTTACCATTATTAACATGTGCATAAGCAGGACAACCAAATATTCTCAAATTTGTATAATCATCAGGAGAACCGGACCATACTTCAATTGGTGTCTTCTTTTCAATAGCCAAATTAGGTGACCGATTAATTAAGTGACAAGCAGTGGAAGCGGCTTCAGCCCAAAAACTCTTAGATAAACCAGAGCTAGACAACATGCAACGTACCTTTTCCAAAATAGTTCTGTTCATGCGCTCAGCGACGCCATTTTGTTGAGGGGTGCCCGGGACAGTATAATGTCTTGCAATTCCCTCTGATTTGCATAAAGCTTCAAATTCTCCAGACAAGAATTCCAAACCATTATCAGTACGTAGCTTCTTTATACGCTTACCAGATTGGTTCTCAATCATAATCTTCCACTCTTTGAATGTCTTGAATGCATCTGACTTGTGCTTGATGAAAAATGCCCAAACTCTCCTTGAGTAATCATCAATGATGGTCATCATATAACGAGCACCTCCAAGTGACGGAACGCGGGACTCTCCCCACAAATCTGAGTGAATATACCCTAGTATATCTTTTGTGTTGTGAGTAGCAGTACCAAACTTCACCCTGGTTTGCTTACCGAAAACACAATGCTCACAAAACTCCAACTTGTCGATGCGTTGACCACCAAGAAGCCCTCTTTTACAGAGCTCCATCATTCCAGTTTCGCTCATGTGTCCCAGACGCAAATGCCAAAGGTTAGTAGCATCAGAATCACATACTTTACTGGAAACAACATTAGCATTACCTGAAAGTGTCGTACCTCGAAGGAAATAAAGGCAATTAGAAGTATTCAAGTCACCTTTCATCACCACAAGAGCGCCTCTGGATACCTTTATGAGTGCATCTCCACCTAGATACTTGTACCCTTTAACATCAAGTGTGCTTAGTGAGATAAGATTTCTCTTCAAATCCGGAATGTAACGAACATCTGACAATGTTCTAACGACGCCATCAAACATCTTTATCCGGATAGAGCCAATGCCTTCAATTTTGCATGGAGAATCATTACCCATCTTCACAGAACCTCTGTGTTGTTCAACGAGTGTAGAGAACCACTCCCTGCATGGGCTCATGTGGAAACTGCAAGCAGAATCAAGAATCCAATCATCACCTGTATCAGTGGCACAGGTGAAAGCAACTAAGACGTTCCCATCATAATCTTGCTCTGTGGTGACAACGGCAGCTAGGGAATCGGCCTCTTTATTTTCTTTGTCAGAATTATTTTTCCTCTTTTCTTTATTTTGCAACCTGTAACATTCCGAGATGTCATGCCCATCTTTCTTGCAATATTTGCAAGACTTGAACCTGCCCCTGGATTTCGACCGGCCTCTGTAGCCGTTCGAACTTTTGTCCCTATTTCCATGATTTGAGTTCTTATCCTTTGGCCTGCCACGAACAGATAATCCCTCAGCTTGGGACGAGCCTGAACCATCAGTAGACGACACCATCTGCTTCATCTTCTCCTTGGAGTGCAAAGCTTCATAAACCTCATTAAGAGTGAGAGTATCACGGCTATATAATATGGTATCTCTAAAGTTGGTGTAAGAGTTTGGCAGTGAACATAGTAACATCAAACCCAAATCCTCTTCTTCATATTCAACTTCCATTGCTGCTAGGTCGGTAACAATCTCTTTAAATTCTGATATGTGAGTTAAAACATTACCTCCCTCTTGCAACCTGTGCATGAATAATTTTTGCTTGAGATGCATCTTGCTGGTAAGATCTTTTGTCATGCAAATTTCTTCTAGTTTCGACCACAAGGCAGCAGCTGTTTTCTGGGCCAAAACTTCCTGCAAAATATTATTGTGTAGATGAAGTTGAATTTGGGACACAGCTTTACGATCTTTTCTCTTCTCCTCATCGGTCCAATCAGCAGGACGTTTCTTTCCGAAACTTTCTAGTGCATCCTCATGGTCGGCTTGCGCCAACAATGCCCGCATCTTGACTTGCCATAGAGAAAACCGTGTGTCACGATCCAGCAGCGGAAGGTCGTACTTCATGGAAGCCATGAGTAGGTTAATCTGTGAACACAAGGTTGTACAAGCCGATAGACAAAATTCCTGATAGAATTAATTTGCGGAGCAATGAAGAAGAACAGATAGCACCTGGTAGCTGTTGGGGTGGACGTAGAAAATTTGGAGAATCAAAGATCGATTAGTCTTCACGTGAAGTAGCAGCAGCGCAGCAGCAATTATCTTCTCGGAACTTGATGCACCGATCAGATCTGGTACTCCAAGGGAATTACGCGAAGACAGGATACAGCGTTGAATCGGAAGTAGAATCGAAATCGAAAACTTCGACGCGAGTAATCCAAGCTGCAGACGGACGGATCGCCAAGGCTGCGCACGGGACGCCGCCGGAAAACTGTGAACTCTCAATCTCGGATCTGATCTTACGAACGTGGCTCTGATACCACTTGTTATCAAAGTAAAGATCGAAACGAGAAAACGAGACACAGATTTTAACGTGGAAACCCTTACGGGAAAAAACCACGGACGCACGAAGGCGCAACTTCACTATAATGGAGGAGTATTACAAGTGTGAGACGACAGACGTCTTTTGGTGAGACTACTAGGGTATATATATGGGCAATATACAAGAGTCCTTGTAGGACAAGAAAACGAGTTATACTCGTATGTGCCGGCCGGCCTAAGCCCATTAGACGAATTTGGATCACGCTTCAACAAGGCCAATGTTGTCATTTGGGTTTGGTGCCTCGTCATCCACTTCATCATTGGGTGCGGCTGCCACATTATCCTCATCATCATCATCATCGTCGCCGTCCTCCTTATTCGGTGCGGCTTCCACCTACTCATTCTCAGCAGCATCACCAATATCATCGCCATCATCATCATCACTCCACACATCGTATCCATTGTAATGTGGCGGTTGTTTGATGAGGCGCTTTCCCATGGTGACCACCGGTATTCTTTCACCATCTAGTGCGAGATCAAAGGGAATTAGGTCCTCACCCTTTGTGATGGCATAGAGTTTCCCTTGAAGGAATGCAAAGTCGATGATATGGGTGTAGGGATGTGTCCGTGGCGGTGGCAACCACACGCCCTTCCCTGGGCGGATCACCATGAAAGCATGCTTCATGTTGTTGGTGATGACGGCGATGAGGTCATCGGCATCTGAGCGCATGAGGAACTTGTAGATTTTAGATTCGTGGTTGCCCATCACGGCCTCTATCTCGGGCAGCGGCACGATCTTGTTGAAGAACAGGTTGAGCAAGATATACTCGAAAGAGTGTCCATCCTCGCCCTTCTTGCTTAAACGGACCGCGAGCCAGTCGTCGGTGGAGCCGATGGTGTCACGGCGGCAGGACAAGGAATGCAGGCACCGAGACAAAATAGTCGAACTCTACAGAACGGTTTCGGCATGGGAGCACTGTGCTGCTCTACAGAACGGTTTCGGTCCGATTACAGTGCGTACTTGTAACATGACCGAATCCCGGCCCATAGATTCATCTTCCACTAATTAACGACATAAGTTTTGGCTTCCGCGTGCATTGTAATCCTTTCTGGGATCGGATTGCAATATTATGGACCTTCTTAATCACCTCTGACGTTGACTAGCCCTAGTAGTCCATAACCGTAACAAGCTTTTTTTTCTCTGAGATGATGTGGGACATATGGTCCGCGTTGTTATGGTTGAAACAAAACTTTCTATATAAGAGCTGTTTTACGGTGATTGGGGCGGTATCTGGTGGCTCTAAAGTTTTGTAGTCATTGATTAAAAAAATTGATTACCGTCTATCAATCTTTGACATAGGAGCAATTGGCCTCTAGTTCCGATTTCAGAATACAGGAGGCAAGACTTAAAAAAATCGTTTCACGAGACGTGAGAAAATGCAGAACCGGCATCCCCTGAATACCCGATCGTACCCGCACGACGTAAGGCGCCACCGGAGCTGTTGCGGCCGCCGCTAGGTACATCATGTAGTTGGACATTTCTCTACATTGGATTTCCCTCTTTTGATGACATAAATCTTGCGGGCACCGAGATCCATTGTCCCGCTATTGGTTATTGGTCAGAGAGGTGTCTCGACCATGTCCCCTTATTCACGAACCCGTCGGGTCACACACTTAATGTTCGACATCACTAGAGTTTAGAGAGATAAGAAGATTGTGAAATCGAATTGTTCCGGAAGAGAATTAATGATTTATTAATTATTTGACCTAAAAATAATGTTTAATTAGAAGAAATAAATAAAGGGGAAAAACAGCCACAAGAAGAGGCCTACATGGGCAATTTGATTGGGCCCATATAGGGGCTCAACGTGTGGACAAAGGCACAGAAAATGAAGATAGAAAAAACAAGGAAAAGGCCCAACGTGGTTGAGCTGGCCACGGTTTGATCACGCCTCGCACGCACGCCTCGAAATTGGTATACACCGCTCAACGCGGCGCTAGCACTTCGGCACCGCACAGGGCTCCCCCTGTTAGGCCGGCCCAGTTCGCGAGTGATGTTTTTTTCGTTCTTTTTTCTGTTTTCCTTTTTCTTTTTTGGTTTTCTTTTTCGGTTTTCTTTTTTGGGTTTCTCTTTATGTTTTATTTTTTGAAACGTTCACTCTTTTGTGAAAACTCTCACGTTTCAAAAAATTTAGTTCATGATTTTTTGAAATTGGTTCATGAATTTTGAAATGGTTCATGAATTTTAAAATTGGTTCATGATTTTTTAAATTAGTTCATGATTTTTTTTAATTTTTGTTCATAATTTTCGAAGATATTGGTTCATAATTTTTAAATTTGGTTCATGATTTTTAAAAAAGTTCATGATTTTTTAGAAAAAATAATCAATTTTTCGCTTTTTAAATTGTTCATAATTTTAATTTTTATGTTTTTGAAAAATGTTCACATTTAAATAATCATTATACTCTGTATTAAAAATGTTCAGGGTTTGAAATGAAAAAGAAAATAAGAAAAGCAGAAGAAAAAATGGGAAAGCCTTACCTGGGCCGGCTCTACATACAAGCAACTGCATCAATCAAACAATTCTTTATTTAGCCTAACTAGACAGAATTCATCTACTGTACTGTTTTAACTTTTATCCGAAGAAAAAGAGATAGAGATGAAAATATAATTCATCTATATAGTAGTTATGAATGACTTCTACATCTAATTTTGATGTGAACCAAAAAGAACTAATTAGTATACAAGTTACATATAGATTAATTCACGAAATACGTATATTCATTGCTGCACCAATATTGCATTGGATCAAGAATTCTTGTTGCCAAGGGGGATAAGAGGGGACTCTCAAGTCCATGTCCATTATCTTGGGGTTAACCCATAATTGTTGGGATCAGGGTGGTTGTTCTATGTTCACGACTGTGGTTTTGAGGGTGAGGTATCAGATGGCATGTCTTTCATCACCTAACATGTAGATTCTCCCATACAAACACATAAAGTAAGACATATATATCTTTACTATTAAATGGGAGTTGGACGTACGTTTCGTCCGACCAACTAGCCCCGACCATCGTCCGATCGTTCGGGCAGACGATTGGGAGAATCATGACCGTCGTCTACCCTTAGCTCGCACGCCCGAGCATCGCCTCTCGTCTGCCTCGCCCGCTTCGCTCGCTCCCCAATCCCCAAATCGCGCAGCCTCCCCGACCTCCTCCATGGAACCTAGCACATGGTCACGCACTCACGCCGCCGCCGCTCCTCCCGTCTCGCCCTGAGGACCGGTCGCCCACCCGCCGCCACCTCCCTGCAGATCCGCGCAAGGTACCTGTCCCAGAGGCGCCGCGTTGAGGGCACCAGCTCATGGGCCTCGGCGAGCCACGCATCCGCCCACGAGGCTTGGCTCTGCAACGCCACCACGACCGCGCGCCCTTCTCCTCCCGGCTTCTGTGAAGAAATCCGGCGCCGTGCCTGTTGCCGTCGGCGTCCTCGACGAGGTACTCGACGATCTTCTGTGTGCCGGCCTCGAGGCTGTCCACCGAGTTGTAGCACGCACCCACTACTCTTCACCGCAGATGCCCCCGCCGGAGGGATTCTCCGCGCTGCGCGCTGGTCGACGGACGCCGTCGCCTGCACCGAGGGGATATCCGATGTGTCCTCTGTGCGGGAATGCCTCCTCGGCCAGTTCGCCGGGGCCGTCACCGCCTCGAGGTCAGCAACGCGGTTCGTTCCGCCTTAGACTGCAGAGAGGAGAGCAGCTGGGCCGAGGGCCACGGCCGCGGGCGCAAGGATCAAGGGCCGCGGCGTACTCTGCTGGTCCTGAAGAGGACGACATGCCGGAACCGCTGGTGTCGAAGGCGACCTCCGTTTATTTCCTCTCTGCTGTGGTCGCCGATATCGACTCCGACCCCAACAGTCCAACCTTCTCCGGTCCGTAAGCTCATCTTCCTGTGTTACTCCACTGGGATAGCGATGGAGATGCAATTTTTGCCATGGATCCCTTTCTTCTTCACAAGATATAAGTAATACGAACTGTGGTGTTAATCTAAAATTCAGTATATATTTTATTTATCATTTTGCATTGTTTGCAAGCCTATTGCCAGCATCTCATGTTTGTATAATGCTCTTATGGTTCTTCTACAAGAAATACAAGAAGTTGCAGAAGATATACAGAAGTGTATATGCTCTGAAATCATTGAGAAGTAGAAAAGATAAAAGAGGTAGTATTACGGACCGGAAGTAATCAATACAGAACTGGTGCCTTCCAACAAACAACGTCAGGGTGTGGTACCTTACCAGCTCCTTGGGCATGTTGTGCAAGAATTGAGTCTTAGTAGGAGGTTATGCTCCTAAGATTATTGACTTCCATGTGCATCGAATCGACTTGGCTTGCAGGTAGTGATTACTATGTGATTGCCTTCCAATTGGATTAATGAGACGTCCAGCCCATAATTTACAGTTTCAGTGATATATGCTGCTTTTCTCGATTTTGTGCAGTTGGCGAGGGGAGACATTAGAAGCACATATGACTTCCCCCATCCCAACAGTTGCATTCAGTCACATTTTTTTCTTAGGACGCTATGCGATGTTATGTCAGTGCAGATAGATGTCTCTTATTTATGTCATAACATAGCGTGATTTACGCAGCAGGGATAAGGGGTTTGTAACATTATATGCGTAAGACAAGGTTACTTTATAGGGTATACCTATTATGAGATCATTGAAAAAGGGAGCTTTTGTATAGCGTGATCTGACTCAGAATTACACATTGCAATTGTTTGACGAGGAGAGTGTCTAATAAATTGAGGATAATTTCATAATCCTACATTTGATTATAGGTTGTAGACAGGTTATCCAAGCTCGAAAAGAAAGGGTGGAGGCGAGGGCGAACAATCATGGATTGCAATTCGGATGTAGAAGAGTCTGTGCTGGTGAGTTCTTTTTTGCATGCTCTCAAATGCTTGCTTATTCGCAGGTTTAAGTGCTAAATGTATAAATTCCAATATATCTCAGATACGGTCTACAAACTGGGCGTTACAGAACATTGATATGCTTGCTTCAGGAGCTATTTCTATCTGAACATGTACATCAGTTTTTAGGCCTGGTGTTGTTATGCCCTGTGCTACACCTCAAATCATGAACTGATCAAAGAAGCAAGCTGAATGTAAGCTTTGCGCCTCTTCCATTTCTGCAAGTTGGCAACAAAACAGAAATAGTTCCATGCAATTGCATAAGCACAAGCATGTCTTAAAATTCAGTCGACATAGATTCCAGAACACATATTTATTCCCTTCTTTTGTTTTTGGGAAGGCGACAGGCCGTGACGATCCACCTGATATATGACTATGATCTCAATAATCTTCTGGTACGTTCAGTGATGGAATGATGTTATAGTTCCATCTTTGCAGAAATAAAAGATCATGAGAAGTTCACTTCATTTGATTCGAAACTATTTTTCATGCACTGAAGTGAAATGCTCAATTTTTTATTGCAAGAGTGGCTGGTGCGAATCTCCAACAAATACTTGCCACATGGACCATCCGTTGTCTTTTTTGTTACATGAAAGCTCAAAAGTTGTGGAAGACTTCATAAGGCAGCCACGAAAATTCACATAAAATGAAGGTAACCCAAATCAATTCCAGTGGAAACACAATTGCATTAATATAGCTTTCAAAGTTCCAATTAAACCATCAACTTTCTTCACAATAGATGCTACACGAAGATAAAGGGGTCCTAAACACCAAGGAATGCACTTAAGACAGAGATAAATGCCTGATTGATGATGGCAGGGTAAGCCATCACCATGGAGGCCTCGCCGGAGGCAGAGTGGGGCCTGGAGGTGGGTTCACCAAAGTATTTCCGGAGCCAATAATATGAATGCAATGTCATGTTTTTATCAATATCTATGTACATGGCATATCTTGTGGCAGAGTGGAGTGACGATGGTCAAAGACGTTGATATGCACCTTTGACGCTATTGTTGTATCTAGGTGATGTTTGCGGCCATTGTCACGTGCCCTCGTTCACTATCGATATTGGAGTAAAGATGCACTTAATAATCACTTGTTCATAACTGAGAAGAGAGCTAGATGGTATAAGCGTGCGAAAAACACATTATTGTACCTTCACGTGAAACTCTTGTGATGTCAACACATATTGCTTAGGATATGAGGAAACAAATTTAAGTGACCGTTGCAACGCACGGGCATTCAACTAGTATACTAATCATGATCCACCACTCTCTTAAAACGTTTTAGCCCTATTGCAGTTTCATATTACTTTACATCATGAATGCCGCTCTCTGTTCACTTGCACCACATTAATATTTCTTTGTTCACACACACAAACAATCTCAAACACCCTTTCTTGAAATCAAAGACAAATCCAAGCTCTGTTTGGTGAATAGTAACGAGGGACATTAAGACCTCAACAATTAGTTCTTTTTGGTTCGATACTCTTATTTTGATACTAACTACAAACGAACTGTGCACTTATAGTCATCACTATGGCTATGTAGAAATGACAAGGTTTTTAATGATAAAAATTCTTCTCTCATGCATGTTATCTAGTGGACAACTACGCTCCGTTCATGGTCGTCTCTACAACGTGTGGAGCATCGCGGCCTATTTATGGAGGTGTCTACACGGTTGGGGGACACAAAGAGAGATTTCTAATTCAAAATGGATGATAGCATAATCTACGGATTTGTCCTCCATCACATTAGGCGTCTTTGCAGTTTCTTTGATGGTTACTTGAATTTCTCTATGCATCCTAGTTATGGCCTGGTTTAATGGTTAAACATTTTAAGTAATAAAGCACCCTTTATCAACATAATTGAGAGGAAGATATCCATCAAAGCAAAAGATAATTTAATTCAATGACTCATGGCTATTAGGGTCACAAATGTGGGATATGCAAGCCGCGCAAACGAGAAGTGATAGTACAAAATGTACTCGACCCATCAATCTCCAATAACGAAGTACGGGGACGCTGGAAAACTAAAAGCGGTCTCTGTTGGTACTGGTAGTGGTATATTCTATCTAAACAACTAAAACGGCGTTTTGGCTCCCGGGAGCATATGCTCCCGGTATTTTCGAAAAAATATAACAAATTGAAAACTTATCAAAAAATTCCGAAAAAAATCATGCACGTACCTGACCATGGTACGCACGATCGTGTAACATTTCGCGCCGAAATGACATCATGGCCGCCCTGTACAAAAATGATAAATTTCTGACAGAAAATGAGATCCAAAATTTTGAATTTTCTGTCAGAAATTTGTCATTTTTGTACAGGGCGGCCACGATGTCATTTCGGAGCGAAATTTCACACGATCGTGCGTACCATAGCCAGGTACGTGCATGATTTGTTTCGGAATTTTTTGAAAAGTTTTCAAAAAAATTTATGCTCCCGAAAATAACGGGAGCATATGAGCCCGGGCTCCAATATGAATTTCCGAATTATCTATATATTCCTACAGAAGTAACAATCGCAATGCATGGTACATGCTTAAAACTTCAGCTATGCCATTTGGATGAACGAGCGCACGTGCTATACGAAAAGACCCACCAGGTCCCTACTGAAATGTCGCGCGTGCGCCAATTCCCCTCCCCAGCTAGCTTCCTCGTGGCCGGAAAGGCTCCACTGCTTGTCAGGCCACCGCCAACATCCTCCTTGTGCATTGCCTCCTGGTAGTTATTAGAACTGCGGAATACCTACACTCTGAATAAAAAGATGGTTAGTGAACTAACCATGAGACCAAAGTAGCCAAGGTGATCAGATCCTCCATCTCTTCAAACGAATACATCATATATTTCTGAATTTAACAATCAAATATCATGGACAATTCCTACGAAAGCTGACAGTTTCGGTGGCTCTTGCACCTACTGTACCTAGGACATAAATTGTACACTAAGCTACATGAAGCTCAGTTGCGACTTGCGACAACGGGCTATGGGTTATGGGAGCAGGGCCGGTCCTGAGGGGGCAGGAGGGGCGGCCGCCCCGGGCCCCTGAAATTAAGGGGCCCCCAAGTTCCAGCCAGCTTAGGCAAATGAAGTGGCCAAAGAACTCATTTGCCGGCGCCATTACTACACGTGGGAAGCTTTTCTCATAGGATTCAGAAAGAGCACGACGAAGCATTTTGCTGTGTGGCTGGACTTGGGCCTTTTCTCGGTTAGTTTGGGCTGTTTTCTTTGGTTCTGGGCATTTTTCCTTTCGTTAGCTAGCTGGGCCTGGTTGATGGAAGGGAAAAAAGGGTGAGAAGACCGATCCAGTAATGCAGCACACTAAAAAAAGGGAAGTATTGACTCGACTCAGTTTTCCTTTCTTCTATCACGCTTTGATTTCTCACATCTTTTTCAAACACTTAACTGTAAGGACGTGGAAGGTACTTGTCTAATTTTTCAAATGTTGTGTATCTTATTATGTGAGTGGTTCGATTGATTTGGACATGAGCTGGAGATGAACCGCTGTCAACCCTCAACTGGCCACTCCGAGAAGCGAGAAGGCGAATTTCCGAGAGGAGATCCTACTGGCCGAATCATCCGCAACAAGTCGACGTGAAAATTGGAAAAAATGATATTAACATGACATCATTCCTGACTTTGCATCTCGTAATTTTAGAAGAAAATTTCTATAAAATATGTAAATATTATTCGATATCAACATTGATTTTTAGGAGTATCGGCAACAATTGACATCACATATAAAATTTTATTTCCATTCTTAGGGCCCCGGTTCTGGTTTCGCCCCGGGCCCCCGAATTGTCAGGACCGGCCCTGTATGGGAGAGTATGGAGCTTGTCACAATACATCATGTCTGGCGTGGCCCTGCTTCCCACGAGTGCTACATTTGCCGCTTGCTTGCCTACCCTGGCAGCAGAGATGTACCCTACCAAGACGCGATGCTGAAGTTCACCAGAGGTAATTACAAGGAACTAGCAGGGTGGCCTCACAAATGCGAGAACATCCTCTATACAATAGCGAGAGCTGACAATGTAGTCAAGGGAGAAGAACATGAAACTGTTGGAATTTGAGGTATTTGCATGTTGGGCTTTTGGCCCATAGCCAATACAAATTCTGAAATTCTTTTGGCCCATTTTTGTGGAATATCTTGTGGGTGTGCTAGTGGAGCTAAACTTTAGTCCCACATTACTAGTTTAAGAACAGTTGCACCACCTTATACACTAGGCTGTTTTACTACTCACTAAAGAGTGAGAAAATAGGACATCTCTCGCGCACTCCTCTGGCAACGTCGACCGCCCGCCTCGCCACGCCACGTGCAGGCCGCGGGTTGCGGGAATCTCGTCGAGTTGAGTTTATTTTTGCTGTTCGGGAATCTCGGACATGGGCTGCGTTCCTACCAGAAGACCACAAATCACAACACCTGCTTCTAGTTCGTTGCGCCACCGCCTTCGTCTTCTCAGTCCCGGCTTGCGGCGTGCACCGCAGATCGGGACAGTGGGCCTCCGGAACCCCACCTCTCATGAGCCTCTATGGGTGAAGGGCGATCATGTTTTTGGGGAGTGCTCTAGCGCGACTACTGGCAAATACGGCGTCGTCCGACGACGAGATCCCGGACGACGACTTCTTCCCGGACGTCAGCAACCTCTTCGGCAACCTCAGCATGGGCGACTAGACCGCCGCTGACGCCTCTGCGGCTACTGCCCTCGCCGCGCTGCTGCTGCTGATCAGGCTGCTCAAGCCGCACCGTATGTGATCATGATATCTCTCGTTCAGATATTGCTAGAGTTTATGGTTCTAGCGTTCGCAGTAGATGTGATAGGATTATATTGTTTAGATGTGATATGCCCGTCTACTCTGTTAATCTGCATGATTTGTTGTGGTACTGTTTATATGATCATGCTTTATGAAAGGACAAGGATGTCGCCTAGAGGGGGGGGGGGTGAATAGGCGTTTAAAACTTTTCCGGTTAAGGCTTGCTAATTGCGGAATAAAACTAGGTGTTTAAATTAACAAGCCAACAATCTAAATAAACTAGGCTCACCTATGTGCACCAACAACTTATGCTAAGCAAGACAACTAACAAGGTGATAGCAAGATATGATACTTCAAGCTCGAAGGCTATCACAATGTAAAGTGCATAAGTAAAGAGCTCGGGTATAGAAATAACCGAGGCACGTGGAGACGACGATGTATTCCCGAGTTCCTCCTTTTTAGGGGAGTACGTCTCGTTGGAGGGGTGTGAGCTTCAAACTCAAGATGCCACAAAAGGCTTCACCCTATTCTCCGATGAACCTCGCACAAAAGCTCGGTTCACCTTCCACTATTGATTTCCTTTGGGGCGGAAATCGAGTCCCTTACAACAAACTTGAGGCACAACCCACAAAAGGATCGGGAGCTCCCAAGCGGCCACAAAAGGCCTCGCACCGCCACAAAAGGCGGCACTCGCCACAAAAGGCGTTGACCACAAAAGGTCACAACAACACCGTCTAGGGTCCAACGACCCAAGAGTAACAAGCTTCACAATCTTCACTTCCACGAATCCTCGTGGAGAGAGCAAACCTATGCACAAAAGCAAAGGCAAACCTATGCACAAAAGCAAAGGCAAGAACACACGAAGTGCTCAAGTCCTTCACTCCCAAATCCCACCAAAAGCAACAAATGCTTGTGGGGGAGAAGAGAGGAAGAACAAAGAAGAACACAACAAATGGAACTTCAAGAACTAGATCGAAAGGGTTCAACTCACTTAGAGGAGAAACGGATCGGTAGAAATGTAGATCTAGGTCTTCTCCTTCAATCCTCCAAAGATCAACGAGTTTGGGTGGAGGGATTGGGAGATCTTGTTGTTTTGAGCTTTGCAACAATGGAGGAGAGAGAAAGAATGTACTCAAGAACCTTGGAAACATTGGGGAAGAAGGGCACATAAAAAGGTGCCCAGAAATCTGCCCGTTGAGCTGTTTTTCGGCCCCGGGGCGGTACTACCGGGTCCCCGGTACCACCGGATCACTACCGGGTCACTACCGGTCAAAACCAGTCGAATCCAGTACCAAAAACACGTTTTTCGCGGTAGTACCGGGGCTCAGTCGGTACTACCGCACTTGGTAAAAACAGCAGAAACACTAATACCAAATCGGGCACAACTTTCGCATATGAACTCCGTTTTTGATGATCTTGGGCTCGTTGGAATCGCAACGAAGAGCTTTACAAGATTATGCAGAGAAACATCATAGTCCAACAATGGAGGATAAAACCAAATGGGAAAGGTTAGACCTCTCGATAAAAGAACAACCGATAAACCTCCAAACAAAAACCGCAATATGTTTTTCATCCGGACTCCGTTTTCTATGATCTTGGGCTTGTTTCGAAGATAACCACAAGCACTACAAGATCATGCATATTCACATCATAGTCCATCATGTGAGGAGGAGAACACAAGAAGAGAGTTTGACCTCTCTTAAAAAGACAAACCGGTAAAACCTCCAAAACCGAAAACGCAACAAGTTGTCAATACGAAATTCGTTTTCGGTGAACTAGAGCTCGGTATGGAGATGAACACAAGCTCTAAATTCTCACATGGATAAAAGCCAAATAAGAACCAAGAAAGATGATAATGCCAAGTATGCAAAGATTTGAGCTCTCCACAAAGATGCGATCAAGTTACTCACTTGAGAGCCCCTCTTGATAGTACGGCATCTATCCTATAACCCGGTCTCCCACTAACACCATGAGACCGGTAAAATAGAAACCCTATCAAGATCATACCTTTGCCTTGCGCATTCCACTTGAGCTAGATGATGACGATCTTGATCTCTTCAAGTGAACCACTTTTCTTGATTTGCGCTTGCTAGCACATGCTTGATGAAGACATCTCCAAATGCTCCCCCATACTCCATTATGGGAGAGCCTCGCTAATCTCCGTCTTCATGTATCCACTTGCGCTTCATATTCTTCTCTTGATATAAATGATGGCTTGGAGCTAAACATGAATGATCACTCAACCTTCTTCTCCAAGCCATGCTTGCAATAAGCTCATCTCTAGATGACCATTCTTCATATAAACCCTTGGATAGAACATTGGTCATCATATACTCCTCTAGAGTCCAACAGATGAACTCCAAACTTTCCTATGGACGAGATCTACAAGTATCTCAATGCAAACATTAGTCCATAAGGATTGTCATTAATTACCAAAACCACGCATGGGGCAACACATGCACTTTCAATCTCCCCATTTTGGTAATTGATGACAATCCCTTTTACGAGGGTTTATATAATGAATTAAGCAACCATGCAACACAAAGAGCAAGGATGCAAGAGAACAAAGAACAAAACCATATTCCCTTAAACCCTCTAAATCTCTCCCCCATTGGCATCGATTGCCGAAATGGGAGGAAAAATTTAGAAGACCAATATAGTAAGAGCTCCCCATAATGTGTGCATTTCTCATAATATGAGTGAAAGCAAATGCACATATCCAATGACAATAGTTGGGAAGGAGATCAAACTATATTGAGGATCCAAAGATTGCAAAAGAAAATCAATTGAAAGATACTTCGACAAAAGAAGTAACCAATCAAAGGATCCGAAAAAGTGTTCTCAAAATCAAGAGGGAACTCCCCAAGGTACGTGCACAAAACGGATTTGCATTTCAATATAGTGTGCACAACATGGAATCCTCACTCCCTCTAGAAATTTTGAACACAAACACTCGCAGAGCATATAAGAAAAGAAGCAAAACAACTTGCAACAAATAAGAAGTTGAGCAACAAAAGCAAGAAGTAACAAATAAAGACTTGCTCAACCGAAAAAGATGGGTGTGATAAAGAGAGACCTTTTAGGAGACTAATGCAAAGATGCGTAGCATCAACATAGTCGTTCAATATAAGTGGCACATAGTGCATATCATGTCTTTCCATAAACACAACCCAAAAGATGGAGCAAATAGGTCCACAAGCTTTTAAGATGCAAAAGCATAACAAATAAAACAAAGCTTGTGCCAATTAGAAACCACCAAAGAATAAAAAGGAACAAGGGTGGTCACTAAAGAATTGGAATACCAATTAAAGATGTAACTATTCTCATGTGTATAAGTTTCTAAGTAGACACTAAGTCCACGAAGAAATATGCACACACAAAAATAGAAGCAAAGTTGAGAACATGATATCCAAAGGAAGTCATAATACACCAATAAGATCTTTGCTTAAAAGCATAGCACAAAGCTCAATTTTATCTTAAAGATATAGATGAACTTCCAACACAATCTCATCATAGCATCAAAATATCCACAAGGGAAAGGTGATAAATGGGATGCTCCGAGAAAGATAACAAGTATCAAAAGGCAAATGATTTTGAAAACATCAATATTGCATATGTGAGACATAGAGTAAAAGTGCTAGATTAACATATATGGGATTGATGAATCATGAAAATGATTATATATATTCCCCTTGATATGTAATCATCCCGGCTTGCCCACATTTGCAACAAAGTTGTTTTGCAAGAACCAAATGAATTGCAACAAAAGAGATTCATGCCATGAAACAACCTACACAAGGTTGAAGCTAGAAAAGTATGCATGAGGTAGATACTTGTTACCGAGATAGCATTGGTGATGTAGAAGATAAGAGTTCACGATCATCCGAGCTTGGCTCCATAAGCACATGGTGATAACACCTTCCTTGTAAATGAGACAAGCTTCCAATGCATCTCAAGTGTACCTAAAACAAATTCAAGTACAACATGGTTCCCAAACTAATTGGGTCCAAAGTAGTTAGAGCACTACAATACATAGGACAAACTCCACATAAATATGTGCATATTGATATGAAATTGAATTTCATGCACATCTTAGCCATTTAGGATTTGATGGAGTTTATCCTATATATTGGATCAACGAAAGTAAGCATGCCATAAGATATACATATAGTAAATATGCATGCACAAGACTTTCAAGAACCAAACGAGATACAATTTGGACAAAACACCAATTAAACCAACAAAGCACACACAAGTGTGACAAGAAAACAAATTGCCCAAATTATATCAAAGACCCAAATCAACACATGATTGAAGATACCACTTTGAAAAGATACCAATGAAATCAAATACCAATTGATGAAAATATCATCAAGGAATAAACCAAACCCTCTACACTTTTCATGATGGCACAAAGTACCAAGACGAAAAATGTTTGTCTTCCAAGAGACAGTCATCGGGATCAATACAAATGAAGACAACTAATGTTCAAAAAGCTTATAGGATTGCTCCCCCAAGATGTGTGCATTATTTATGATTTGCATTTGAATACAAAATGCACACACATGAGATCATCACTCTCCATATATATTATTCAAACACTAGTCATGTTCAAGAAAGGCAAGAATTGCAATACCAATTTAAAGAACGGTGTTTTACTCAAAGTAGGATAGCTTCCCAAAGAATAGTGCATTATTAAGAAGTATGACTTTTGAATGTCAATGCACAAGAATTGGATCATTGCTTTTCCCAACTCAAGAAAGCACAAAACAAATTTTGTGTAGAGCAACAAGGATCCAAAAGATACAAGGAAGACAAATGAGAGTTAGATCAAAACAAATCCTTGGCAATCAAATAAGGCAATTCAAAGCAAGAGCCAAAGTGAATATGATCAATATATTTACCACAAATATGATTATCACTTGTCAAGACAAGTAATGTATGGAGATATTTCTCGGTGGTGGATTGCAAGATATATTCAAGATCAATTCACAAAACATAAGCATATGGCAAAGGATAGGAATTAAAAGCCATGCTTAGATAGATAGATATTCTTGATAGCTTCAAATATTCACGCGATCATGCAAAGCAACTCCAAGAGTAGCTTGAAGCAATTGGTTTCCCAAAAAGATATATGAGAACATATTTAGGGAAAGCCATACCAAGAATCCATCACAAACAAGATCCAAGGTGAGAGGCAAAAGCATTTAAGCAAAAGGAACTTGTTTGAGCAACATGCCACATAGGAATAAATAATGAAGAATATCAATTCTAGGTGGCAAACCTCACATGTTCACATTTTCTAGGCTTGTAATATGCACATAGCTTATTACTCCCCCATAATGTGATAATCCATTTATTTTAAAACAAGAGGCAAACAAAACCAATTTGAGAAATTAATGGACATTATAGAATTTGAATTTCTCATGAGCATGACATACCACATAGAGAATAGATAATATTGAAATATCACACTAAGTGGTATTCCTCATGTATACACAATTTTAGGATTGTGAAGTGCACGAAGCATATCACTCCCCAAAATAGGATAGTCCATTAATCTCTCAAAAGAGAGCCAACAAGATAAGATATCAAATAAAAGCAATAAGGCTCAAAACAAAGTAATGGTGTGCAAACCAACATACACATACTTGATTACTCAAGATAAGTAAGTAGAGAGCACAACACATACAAACACTAGCAAGGTACAAAACCTAACACATGCAAGGGTGCAAGCAACTTTCAATGTATATATGATTTAAATAAAAGTTACCGCAAGGAGGAACATTGGATATGAGATAGAACAATATAATCCAAATGACTTGGCTTGAGAGAATATAATTGATGAAGATCCCTTAATTCTTCATGATGTAGCCAAGTCTCCAATGCCCTCCAACAACACCTATTGATCAAGTTTTGGCTTGTTGGTCCCCAACCAAGTTGGGTCCTAAGAGGTTAGTCACAATAGGTTTGGCAACCCAAATGGTTCTTTTCTTGACACCACTTTGAGTACCAACATATTTGGCAAACACATTGCCAACCTTATCCTTCCGAAGAGAATAAACATCATCAATTATAATAGGGTTGGATAAGGTACCATTAGTGCATGAAGAAGCAAAGTGACCCTTCTCACGGCATAGTAGCAACATTTGCTTCCTCCTTTCTTCTTAGTTGAATCTTGACTTGAGGAGGGGTAGCTTGATTCTTCTTGGGAAGAGGCCGTTCTTCAACTTGAGGAACTTGAGATTGCACTTGAGGCTTCTTCCCTTGTTGCTTCTCACTAAGAGCTTCTTCTTCAAAGGGCAAGATCTAACATGGTGCCCTTCAACTTTGCACTTGAAGCAAACAATCTTGGCCGAATCTTTAACTTGTTCTTGGCCCTTTTTCTTCTTGTTGAACTTGGACTTGTTCTTGTTATTGGAGTTGAATCCAAGTCCACTCTTGTCATTGGGGCGTCTTTGAACACTCAACATATTGTCAAGTGTAGAATCCCCACCATGACGCTTTTCCAAGTCTTTCTTCAAAGAAGTGACTTGGGCCTTGAGCTCATTTAATTCCTCTACATGGTTAGTGTCAACACAAACACTAGAGGAAGTAGAAGCTTCATTGTTAGAGCAACAAGGCAAAGAAAGTAATTCATCACAAGATTTAGCAATAGTATGTGATGTAGAATTACTAGGACTAGCACAAGGCAATATAGCATTTTTAGTAGAACTTGTGCCTTTGTCCACATGAGGCTCACAAGATGTTACCTTTGTAGTGATAGCCTCATGAGCTAACTTTAGCTTAGCATGGGATGCTAGAAGATCCTCATTAGAGCTAGAGAGCTTTTCATGACTTTCTTCTAATTTCCCATACTTGCTAGTTAGCAACTCAAGTTGAGCCCTTTGCTCAACATTCTCCTTCAAAATAGATGCTTCACAAGAAGTGGAGTTAGTAGCACAAGCATCATTAATATTAGAAATGGAAGAAGACAACTTGGCAAGCTCATCATTTTTAGATAGTTGAGTTTGGAGTTGATCATGAGACTTGATAAGGAGAGATGTTTATTTTCTAAAGCCTTGTGAGCTTTGTCAAGTCTCTCTACATCCTCAATTAGTCTAGCATTGCCAACACCAAATTCAACCTTTTCCCTTTTAAGCACTTTATATTTAGCAAGAGCATGGTCACGTTCTTTAATGATTTGAGAAAGAGTTTCATTTTGAGATTCATCAATATTCTCAAGCTTCTCCTCAAGAGAAACTCGAAGCTCATATTCTTCCTCAAGAGCATGTAAGGATGCTCTTTCCATTGCATTCTCTTTCGTCCTTCCCTTTTCTTCAATGATTTCCTTGCACTTAATAGCAAAGACAAAATTTCACACAATAAGAGCAAGCATTACTACCTTTAGGGAGAGCATTAAATACCACTTTTCTTTTAAAGTCAATATCATTCTCTTTTAATCCATAATAATCTTCATCCTCGTCATCACAAGATGTAGAGGGTTCCAAAGGTGGAGATTCATTTGAACCCTTAGCCATAAGGCAAAAGTGAGTGATGGACGACGAAGATGAAGAATTGCTTGAAGCACCATTGAGATCCATGTCTTGTTCCAACAAGTGTTGGATTTCCTCTACATTGTTAGTGACACAAGTACTAGAGGAAATAGAAGCATTGTTTTCATGGCAACAAGACATAGAAAGCACATCATCATGAGATTTAGTTAAGCAACTAATATATGATATGCAAGGACTATCAACACTAGCATGTAAGACATTTGGGGTGCTAGAATTGTTTAAGTCCAAAGATAGAACATTGCAATGAGATAGAGATGACGTATAGTCAATAGAGGATTCACCATCAACAATGCAATTTCTATCACCACTCACCATGTCATTACCTTGTGACAAATCACATGTAGGTGAAGTGGAAGAAGTTGTGAACTCATCACGACCGGAAGTGGAAGGGGCGCAATCATCCTCAATAATGTTGGACACTTCATATTTATCTTGAAGCTTGGTCCAAATCTCATGAGCGTTCCGGAAAGGCATGATTGACGCAAGAACTACATCGCTCAAAACACATATAAGGCCATTAGATACTTGAGTATCGAGATGAGAGTTTTCCTCCTCCTCTAAAGATAATTCTTGCGAATCCTTTGGAGGAGAAAAACCACATCTACAAGACTCTTGAATAATTTGGACCCATGGCCCTAAAATTATCAAGCATGCGAATTTTCCAAACATCATAATTAGTGCCATTGAAATTAAAAGTGGGATCGTGCACTAATACTCTAAACGACATCTTTACTCTCTAGGCGGTAAAGCCCAATAAAGAGAGCCCTGGCTCTGATACCAATTGAAAGGACAAGGATGTCGCCTAGAGGGGGGGGGTGAATAGGCGTTTAAAACTTTTCCGGTTTAAGGCTTGCTAATTGCGGAATAAAACTAGGTGTTTAAATTAACAAGCCAACAATCTAAATAAACTAGGCTCACCTATGTGCACCAACAACTTATGCTAAGCAAGACAACTAACAAGGTGATAGCAAGATATGATACTTCAAGCTCGAAGGCTATCACAATGTAAAGTGCATAAGTAAAGAGCTCGGGTATAGAAATAACCGAGGCACGTGGAGACGACGATGTATTCCCGAGTTCCTCCTTTTTAGGGGAGTACGTCTCGTTGGAGGGGTGTGAGCTTCAAACTCAAGATGCCACAAAAGGCTTCACCCTATTCTCCGATGAACCTCGCACAAAAGCTCGGTTCACCTTCCACTATTGATTTCCTTTGGGGCGGAAATCGAGTCCCTTACAACAAACTTGAGGCACAACCCACAAAAGGATCGGGAGCTCCCAAGCGGCCACAAAAGGCCTCGCACCGCCACAAAAGGCGCACTCGCCACAAAAGGCGTTGACCACAAAAGGTCACAACAACACCGTCTAGGGTCCAACGACCCAAGAGTAACAAGCTCACAATCTTCACTTCCACGAATCCTCGTGGAGAGAGCAAACCTATGGACAAAAGCAAAGGCAAACCTATGCACAAAAGTAAAGGCAAGAACACACGAAGTGCTCAAGTCCTTCACTCCCAAATCCCACCAAAAGCAACAAATGCTTGTGGGGGGAGAAGAGAGGAAGAACAAAGAAGAACACAACAAATGGAACTTCAAGAACTAGATCGAAAGGGTTCAACTCACTTAGAGGAGAAACGGATCGGTAGAAATGTAGATCTAGGTCTTCTCCTTCAATCCTCCAAAGATCAACGAGTTTGGGTGGAGGGATTGGGAGATCTTGTTGTTTTGAGCTTTGCAACAATGGAGGAGAGAGAAAGAATGTGCTCAAGAACCTTGGAAACATTGGGAAGAAGGGCACATAAAAAGGTGCCCAGAAATCTGCCCGTTGAGCTGTTTTTCGGCCCCGGGGCGGTACTACCGGGTCAAACCCGGTACTACCGGGTCCCCGGTACCACCGGATCACTACCGGGTCACTACCGGTCAAAACCAGTCGAATCCAGTACCAAAAACACGTTTTTCGCGGTAGTACCGGGGCTCAGTCGGTACTACCGCACTTGGTAAAAACAGCAGAAACACTAATACCAAATCGGGCACAACTTTCGCATATGAACTCCGTTTTTGATGATCTTGGGCTCGTTGGAATCGCAACGAAGAGCTTTACAAGATTATGCAGAGAAACATCATAGTCCAACAATGGAGGATAA
Source organism: Poa pratensis (assembly GCA_947311845.1). Classification (NCBI taxonomy): domain Eukaryota; kingdom Viridiplantae; phylum Streptophyta; class Magnoliopsida; order Poales; family Poaceae; genus Poa; species Poa pratensis. Next base: position 1,592,508 of record CAMZMU010000086.1, read on the forward strand.
AACCAAATGGGAAAAGGTTAGACCTCTCGATAAAAGAACAACCGATAAACCTCCAAACAAAAACCGCAATATGTTTTTCATCCGGACTCCGTTTTCTATGATCTTGGGCTTGTTTCGAAGATAACCACAAGCACTACAAGATCATGCATATTCACATCATAGTCCATCATGTGAGGAGGAGAACACAAGAAGAGAGTTTGACCTCTCTTAAAAAGACAAACCGGTAAAACCTCCAAAACCGAAAACGCAACAAGTTGTCAATACGAAATTCGTTTTCGGTGAACTAGAGCTCGGTATGGAGATGAACACAAGCTCTAAATTCTCACATGGATAAAAGCCAAATAAGAACCAAGAAAGATGATAATGCCAAGTATGCAAAGATTTGAGCTCTCCACAAAGATGCGATCAAGTTACTCACTTGAGAGCCCCTCTTGATAGTACGGCATCTATCCTATAACCCGGTCTCCCACTAACACCATGAGACCGGTAAAATAGAAACCCTATCAAGATCATACCTTTGCCTTGCGCATTCCACTTGAGCTAGATGATGACGATCTTGATCTCTTCAAGTGAACCACTTTTCTTGATTTGCGCTTGCTAGCACATGCTTGATGACGACATCTCCAAATGCTCCCCCATACTCCATTATGGGAGAGCCTCGCTAATCTCCGTCTTCATGTATCCACTTGTGCTTCATATTCTTCTCTTGATATAAATGATGGCTTGGAGCTAAACATGAATGATCACTCAACCTTCTTCTCCAAGCCATGCTTGCAATAAGCTCATCTCTAGATGACCATTCTTCATATAAACCCTTGGATAGAACATTGGTCATCATATACTCCTCTAGAGTCCAACAGATGAACTCCAAACTTTCCTATGGACGAGATCTACAAGTATCTCAATGCAAACATTAGTCCATAAGGATTGTCATTAATTACCAAAACCACGCATGGGGCAACACATGCACTTTCACTTTATCAGTTTATTATTCGGATTAAATCTTATGAATATTTGCTTATATTTTCTACAATCCAAAGCCTTGATTATAGGCAATTGAATTCCAATGCGGTGGCTGCTGCTACTAGGGATGGAAGCAAAATTTGGAGCGTGAATTTTTGAGTAATGCAATGGCAGGACAATAGGCTTGTGGGTCAAGTCCTTGGCCAAGGCAAATAAATTTATTTTAGTATTTCCTTTTAATCAAGAAAATGACATGTTTCTTCGTCAGCCATGAGCAAGTACACGGGTGGTAGTAACCAACAGACTCCCCGTAACTGACTCCTTTTAGTTCCGCAGAACATGTATGTGCTCCAACATTAATGTATGCCACAAAATGACATGTTTCAGGTAAAACCATGTAGATACCTAAAAGCTAGAGCATGGAATGATCAACTTATGATGCAACATGACTTGTGGGGCGAGGTCTAACTGGTTCCCGCGTGGAGAAAAGTTGAGCAAGAGCGCTCCAAGAAAGATAAAAAATATTTAACAAGGGGAGTACAAATTCAAGACACCAAGGATATAAATAGTACAGTATGAAAAAAATTACTAAATGTTGACAATATATGGATGCTCCAACGCACCCGATCGCCTATTGTCGATCAAAAGAGCAGGGATATTTTGATCCACGACCACATCCATGCACATATCCATGCCTCTATGATTGGAAGTTATTTATGGTTGACGAGGAAGTAGCGACCCTCACGATTTGTAGCCAGCACCATCTTTCGTTGTGGCATCTGCAGCGGGGGGTGCAACCGCTGCGGCACCCTTGTAAGCATACAACATTGCAGCGGCCATGTTCTTAGAAGCAGCCTTCTTGGCAACGGCAGCCTCCTCGGGCGAGTCGGCAACCTCAGCCTCCTCCATGTTCTTCTCGGCCGCGCGTATGTAGGCCTTGGACACGGCATTAGAAAGGATGGCCTCGGAATATTTTGAAGCCACATCCTTGGCAGGTGAATCACCAGCAGCAGCAGCATTGGTGTCAGCCGCCGTAGGTGCAACCGCCGCGGCACCCCGGAAGGCATACGCCAAAGCAGATGCCATGTTCTTAGCAGCAGCCTTCTTGGCAATGGCTGCCTCTACTGGAGAGTCGGCAACCTCAGCCCGCTTCATGTTCTTCTCGGCTGCGTGTATGTGGGCCTTGGACGCAGCTTGAGAAACAATGGCGTCCGAATACTTGGAAGCCGCAACATTTTCCGGTGAAGCGCCACCGGCGGCCTCTTTTCCCACTGCCTTGACATTATCATATCCATTGGTCTCTTGCTTTCTCGATGCCGGCCGTGCTACCACCGACACGGCTGTAAGGGCCACCAGCAGCAAAGCCACGACGAAAATCCTTCCAGTTGCCATCGTCGCGATCTAACTTATTTGGTTGGATACAAGTTTTTTAATGTAAGTTGTGTAGGTCAAGCGATGAAGACGGTGGATGCATTTATATAGGGTACGTTTTCATGCGCATGCAGACCCATGATGAATCTGTGGCTCCAATTCCTCGCATGCATCATTGTTTGGTCTCCTGTCAACACACTTTGGGGCCTCGCTACATATAGAGAGGAGTATATTTAGTAAGCCCACGTGACTTCTTTGGCCCAAGGCAACCCACACGTGGCACTTAGACATAATAAAAAATAGGTACGTAACCATATATATATTTGACATGGTTTGTATGTATGCAGATATAGAAGCGGAAAATGCTTTTGGAGGCCGAACTCAATGGAGTCCTTTATTTCAAAATCGGAAAATGATATTTCAAGTTTCAATAAACCGGGAACAATATGTATATGTAGGTAATAATGTATACTTCAAGCATGAAGTCTCAATCAAATATACATTGTATTATGAGCTACAGACAAAAAACAATCTGAGAAGCTTTGAAGGTGTTTACCGTTCACACACTTAGATCTGTAATTTGTCTTTTTTTTGTAGTGTAGAATAATCATATTCCGGATTGACACTTTTCACGCTTCATGTATATATCATTCCCTTTGTATACATGTCTTTTCTGAATTTCTTTGTAACTTTGAAATTACATTTTGCAATGTTCAAAATAAAGGGTTACGGTGAGCCCGAGAGCCAAAGTCTTTTTGTGAACAATGTTTAATTATTTGAAGGGGTAGATGATCCGGGGCCCGCGGGCCAGGGTTTCGTCGGAGAAGGCGGTTTGGAGCGTCGGAATCCATCCAAACCTTGCATGTGAGCCCATTATGTGTTCATAGACATGTTTCAAGGATGAAATAGCCAAATAATAAAGTCTCAGGTGTGTCAATGACCGGAGCCACCAACAATGCGGGGATTCGAAGGTGAGGGGCACACGGTGGCGGCGGCGACGAGGGTTGGGTATGATCGTGAAATCAGGGAACGTACGTACACAGTTTCTCATGACTCGTGATTCTTTAAGACTAGCCTCCTGTATTCTAAAATCAGAACTAGAGGCCAACTAATCCTATGTCAAACCTTGATAGAATGTAATCAACAGTTTTAATCAACGGTTAGAAAAAATCAGAGGCAACGGAACCTGGCGGCACAAAAGTTCCGCCCCAATCACCGTAAAACAGCTCAATTAATATATAACATTAGTTTTTGTCTACATGGACATATGGTCTGTTTTCATGGTTGAAAAAAAAGATGTGGCCGTTAGTTTTGATTTTTATACTTCTTTCTAAACTTTCTGTTTCTAAAGCGTAACAATAATACAAAACTGTAAAGGGGATGTAGTGAGATGATCACGAGATTCTGATACGAATTGTTATGAGAATTAGGGATTACCCGAAGCATCACCGGCCACTGGGGATTGCTTCATTTGATAAAGCAGGAGATAATGTTGCATTATAGCAGTGCTGGCTTTGTAACGAAGCCTAGAACGGAATGACCACGAGATATTGCTAAAGTAACATGAAGCTCAAAGAAGTAAGAGGAAACGGCGGGAACCGTTACCTGACATCATTCAGACAGGACCGCTTGATCTTCATAAATGAAGCGGTATCGCCAAATCTCAACCGTGTGTTAAATGACAGAGAAGTTGAGGGTCAGGTATGCGATAGGAGAGTTGTGGTGGCGGGCGGCAATGAATGAATTAAGGGAATCGAGGAGACAATGCGTGCGCTTTGGTTCTTTGGTAGCTGGGTTGAGCGATGGCCGTTGCATCGGTGTGCCGTGGATGATTCCGACCCTATCTTGTGCGGGAATCCGCGGGAGGTTGTTTCGTGCGATCTGATTGGCTCCAGCGATTGGTTTTATTATGTTTCCGAAGAAAGTACTGCTGGAGAAATCAAAAGGAGAGCTTAGACCACAGCCCACCCTTTGAATCCCACATGCATGTACGAGCACACAAAATATATATGCATGATTATCGTACCACCTCTTATCTTCATCATTCGCTAGCTTGCACACATAATCCTATATATCATAACATGAGGTGTCGTTTCTCGGTATATAACAACAGTATACTATGTACCAAAATTCATCCTAAGATACGCACGGGTAAAATGTATCTGCTCTAGCCCAAGACATATGCCCGGCCCTCCCCTCTCCTTTGTTTGGTTGTGGCGACACAGGTGGAACATAAAAAGAGACTTATCTCGTTAATTTGCCGGTCTCTTGCCGCCTTGGTTTGAGCTTTGTTTCTAAGCAAACTCAGCAAACTTGTCCTTGCAGCATGATGTCACGTAGGATGGCATGCATGCCTGCATGTACGTGTAGATATATTAGGATGCGAGCTGCTGCCTAGCTCGTTTTGGTGGTGATTTCTAGCTGGTCGTTTTAATTAGTTAGCTATGGCTAAACTAAACTTGGCACATATGTATGTACGTGTTATTGCAGTAGATATGATGAATTAAAGGTGTTTAGAAGCGTACATTGGCCTCGGTAGCTTTGCGTGTTATTAATATAGACGTTACCGCAGCCAGGGATTTACACAAGTTGGTACAAACAACCTAATTTAGTTAATTAGCGTACAAATAAGGTCTACAATCTAAACCGAAACCAACAGATCGACTACAATCTAATCTATCGATTTCAACATGTTTACCAAACACACGTGACAACGCTACATGATACAAACAAATATTTTAACAGTAGATACCAAATTGTTGATGCAGATTTTGTATCTTTGTTTATTAAAGGAAATAAAGCATTTTTGCCAGAATGTATCTGTGTCGATGTGATGAGCATAAAAAGGTTCAGTTATCATAGTAGCTAGAGTATTATATGTACATAAAAATTCAAGAGGAGTTTCATGGAACACACATCGGTATACAAGGGAAAATAGAGTAAACCACATTGTTTGTTACATCAAGTAACTAGTGTTCATGCATTGAATATAATTCCACCTTTAAACCACCAATTCTGGGTGGAAGAGCCAAGTATTTTGCCCAAAAGACTTACACAACTGCGATGGGCTAGAAGTACATGACTTGAGGTTGAAAACCTCGCAGGTGTCCATCGAAATAAATAACATCCTCCTCCACCTCCCCACAAGGCGCGGCGACACACTTGGAGAAGTTGAGACTAATAAAGAGTGCTCGACCACCGCCAAGCCCTCCAGTCAACGGCATCCAAGCACCGGCGATGTGTCTGCTTCCAAGACTTCCACCCCTAGAGTAACGTATTCAAAGGAGGGTGAGTACATTTGTTGATGATGCCTCACCATGAGCAGCTTCCCACGTGATTCGATGAGATGCCGACTAGTGATGCCATATGGTTCCAAAAGGTGAGCTGACCAGTTCAGGCCAATGTTGTCATTTGGGTTTGGTGCCTCGTCATCCACTTCATCATTGGGTGCGGCTGCCACATTATCCTCATCATCATCATCGTCGCCGTCCTCCTTATTCGGTGCGGCTTCCACCTACTCATTCTCAGCAGCATCACCAATATCATCGCCATCATCATCATCACTCCACACATCGTATCCATTGTAATGTGGCGGTTGTTTGATGAGGCGCTTTCCCATGGTGACCACCGGTATTCTTTCACCATCTAGTGCGAGATCAAAGGGAATTAGGTCCTCACCCTTTGTGATGGCATAGAGTTTCCCTTGAAGGAATGCAAAGTCGATGATATGGGTGTAGGGATGTGTCCGTGGCGGTGGCAACCACACGCCCTTCCCTGGGCGGATCACCATGAAAGCATGCTTCATGTTGTTGGTGATGACGGCGATGAGGTCATCGGCATCTGAGCGCATGAGGAACTTGTAGATTTTAGATTCGTGGTTGCCCATCACGGCCTCTATCTCGGGCAGCGGCACGGTCTTGTTGAAGAACAGGTTGAGCAAGATATACTCGAAAGAGTGTCCATCCTCGCCCTTCTTGCTTAAACGGACCGCGAGCCAGTCGTCGGTGGAGCCGATGGTGTCACGGCGGCAGGACAAGGAATGCAGGCGTCGATTAAAAGGTGCTCAACTGTAGCACGACCTGGGCCTGCCACCGATTATTATCCGGACACCGAGACAAAATAGTCGAACTCTACAGAACGGTTTCGGCATGGGAGCACTGTGCTGCTCTACAGAACGGTTTCGGTCCGATTACAGTGCGTACTTGTAACATGACCGAATCCCGGCCCATAGATTCATCTTCCACTAATTAACGAGATAAGTTTTGGCTTCCGCGTGCATTGTAATCCTTTCTGGGACCGGGTTGCAATATTATGGACCTTCTTAATCACCTCTGGCGTTGACTAGCCCTAGTAGTCCATAACCGTAACAAGCTTTTTTTCTCTGAGATGATGTGGGACATATGGTCCGCGTTGTTATGGTTGAAACAAAACTTTCTATATAAGAGTTGTTTTACGGTGATTGGGGCGGTATCTGGTGGCTCTAAAGTTGTGTAGTCATTGATTAAAAAAGTTGATTACCGTCTATCAATCTTTGACATAGGAGCAATTGGCCTCTAGTTCCGATTTCGAATACAGGAGGCAAGACTTAAAAAAATCGTTTCACGAGACGTGAGAAAATGCAGAACCGGCATCCCCTGAATACCCAATCGTACCCGCACGACGTAAGGCGCCACCGGAGCTGTTGCGGCCGCCGCTAGGTACATCATGTAGTTGGACATTTCTCTACATTGGATTTCCCTCTTTTGATGACATAAATCTTGCGGGCACCGAGATCCATTGTCCCGCTATTGGTTATTGGTCAGAGAGGTGTCTCGACCATGTCCCCTTATTCACGAACCCGTCGGGTCACACACTTAATGTTCGACATCACTAGAGTTTAGAGAGATAAGAAGATTGTGAAATCGAATTGTTCCGGAAGAGAATTAATGATTTATTAATTATTTGACCTAAAAATAATGTTTAATTAGAAGAAATAAATAAAGGGGAAAAAATAGCCACAAGAAGAGGCCTACATGGGCAATTTGATTGGGCCCATATAGGGGGCTCAACGTGTGGACAAAGGCACAGAAAATGAAGATAGAAAAAACAAGGAAAAGGCCAACGTGGTTGAGCTGGCCACGGTTTGATCACGCCTCGCACGCACGCCTCGAAATTGGTATACACCGCTCAACGCGGCGCAAGCACTTCGGCACCGCACAGGGCTCCCCCTGTTAGGCCGGCCCAGTTCGCGAGTGATGTTTTTTTCGTTCTTTTTTCTGTTTTCCTTTTTCTTTTTTGGTTTTCTTTTTCGGTTTTCTTTTTTGGGTTTCTCTTTATGTTTTTTGAAACGTTCACTCTTTTGTGAAAACTCTCACGTTTCAAAAAATTTAGTTCATGATTTTTTGAAATTGGTTCATGAATTTTGAAATGGTTCATGAATTTTAAAATTGGTTCATGATTTTTTAAATTAGTTCATGATTTTTTTTAATTTTTGTTCATAATTTCGAAGATAAAAGTTCATGATTTTTTAGAAAAAATAATCAATTTTTCGCTTTTTAAATTGTTCATAATTTTAATTTTTATGTTTTTGAAAAATGTTCACATTTAAATAATCATTATACTCTGTATTAAAAATGTTCAGGGTTTGAAATGAAAAAGAAAATAAGAAAAACAGAAGAAAAAATGGGAAAGCCTTACCTGGGCCGGCTCTATAGCCATGTGCGTGCGGCGCGTCGCGCCCGCGCCGCTTAAAGCGGCATATATCACCTCCCCGCACGCCTGCCGATCACCCGCCGCCCGTAGCCCCCTTTTCCTCTCGCTTTGCCTCTAGTTTTTGCCTACTATTTGCCCCTTGTGAATGGGTAAAATTATGCCCCTTATTTTCTCCACCATATGCACCTAAACACAGTCGTGCTGTCGAGATCTCACGTCGGTGATGCTCGGTCGGCCATTACTTAAATGGCTGACGGTACTGTCGGCTATTATCTTGGCCCACGGTACAAAGCCGAGGGTGAGCCGTCGGCTATGAGTTGCTGGAGGGCCGCATCACAATGTTCTGACGATGCTTCCGTTAACCGTCGGTTATGTAATTACTAACGGGTTTTTTCTCCCGTCGGCATTGAAAATAATTGAGGGTATATATGTACCGTCAAAAATTATTATAGCTGAGAGGGCACATGACACCGTTAATTATCGTAATAACCGACGGTCCAAAGAACCATACAGTATCTAATTTCAGATCATGTGCATTTCAATACATTTGAAAGAAATGACAGAAGATAAATATATTTGGCACAACTGATAATGTATCACAAACCTAACAAGTATTGCATCCAACTCACATTAAACCATGATGATCCATCGGAATAAAAAAATGTATTGCTCTAAATACTTTGCATAAGACAATTGGTCCAAAAAATATCAAACAAAATTTCCAGCTTGAGTGGTTCGGTTGGTTGAATAACTTGGAGTCTTTTCTACTATCGCTCGTCATCGAAGATACTTCTCATCATTGCAACTAGATCCAGTATTGCTCCTCATTCCCTACAATATAACCAAACTAGCTGTAAGAAAGATGAAAACAAGAATCATAAGGAAACCAAATCAAAACGATCTGAACAAGATGGCAAGATAAGTCTACAAGTCACACAGTTATATAAACCAAATATACTGTTGTAATTAACCAAGAGAAAAAATAGAAGTACTACTACAATGGAATAATATTTTCACAAACAGCCTACTTATAAGGAAGCATCAGGTACAATTTAAGCATTGGATTGTACCACGGTTGAAAAGTATTTTGTAAGCATAGAAACAGGGCATATTGAGTGAATAGTTGCACAGGAAATTTGAGTTTCAGCATTCAAGTAGCAGCTATACGTTTGGTTTGAGCCTCAGAAATAAAATAAACATTGCAGTAAAAAGTGTCTACATACAAGCAACTGCATCAATCAAACAATTCTTTATTTAGCCTAACTAGACAGAATTCATCTACTGTACTGTTTTAACTTTTATCCGAAGAAAAAGAGATAGAGATGAAAATATAATTCATCTATATAGTAGTTATGAATGACTTCTACATCTAATTTTGATGTGAACCAAAAAGAACTAATTAGTATACAAGTTACATCTATAGATTAATTCACGAAATACGTATATTCATTGCTGCACCAATATTGCATTGGATCAAGAATTCTTGTTGCCAAGGGGGATAAGAGGGGACTCTCAAGTCCATGTCCATTATCTTGGGGTTAACCCATAATTGTTGGGATCAGGGTGGTTGTTCTATGTTCACGACTGTGGTTTTGAGGGTGAGGTATCAGATGGCGTGTCTTTCATCACCTAACATGTAGATTCTCCCATACATACACATAAAGTAAGACATATATATCTTTACTATTAAATGGGAGTTGGACGTACGTTTCGTCCGACCAACTAGCCCCGACCATCGTCCGATCGTTCGGGCAGACGATTGGGAGAATCATGACCGTCGTCTGCCCTTAGCTCGCACGCCCGAGCATCGCCTCTCGTCTGCCTCGCCCGCTTCGCTCGCTCCCCAATCCCCAAATCGCGCAGCCTCCCCGACCTCCTCCCATGGAACCTAGTACATGGTCACGCACTCACGCCGCCGCCGCTCCTCCGTCTCGCCCTGAGGACCGGTCGCCCACCCGCCGCCACCTCCCTGCAGATCCGCGCAAGGTACCTGTCCCAGAGGCGCCGCGTTGAGGGCACCAGCTCATGGGCCTCGGCGAGCCGCGCATCCGCCCACGAGGCTTGGCTCTGCAACGCCACCACGACCGCGCGCCCTTCTCCTCCCGGCTTCTGTGAAGAAATCCGGCGCCGTGCCTGTTGCCGTCGGCGTCCTCGACGAGGTACTCGACGATCTTCTGGGTGCCGGCCTCGAGGCTGTCCACCGAGTTGTAGCACGCACCCACTACTCTTCACCGCAGATGCCCCCGCCGGAGGGATTCTCCGCGCTGCGCGCTGGTCGACGGACGCCGTCGCCTGCACCGAGGGGATATCCGATGTGTCCTCTGTGCGGGAATGCCTCCTCGGCCAGTTCGCCGGGGCCGTCACCGCCTCGAGGTCAGCAACGCGGTTCGTTCCGCCTTAGACTGCAGAGAGGAGAGCAGCTGGGCCGAGGGCCACGGCCGCGGGCGCAAGGATCAAGGGCCGCGGCGTACTCTGCTGGTCCTGAAGAGGACGACATGCCGGAACCGCTGGTGTCGAAGGCGACCTCCGTTTATTTCCTCTCTACTGTGGTCGCCGATATCGACTCCGACCCCAACAGTCCAACCTTCTCCGGTCCGTAAGCTCATCTTCCTGTGTTACTCCACTGGGATAGCGATGGAGATGCAATTTTTGCCATGGATCCCTTTCTTCTTCACAAGATATAAGGAATACCTTTCTTCTTCACAAGATATAAGTAATACGAACTGTGGTGTTAATCTAAAATTCAGTATATATTTTATTTATCATTTTGCATTGTTTGCAAGCCTATTGCCAGCATCTCATGTTTGTATAATGCTCTTATGGTTCTTCTACAAGAAATACAAGAAGTTGCAGAAGATATACAGAAGTGTATATGCTCTGAAATCATTGAGAAGTAGAAAAGATAAAAGAGGTAGTATTACGGACCGGAAGTAATCAATACAGAACTGGTGCCTTCCAACAAACAATGTCAGGGTGTGGTACCTTACCAGCTCCTTGGGCATGTTGTGCAAGAATTGAGTCTTAGTAGGAGGTTATGCTCCTAAGATTATTGACTTCCATGTGCATCGAATCGACTTGGCTTGCAGGTAGTGATTACTATGTGACTGCCTTCCAATTGGATTAATGAGACGTCCAGCCCATAATTTACAGTTTCAGTGATATATGCTGCTTTTCTCGATTTTGTGCAGTTGGCGAGGGGAGACATTAGAAGCACATATGACTTCCCCCATCCCAACAGTTGCATTCAGTCACATTTTTTCTTAGGACGCTATGCGATGTTATGTCAGTGCAGATAGATGTCTCTTATTTATGTCATAACATAGCGTGATTTACGCAGCAGGGATAAGGGGTTTGTAACATTATATGCGTAAGACAAGGTTACTTTATAGGGTATACCTATTATGAGATCATTGAAAAAGGGAGCTTTTGTATAGCGTGATCTGACTCAGAATTACACATTGCAATTGTTTGACGAGGAGAGTGTCTAATAAATTGAGGATAATTTCATAATCCTACATTTGATTATAGGTTGTAGACAGGTTATCCAAGCTCGAAAAGAAAGGGTGGAGGCGAGGGCGAACAATCATGGATTGCAATTCGGATGTAGAAGAGTCTGTGCTGGTGAGTTCTTTTTTGCATGCTCTCAAATGCTTGCTTATTCGCAGGTTTAAGTGCTAAATGTATAAATTCCAATATATCTCAGATACGGTCTACAAACTGGGCGTTACAGAACATTGATATGCTTGCTTCAGGAGCTATTTCTATCTGAACATGTACATCAGTTTTTAGGCCTGGTGTTGTTATGCCCTGTGCTACACCTCAAATCATGAACTGATCAAAGAAGCAAGCTGAATGTAAGCTTTGCGCCTCTTCCATTTCTGCAAGTTGGCAACAAAACAGAAATAGTTCCATGCAATTGCATAAGCACAAGCATGTCTTAAAATTCAGTCGACATAGATTCCAGAACACATATTTATTCCCTTCTTTTGTTTTTGGGAAGGCGACAGGCCGTGACGATCCACCTGATATATGACTATGATCTCAATAATCTTCTGGTACGTTCAGTGATGGAATGATGTTATAGTTCCATCTTTGCAGAAATAAAAGATCATGAGAAGTTCACTTCATTTGATTCGAAACTATTTTTCATGCACTGAAGTGAAATGCTCAATTTTTTATTGCAAGAGTGGCTGGTGCGAATCTCCAACAAATACTTGCCACATGGACCATCCGTTGTCTTTTTTGTTACATGAAAGCTCAAAAGTTGTGGAAGACTTCATAAGGCAGCCACGAAAATTCACATAAAATGAAGGTAACCCAAATCAATTCCAGTGGAAACACAATTGCATTAATATAGCTTTCAAAGTTCCAATTAAACCATCAACTTTCTTCACAATAGATGCTACACGAAGAT
>CAMZMU010000086.1:1632794-1698873 GCA_947311845.1 Poa pratensis
GAAATAAAGCGTCAGGATCATTAGATTAGGTGTCTCTAGGTGCCTAGTTTGTTGTAGTGCCCGCCCGCTTAAAGCGGCATATAGCACCTCCCCGCACGCCTACCGTCTATTAAAACATATACGGGCCGTGGCGGGTCACGGTGATCCGATCGGCCGCCGCCCGTAGCCCCCTTTTCCTCTCGCTTTGCCTCTAGTTTTTGCCTACTATTTGCCCCTTGTGAATGGGTAAAATTATGCCCCTTATTTTCTCCACCATATGCACCTAGACACAGTCGTGCTGTCGAGATATCACCAACCTCTCCACTACACCAAGTTGGATAAAGAAGGAGGAGACGGAGTCGAGCCAAACGATTTGGATATCGCGGAGGTGTCGTCCGTGCGGTTCCAGGATCGAGGAGGAGAAGGACTTCATCGGATTGATTCGACACAAGTACGACCTCATCATCCATGTCCCATAGATCGTGAACGCTTTGGAATCTACGGGGTATATTATTCCAAATCGCCACTCGTTACTTGCATCTAGTAGATAGATCTTGAGATTTATTCGGCATATGCAAAGGAATTTTTTGTTTTCTATGCTACGAACCACTTCAGCTTGACTCTATGAATAACTACATCAACCAGGTTTGCATGCAACAATCTCTTCTGAGTGTGACGGAAGGTTCTCAGCCACCTGAGGGACCGAGCCTTCACCTCGTCATCGGAAGTCTCAACGGTACTGATTTTGATATCCTTTCTTGAGCAGCACCTGGGAAGCATTCTCCTTGTCCTTGGGTATCTTTTTCACTTGCTGCATGGTTTCCCCTCCTTATACTAAACATTTTTTCCTTTTTCATAACTCGTCATGTAACTAATTGTTTGTTGTCTTTAGTCATACACTTTCAATATATATTATGTTATAATACCAATTCCATGTATGAATAGCATACTCAACATTGAGAACATAACTATATATTAAGATAAACAATTTCATAATTCTAATACTCCCTTCGATCCACAATAAGTATCGCTTATTTTGTGTAACAACTAAATCAGCGACACTTAGTATGGATCGGAGTGGGTAAGAATTAACATACTTCTTTTTCCTAGACTGAGAAATTAATTTTACAAATAGTTTGCCTTGTTTCGCATGTTACCAAAAAAAATTGTTCAATTGCGATTAACCCTATATAAAGTTAAGGATAGCAAAAGTCTCACAGTAGTAGAAATTAATTCATGTGCTCTTTGATATATATGTTATGAAGATTTTTGGTGTATCCCATAACAATTTAAGGACCTTTCTCGATTTTTTAGAAATTAAATATATCAAGGTGAGGTGTAATTAAACACATGATTCTCGAGCGTCCGAGATGTCAATTAGCAGCTTGTCGTTGAGAACACCTTGACTGCTCCCATCCCATTAATGTCACGTTGTGTGTTGTATTCGGAGTTTAGTCCCAAGACAGCATGTCCATCCATACAAGAATACTCTTCTCGACCTTCGGATACAATGAGTGTGTTGTCCCAAACTGTTACGTACAGGAGTAGTTAGGTCTCCATTATGGAACCGTTTTATAATCAGAATTTCAAGTCGCCACTAGTAGAAAAAGGGTCTAATATCAAGAGCCCTCCGAGCTTTAGTCCCGGTTGTTTGCTTTGAACTGTAGTTATATTAAGTGATATAGTTCTGTTGAAAATTAACAAACATAAATTTCGACTTATTTTGCAAAAAACCGTCATGAAAACTTCAAATGGCCGCCATTTCTGCATACGATGTCGGAAAAAAAGTATAATATAACAAAATTATTGGAAAAAAATTGCCCATTTGATTTCAACGGCCGGGGGCCATTTTGAGTTCTTTTAGATTTGTAGAACAGCACGCTTCTATTCTTGTAGACAGTGTTGGGCCTCCAAGTGCAGAGGTTTGTAGAACTGCAGCAAGTTTCCCTTAAGTGAATCACCCAAGGTTTATCGAACTCAAAGAGATAGAGGTCAAAGATATCCCTCTCAAGCAACCCTGCAATTAAGATACAAGAAGTCTCTTGTGTCCTCAACACACCCAATACACTTGTCAGGTGTATAGGTGCACTAGTTCGGCGAAGAGATATTAAAATGCAAGTGATATGGATGATTATAAGTGGTAATTGCAATCTGAAATAAAAATGGCAGCAAGCAAACATGTAGCAGAACTGGTTGTAAACGGTGTTTCAATGCTTAGAAAGAAGGCCTAGGGATCATATTTTCACTAGTGGACACTCTCAACAATAATAATATAATTGAATACATAGATATTTCCTCTTCACTATGCTACTCTGAATTATTCTCTCGTTGGATAACGAACACCAATCCACTGCGTAGGGCTATAAAATCACACCTAAAGTCGCATTCCACATCTAGGGAACCCCACACTGTCAACTTGAGCGCCGTAAATAGTACTAGACAAACACCGCAATTTCATAGAGACATCCAACACAAATAATAACTCATGATAAGTATTCCTGTAATCTTTAGCCTAAGAGCCACACACGGTGCGCACACTGTCAACTTCGCACCGTGGGACAAAGGTGACTCCGGAGTTTACATTAATAAAACCACTCAAGTAGCATATAAGATAATGAAGAGTAACATCTATGGATTCAACTAGATTACAAAGCTCATGATCACATATAGATCACATCATGGGAGAGAGAGATAAACCACATAGCTACCGGCATGAGCCCTCAGCCCCGATGAAGAACTACTCCCTCCTCATCATGGGAGGCAGCAACGGCGATGATGGAGGCGGTGGCGTCGATGGAGATGGCTCCGGGGGCACCTCCCCGTCCCGGCAGGGTGCCAGAACAGAGAATTCTGTCCCCCGAACCTTGTTCTGGTTGGCGACGGAGCTCGGAGTTGTATTTTGCGAAATCCTTCGGGGGTTAGGGTTTTCTCCGCGGGGGCAATTTATGGTCCAAAGGGCGGCGTCAGGGGGTGCACGAGGCAGCCACACAACCCCTCGGCGCGGCTTAGGGTTTTCCTGGACGAGCCGACTTGTCGGGCCCGCACAGGCCGCATCCGAACTCTGATGGAGGCGAACCTTTGTATAGATCGTGCGGCGGAAAATTCCCTGCAACTTTCGCAACTAGACTTTTTCCATTTGACGTCGTTTTCAGGCCCGAACATGACGATCTTTGAAAATAGTTTTCAGACAGATTTCTGGAAAGTCCCAATTTGACTCCAACAAGGTTTCCTTTGCCCAATTTTGATAATTCCTACACATCAAAGTGTAATACAAGAACATTGTGCACTTTGGAAACTATTAGTAGGTTAGTCCAATAAATGTCATAATATGATATAAAGTGCATATAAAACATGTGGCAATTGATATAAAACATGCATGGAACGTCAAAAATTATAGATACGTTTGAGACGTATCAAGCATCCCCAAGCTTAGTTCCTACTCGTTCTCGAGTAGGTAAACGATAAAACAATATAATTTTTGAGGTGACATGCTACCATCATAATCTTGATCTAATAGTATTGTAAGGCACATGTAAATGAATGAAGTGATTCAAGTCAATGGTCTATAGTTTGCTACCAAATAAATAATGAGTAAACAATGAATCACACAAGCTAAACTTTTCATGAATAGTACTTTGGAGACAATGCATCCACCGGTTTACATAAGTGTTAACTCATAAAGCAATAGATTTTAACAAAAGGTATTTAATCAACACAAATGAAGATTTAAGCTTCATCATTTGATTCAACTTTCAACATGTTTATCTCATGGATATTGTCAACACAAAGCAATATAATAAGTCCAATATGTAGCATATAACAAATGTTGTAACAAAGTTGACACTAGTGTTTGCTTGTGGAAGATAGAAAGAATAGGAAAACTGACTCAACATAAAAGTAAAAGAAAGGCCCTTCGCAGAGGGAAGCAGGGATTAAATTATGTGCTAGAGCTTTTTAGTTTTTGAAATCATATAGAGAGTAAAAATTAAGTTTTGAGAGGTGTTTGTTAATTGTCAACGAATGGCAGCGGATGAAAACAATATTCTCCCTATCAAACAGACTTTTAAGAGCGGCTCCCATGAAGGACGTTATTTCTACCAACAAGGCAGATCATCCCTCTTTCTCTTTTGTTTACACATGCAGGTATTTCACTGTTTGTCATTGTTTGACTGATAAATCAGGGCAAAAATGTAAAGAGAATTAAGCGGTTAAAGTTGTAATTAATTGGGACTGGGCACCCCGTTGCCAGCTCTTTTTGCAAAATTATTGGATAAGCGGATGTATATGCCACTAGTCCAGGTTTAAAGTCTGTTTGACAAGTCGAATAAAGAATAACCCACTACTTCCTCTTGAGTTAGTAAACATTGACACAAAAAGGAATAATAACAGTTTTGAATAATTTAAAGATAGCACATGAAAATTTTACTTGGAGTGTCAAGGAAATACCACATATAGATAGTTATGGTGGACACAAATGGCATGGATTTTGGCTCAAGGATTTGGATGCACGAGAAGCATTCCCTCTCAGTACAGAGTTTAGGCTAGAAAGGTTATGTAATCAAACAAGAATATCAACCAGTACACCAAGTTTTATATGACCAACACATTGCAAACATTATAAGACTTCACACTGTCTTCCTTGTTAACCAAACCCTTTTATTAGAAAATATCTAGACCTTAGAGATACCACTCATGCAAACCAAATTTCAACAAGCTTTACGGTAGTTCTCCACTAATGGGCTTAACTTACATAATGCAAAAGTTTAATCATGATCTACTTGTTAACTCAAAACAATTTACAAGTATCAAATTATCCAAATTAGTGATCTACAAGAATATGCAAGCTTTTTCATTATACCATTTACCACATGCAACATTTTTTTGTTCCAACCAAACACCAATCAATTTATTTCAATAACTCTCCAAACAAGTATAAGTGAAGCAAGAGAGTACTTTATTTAAAAGAACTAATAGCTCTGACAAGAGATACATGAAAACAAGAGCTAAAAGCTAAACATCGCTAGATATGAATACTCAACAAATATAAGTGAAGAATAGGACTATTCTCATGAAAAAGCGGAGCGTGTCTCTCTCCTAATCAAGAATGCTAGGATCTAATCAAGTTGATCACAAAATAAAAAATAAAATACTGAAAATAAAAGCACACAGACGCTCCAAGAACAGCACATATGATGTGAAAGAATAAAAATATAGATTCACTAGAGATGACCTGATAATTTTGTCGATGAAGAAGGGGATGCCTTGGGCATCCCCAAGCTTAGACGCTTGAGTCTTCTTAAAATATGTTGGGGAGATCCATGGGAGCCTCCCAAGGTTAAGCTCTTCACTCTTCTTGATCCTATTATATCACTCTTCTCACCTGACCCTTGAAAACTTCCGTCACACCAAACTCAAAGTAAATCTCATTAGAGGGTTAGTGCACAATCAAAAACTCACATGTTCTATAAAGACGCAATATGACTTGTTACTTTAAACATTAGCTACTGCCACTGATGTTATGTGAAGCTCTTTCACCCAAAAAAGAATTTCACTCAACACTAGTAAAAGAGAGAATGCAAAATAAAAGACATAATCTGTCTAAAACAGAACAGTCCGCAAAGACGAATTTTTTCGAGGCACTTACGACGCTCAGATCAAAAACTTTGAACTAACGAAAGATGCAGGAATACATAAAGATTACGCACAAAAAATTTCAGATTTAATTCACTTTCTGGTGATTTTAGAGAATTAATACGGTGAACAGCAGAAATCTGTTTCTGCGCAGCAATCGAAATTTAGCATCATCTTATCATTAGAGGCTACTCTTGGCACAACAATGCAAAAAAGTAAAGATACAAAGGAGTTGCTACAGAAGTAGACAAGCTCCTTGACTCAATATAAATAAAATTTCAGAAAATAAAATAATGGGTTGTCTCCCATAAGCGCTTTTCTTTAACGCTTTTTAGCTAGGCATAGTGATTTTTATGATGCTCATATAAAGATGAGAGTTGAAACATAAAAGAGAGCATCAAGAAGCATATATAAAACATGTTTAAATCTAGCACTCTTCCTATGCATAGGAGCCTTGTAAGAAAACAAGTCAATGAAGAACAAAGTGACTAGCATAGAAAGGCAAAACAAGTGTAACTTCAAAAATTTCAACATAAAGAGAGGAGACTTAATATTATTGCGATATATGAAATCGTGTCTCCCTCTCTCATAAGGACCAGTAGGTCTTAAAGTACCCAGCAAATAAAAGCAAATCAAGAGAAAGCTCAAAACATTCATCATAAAGAGAAGAAATTTAGTAACATGAAGATTTCTATAACCATATTTTCCTCTCTCAAAATAATTTTCAGTGGCATCATGAATAAACTCAACAATATAGCTATCACATAAAGCATTCTTATCATGATCCACATGCATAAAAGTATCATTACTCTCCACATAAGCATAAACAGTTTCATTAGTAATAGTGGGAGTAAAAGTATCACATCCATCATTGTAATCATCATAAATTGGAGGCATAAAATAATCATAATGAATTTTATCCTCAATAGTAGATGGACTAAAAATATCATATTCATCATTGTAAACATCATATATAGGAGGCATATCATAATCAACATAAACTATATCCTCAATAGTAGGTGGACTGAAAATATCACAATCATTATAATCATCAGTAGCAAAAGGATTTTCAAAAACTTCACTAGGAGGAGAGGTCTCAAATATATAATCATTTGTAGCAAAAGTATTTTCAAAAACCTCAACCTCCCCAAGCTTAGAGCTTTGCATAGCATTAGAAATAATGGTGTTCATGGAATTCATAGATATAACATTGCTACCATCGCGCAAATAAATTTCCATAGGTTTTTTAATTTTCTCTTCAAAAACATCATGTCCTAATTCAATATAAATTTCATAAAGATCTCTAATTTTTTTGTTGTTTTCCATTAAGCCTGACTAGTGAAATAAAAACAAGAAACAAAAAGATAAAACTGCAGGATCTAAAGGAAATACCTTCGAGCACTCACACGTCAGCAACAGTGCTAGAAAATAGCTAAGTAGCTGGAGGATGTGAGTACCTTTTACCTTACCTCCCCGGCAACGGCGCAAGAAAAGAGCTTGATGTCTACGCACGCTTCTATTCTTGTAGACAGTGTTGGGCCTCCAAGTGCAGAGGTTTGTAGAACTGCAGCAAGTTTCCCTTAAGTGAATCACCCAAGATTTATCGAACTCAGGGAGATAGAGGTCAAAGATATCCCTCTCAAGCAACCCTGCAATTAAGATACAAGAAGTCTCTTGTGTCCCCAACACACCCAATACACTTGTCAGGTGTATAGGTGCACTAGTTCGGCGAAGAGATATTAAAATGCAAGTGATATGGATGATTATAAGTGGTAATTGCAATCTGAAATAAAAATGGCAGCAAGCAAACATGTAGCAGAACTGGTTGTAAACGGTGTTTCAATGCTTAGAAAGAAGGCCTAGGGATCATACTTTCACTAGTGTACACTCTCAACAATAATAATATAATTGAATACATAGATATTTCCTCTTCACTATGCTACTCTGAATTATTCTCTCGTTGGATAACGAACACCAATCCACTGCGTAGGGCTATAAAATCACACCTTAAAGTCGCATTCCACATCTAGGAACCCCACACTGTCAACTTGAGCGCCGTAAATAGTACTAGACAAACACCGCAATTTCATAGAGATATCCAACACAAATAATAACTCATGATAAGTATTCCTGTAATCTTTAGCCTAAGAGCCACACACGGTGCGCACACTGTCAACTTCGCACCGTGGGACAAAGGTGACTCCGGAGTTTACATTAATAAAACCACTCAAGTAGCATATAAGATAATGAAGAGTAACATCTATGGATTCAACTAGATTACAAAGCTCATGATCACATATAGATCACATCATGGGAGAGAGAGATAAACCACATAGCTACCGGTATGAGCCCTCAGCCCCGATGAAGAACTACTCCCTCCTCGTCATGGGAGGCAGCAACGGCGATGATGGAGGCGGTGGCGTCGATGGAGATGGCTTCGGGGGCACCTCCCCGTCCCGGCAGGGTGCCGGAACAGAGACTTATGTCCCCCGAAACTTGTTCTGGATGGCGGCGGAGCTCGGAGTTGTATTTTGCGAAATCCTTCGGGGGTTAGGGTTTTCTCCGCGGGGGCAATTTATGGTCCAAAGGGCGGCGTCAGGGGGTGCACGAGGCAGCCACACAACCCCTCGGCGCGGCCTAGGGTTTTCCTGGACGAGCCGAATTGTCGGGCCTGCACAGGCCGCATCCGAACTCTGATGGAGGCGAACCTTTGTATAGATCGTGCGGCGGAAAATTCCCTGCAACTTTCGCGACTAGACTTTTTCCATTTGACGTCGTCTTCAGGCCCGAACAAGACGATCTTTGAAAATAGTTTTCAGACAGATTTCTGGAAAGTCCCAATTTGACTCCAACAAGGTTTCCTTTGCCCAATTTTGATAATTCTACACATCAAAGTGTAAAACAAGAACATTGTGCACTTTGGAAACTATTAGTAGGTTAGTCCAATAAATGTCATAATATGATATAAAGTGCATATAAAACATGTGGCAATTGATATAAAACATGCATGGAACGTTAAAAATTATAGATACGTTTGAGACGTATCACCGTGCCACGCCACTGCCATGCCGACGCGCCGCCGCTCCTCCTCCGGCTACCGCGGCGTCTGCGAGCGCCCGAATGGGACGTACTACGCGGAAATCTGCACCGGCGACGAGCGAATCGGGCTTGGAACCTTCGAGACCGCCCACAAAGCTGC
Source organism: Poa pratensis (assembly GCA_947311845.1). Lineage (NCBI taxonomy): Eukaryota > Viridiplantae > Streptophyta > Magnoliopsida > Poales > Poaceae > Poa > Poa pratensis. The sequence goes on from CAMZMU010000086.1 coordinate 1,641,604, forward strand.
GCTGCTACGACGCCGTGGCTTGGCGGCTCCGGCGACCGCGCGGCTAGATGAACTTTCACGACGTCTAGACGCGCCAGCAAGCCGAGGACCTCGCGCCACCGCCGCGCGTCATCACCGAAGAGGAGCGCCGTCGCCACATGGGGACCGAGAGGCGCCTCCTCGTCGCGGAGCGCGACGAGCGTGCGCTGGAGGAGTGGAAACGCCGCTTCCCCGAGGACGTCGAGGCGCAGGCGCAGCACGACGCCGAGCAAGCGGCGACCAAGGCGGCAGTGAGGCCTCCAAGAAGGAGAACCGCCTCAAGCGCCGTTCCGACAAGGCGGCGAGGCGGGCGTTCATCCTCGTGCAGGAGGCCGGCCTGCAGACCATCTCCGACAACGACCCGCGCTGGATGGATAGGTTCTCATCGACGCCGGTGTCCTCCACGACTCCGAACTCGTTGGATTTCGATTTGAGTGACTAGTTTGTGTTGTGTTCTAGCAACTAGTATTTCCTAGTATTTTCCTAGTATTTTTCTATCTATTTTCTAATATGTTCTAGTCTATGGACAATGTATCCTGTGTTTTTCTGTTCTAGCAACTTGTATTTTTGCTTAATTTTTAGATCCGTTTGTGTTGTTTTTGTTTGCAAAATGTTGTTTGCGCGCGCTGCAATTTAGCGCGCCTATTGGAGGATTTTTTTTTGCAATTTAGTGCGCGCTGCAAAATCCTTTTTCGCGCCTCTGCTGGAGGAGATTCGCGCGCGACGCGCTAAACCTGTATCGCGCGCGGCATACTTGTTTTAGCGCGCCAAAATATCGCGCGACTGCTGGAGCTGCTCTTAGGGGTGGAGTAGTGTGAGGATGGGTGACTGACCGGGAAGTTTGACCAAGACTAGAATTTTACAAAGTGTAAATAGTGCAAAAAAATGTTCCAGGTGAGAGATTAACGAGTCCAACAATTTAAAGATTCAAAAAAAATGGAAAAAAAAATTTTGAAAAAAAAAATTCAAAACGCCAGAGGTCCTTTAGTCCCGGTTGGAGACACCAACCGGGACTAAAGGTCCACCAGCCCCAGCGCGCGATCGCGGCCACGTGGATCCCCTTTAGTCCCGGGTCGCAGCACAACCGGGACTAAAGGGGGGCCTTTAGTCCCGATTGCGCAACCGGGACTAAAGGCCCTTACAAACCGGGACTAATGCCCCGTTTTCTACTAGTGCGCAACTAGATTTAACTTAGGATTCAGTCCTTTAGTCATTTCAATTGCTAATTCAGTGTACACATGAAGAAAAGATACGTTAATAAAAAGAACATACGGAAATCAGAGCTGTTGGCTCTAAAGTTTTGTAGCCATTGATTAAAAAAGTTGATTACCCTCTATCAAATAGGAGCAATTGGCCTCTAGTTCTGATTTGAGAATACAGGAGGCAAGTCTTAAAAAAATAGTTTCACGAGTAGTGAGAAACTGCAGAACCGGCGTCCCCTGAATACCTGATCGTACCCTCACAAGGTAAGGCGCTGTCGGAGCTGTCGTGGCCGCCGCTACCGGGCGCCCCTCCCCTTCGAATCCCGCCTCCAACCACCTGGCCAATCCCCTCCGCTGCACCCCTCAACCGCGCAGTCATGCCTAGGTGAGTACCTACTGACAAAGTGTAGGGTTTATGTTCTATTTTGGCGAATTGGCCCGCCGCTGACTCGCCTCATTGTATGTGTGCCGGTTGACGAAGCGGACGGAATTGCTTGGTGCGGTGTCAGCTGTGATTGTCGGCGAGGGGAGGACACAGGTGCCTCTCGTGATTCCCCAAGAAATCCTGCCCTAGTCCACTAGGTGTCAGGGGCGCCGCGATCGCATCGACAATCGCCAATTGTAGAAACCGTTGTCCGAGTATAAATCCCAGACGGTAGCCTCACCGGAGCTCTTGGAGACCATCCCGAAGACCGCCTGCGTTGTACCATCTGCTCGTGATCGATTGGTTTGATTTCTTTTGTCCGGCTCTTTGATTTGTTTATTTATTGACGTGGTTAGCAACTAGTACAAAGTATTTCTTTTGTACACCGATGAGGAGGAGGTGGCAATGGAGAGGGAGGGAGGGAGATGTTGTTGTAGTTTTCTAGGATTTTTGGTGTGGATCGATTTCGTCGGCTAGGTCATGGAAGAAGACGGCTCTGATACCATGTCGAGCTGGGCGGAAATGATAGCCTCGTTGGAGGCCTCGGGTACGTGTTATATAGCTCAGGAAAAGCCCCTGGCGTGGCGTATTACATGGAAGTATAATAGGGTGGAGTACTACTCCATACCTATACACGTATAAAGGGAAATACAACCATATATGTTTAACAGCGCGCGTGCATGTATATATGTCCACACAAAATATGCATGCTTACGTACCACCTCTCATCTTCACCATTGGCTAGCTTTCACGCATATAATCCTATATATCATAACATGAGGTGTCGTATCTCGGTCTTTGAAATAAACAATATAATGTGTACGAAAATTTATCGTGAAATACAAACACGTATAATGTGTCTACTCTAGCCCGAGACATCTGCCCTGCTTGTCTTGGACTTTTTCAATCCACTCCCCCTCTCCTTTGTTGTGGCGACAGAGGAGAAACAGCAAAAGAGGCAATGACGTACTAACTGCGGGTAGCCGGCCTCTGGTGGGGCGCGACAGGGAGGCCGCTAGGCCCTGGATTTGCCGGTCTCTTGCCACCTTGGTTTGAGCAAACTCAGCCAAATTGTCCTTGCAGCATGATGTCACGTAGGATGGCATGCCTCCATGTACGTGTAGAAAGAGTAGGATGCGAGCTGCAGCCTAGCTCGTTTCCGTGTCGATGTGATGAGCATTAAGAAAAAATATCAGTCAAAGTAGAATATTACTAGGAAAAGTGCCCGTGCGTTGTTACGGGTTTCTTAACTGGCGATAATTTTTGTCCGGTTATGCTACCATCAAGAATGACTATTTTTAAGAAGTTATCGCCCAACGCAGAACTTAGGGAGGAGATAATTATATTTCATCTGAGATTGGGAAGAAATTGAATGTTTCTAACTGCCAAATATAAATCTAACCGAAAATAGAATAGCCGAAATTAAAGAAATCCATTGTTATCTCTGAAAGATTACAACCATGTCTACTTTTATCAACAAATAGCTAAAGGGGGCATCAGATAATTTCTTGGCAAATGCAAGTGCCTTGACAACACCACCCACATCAGAAGAAACAACCACAGGTCCTTGAAAATTGTCTTGCTGGCAAGGTAGCGCAGAATCACAGGCTACATGTGTGTAGAGTGGTGCTCACTACCACACGCGAAGGTGCAGAGTTTGCTATGTTCATTGAGTGAGTCTGCTTGACAATACCTAAATTTTAGTATTCAAGCTGACCCTTCTTGTCAGCTCAGCAGATTCAGGAATCCAGCCCAGCCTCAAGATGCAACTGTCTTCAAATCGGCAGCACCGCAGGGGCGCAAAAGCAAGCAGCGTCCCAGCACGGAATCTTGGAAGTAGGCCAGCTGCATGCCCAGCGAAATCAACATCGGTATATGTACACAACAACTCAAGGGGTTTCATGGAACACACATCGGTACACAACAAATACAGTTTATTACATCAAGTAACTATTATTCCACCACTAAACCACCAATTCTGGGTGGAAGAGCCACGTGTTTTGCCTGAAAGACTCGCACAACCGGGAGGGGCTAGAAGTACCAGACTTAAGGTTGAAAACCTTGCCGGTGTCCATGAAGCAAATGACATCCTCCTCCACCTCTCCACAAGGTGCGGCGACACACTTGGAGAAATTGGGAATAATAAAAAGTCACTACAGGAAACGTTCAATATGCCGAGGGCCGGCAGCTACGCCGAGGGCCAAATATCGGGGCCCTCGGCTTAGCGCCCGCCCCAGGCCAGCCCCCCAGCCGGCCGTCGGCGTAGAGCAAGGCTGTGCCGAGGGCCGCCCTCGGCACAATACGGCCGTCGGCGTAGAGCTAGTATGTTCCGAGGGTGGCCGTCGGCACAGCATCGACGTGAGGCAGGCGGGTCACGGCGGAGCGGACGACATCAGGGAGGCATGCCTGTGCCGATGGCCATGGCCGTCGGCACAGCATTTTTTTTTTGATTTCCAATTTAATTATCTCTTACATACCACACACTATGTAAATGACGATGACAATATTAGTGCTAACATTCTCCCTTAATTTTATCATATCAGTTAGTTCCACTAACCTAGATCACCTTGACCATGTCATTCATCTTCTCATGGCCTTGCACCACCTCACGTCTTGCAACAACATCAACTGCCGAATATGATGATTTTTCTCTACTAAGATGTTCGTAAAGTAAATGAAGTTTCACAACATGAGAAGAGTACACCATATTTTGTTGTTTGCTGCTCATATGTTCAACATCGCATCAACCCTTGGAAGTCTTACACTAGATGGTCTTAGGATTTGCGCTAGCCTTAACTACTCCACGTGTTGAATATTTAGGATCGCATCAACCCTTGGAAGTCTGAGACGAGATGGTCTTAGGATTTGCGCTAGCCTTAACTACTCCACGTGTTGAATATTTAGGACGGCCCTCGGCACAGCATCGACGTGAGGCAGGCGGGTCACGGCGGAGCGGCCTGTGCCGACGGCCGTCGGTTTTGATTTCCAATTTAATTATGCTCGTTTATTTATTTCTCTCAATAATTTTAATGTTGTTATATTATGTTAACCAAATGTAGGCATTTGTACCCTCCGAATAGCGGTCTTCTTCTTCCGCACACAAAATGACGTCGCGATTCATCTCGTCGGTGGAAAATGACAACCGGAGCGCCGGAATCCCACGAAAACTTGCGTGTTCCCCTAGAATACATATGCACAAGTGTGGTGCAAGCTTCCTATATGAAATACATAGCTCTCGGGTGCAAGACTGTTCGCGCGCGTGCGATAACATTAGAAAATTGCGCCACCTATAGGAGGAAACTCCCGCTACGAGTCAAACGGAGGGCAACCGATGGAATCATGGTCCCAACCTTGTTTTTCCATGTAGGTATGACCTAAACAAACCTAAACCAATAGAAAAGTACATTGGTCAACCCTCGTACGGAGAAAGCTATAGGGGTAGACCTGCGGGTCCCATTTCCTAGGGTTTCGCTGGAAAAGGACCGTCGGAGAGCCAGAATCCCACAAGAACTTGCATGTGGACCTAGGATATGTGTCCAAGTGTGTTGGAAGGTCCATAGATGCAATGTCTAGCTCCCCGGTGTGACCTTCTTCACATGCGTGCGATAACACTTAGCAAAATCGTGGACGCGTAGGTGAAACTGTCCCGCTGCGGGTATACCGGGGGCTACAATGTGTTACATGGTCCCGACCTTGGTTTTCCATGTAGATATGAACTAAACAAAGAAAAAAGTACATTGGTCAACCCTCGTACGGAGAAAGCTATAGGTGTAGACCTGTGGGCCCCATTTCCTAGGGTTTTGTTGGAAAAGGACCGCCGGAGCGCCGGAATCCCACAAAAACTTGCATGTGGACCTAGGATATGTGTCCAAGTGTGTTGGAAGGTCCATAGATGCAATGTCTAGCTCCCCGGTGTGACCTTCTTCACATGCGTGCGATAACACTTTGCAAAATCCTGGAGGCGTAGGTGAAATTGTCCCGCTGCGGGTATACCGGGGGCTACAGTGTGTTACATGGTCCCAACCTTGTTTTTTCATGTAGATATGACCTAAACAAACCTAAACCAACAAAAAAGTACATTGGTCAACCCTCATGTGAGGCCGGTCAAACGGGTAGATGTGCGGGTCCAATGGACTAGGGTTTCGCCAAAAACGGGCCGCCGAAGCGCCGGAATTCCACAAAAACTTACATGTGCCCCTAGAATAGGTGTACAAGTGTGGTGGGAGTCTTATATAGGCAAATTCCAACTCCAGGGCGAGAGCACCCCTCACACGCATGTGACCATACTTACAAAGGTTCTGCACTCGTAGAGGGAAACTCCCACTACGGGTCAACCGGAGGGAAACCGGTAGAATGTTTGGCCCAACCTTGGTTTCCTATGTAGCAATAGACTAAACAAAGGAAAAGTATATTGTTCAACCCTCATTTCAGGACGGTCAAAGGGGTAGATCTGTCGGTCAATGAGCAATGTTATGGCCAAATCCATGAAATAGTTTGTCTGAATGAGCCAATATTTTGCATACATGTGCATCTTAGCATGGCAAACAAATGTCGTCTCATGAAGTTTTCAATTTTATTTCATGAAAATATCATTTTCGGCTAGGTCAAACTATGGTCAAAACCCCACCAAAGAAACACACATTGAGCGAATCAGAGGACAGGAAACAGCAACCCATGGATCACCCCACGGATCACCCCTCCAGAACTGATCGCAGCCGTCCATCCCTTCAGATCCAACAGCCCACCTCTCCCTCATCCTCTCTCTCTCCTATCCCTCCTCTCTTTTTTGGCCCACCTCTCCCTTATCCACACGCACGCACCCACGCTTCCATCCACACATACACACCCACGCGGAGCTCCCACCCATGCCCCTCCTTCCTCCAGGCCCGGCGCCGACGCCTCCACCACTCCCTCTCCTCCTTCTAAGCACCGGCGAGCGGAGGCACGGGGGGCTGGGCCGCCTCCACCCCCTGTCCTCCTTCACAGCACCGGCGAGCGGAGGCACGGCGCGCTGGGCCGCGTCCACCCCCTGTCCTCCTTCCAAGCACCGGCCAGCGAAGGCACGGCGAGGCGGCGGAGACCTGCACGGCGACGCCGGACGACCCTCCAGATCCAGGCGACGGCGGACGGCGGACAACCCTAGACATGCGGCCTCCTACGCACGCATGCACCGAAGCCCTCTACAGCGGCTGCTCGATGGCACTTTTTTTTAATTCCACCGTCGACGGCCACGGCCCTCGGCGTAGCCTCGCTGCGCGCTAACAGATGGTAACGGGCCGGCCTGCGCTGTGCCGACGGCCGGAACTGGGCCCTCGGCGTAGCCTCGCTACGCGCTAACGGACGGTAATGGGCCGGCCTGCGCTATGCCGACGGCGGCTGTGCCGACGGCCGGAACTGGGCCCTCGGCGTAGCCTCGCTGCGCGCTAACGGACGGTAACGGGCCGGCCTGCGCTGTGCCGACGGACGGAACTGGGCCTTCCGCCCACCTCTACGCCGACAGCCGCCATCCGCTGTGCCGACGGCCAGCCCCGCACTACAAGAAATGTGTTGTCTAATGACCTTTATCTTAAGGACCATTGTTGCCTTGGTCATAGATTTATGACCATCTCGAGCGAGTTGGTCATACGCCATCTGGAAGGGTCCAATCCCTGAAACATCATGACCTTCTCTATCAGGAAGGTCATAATTTGCTTATACCAATTGGTCATAACATACACAGAACTGATCCAACTAACCAATTTGACCTACGTGTCATGTCTAGGTGTCAATTTATGCCTATATGTCACGTCCAGGTGTCAGTTTATGCCTATGTGTCATGTCCATGTGTCAATTTATGCCTGCTTGTCATATCCACGTGTCAATTTTCGTCTATGTGTCATGTACAGTTGCTTCTTCTTGAAGCAATCAAACTCAGGGTGACCATCCTTGCTGCAGTAGCCACAATGAATATGACTCCGAAAGCGACCCTCGCCACCAGAAGGAGTGGGCAGTAGCGGCGGAGCACTAGAGCGAGAAAACACCGGTGTAGTAGGAGCTCGAGCCGCGAGCACAGAGGGAACCTGAAGCAAACCAGCGCCACGTAGGCGAGTCTCCTCAGCACGAAGCTCAGAAAGCACCTCAGAAATAGGAATACGACCACGAGCAAATAGCTGAGCACGTCGAGGCTCAAACTCCCCACGGAGCCGAGACAAGAACTCATAGGCTCGGCGAAACTCCACGTCAGACCTCACAGTTTGGCAACACGGGCAAGTTAGCAGTATAAAGATTAGAGGGTCGATTTCCTTGAGAAAATAAAGGAAAGTGATAAGAATTACTCCCTCCGTTCCATTTTAATTGACTTCCTATTCACCATATGTGGATGTATCTATACATGACATGTCTAGATACATCCACGTTTGGTGGATAGCAAGTCAATTAAATTAGAACGGAGGGAGTACCTGTTACCATGGGCTGGATCAGTATACCAGCCGTAAAGTTGGGTTTGTTGCTTGTAATATCTTCATTTCCTCATGTAGCTCAGCACTGCAATGCTCTGCACGCAGCAGTTGCAGTGAAGTGGGGATGCCACCCTTGGGAAGCGATAACTCTTGAGAGAAGAAAGACTGTGTAACTCTTGAGGGATAGACAGCAGGCCTGAGCAGCTAAGAAATTTTAGAGATTGGAGGGAGGTGAGGAGCTGTAATGCCTTATTTTCCTCTTCTGTCAAGATTTTCACACGGTTATCATGACAGAAATGCAATGTGTGAAGAGTAGCAGCTAGGAGGCTGCAGGTGGGAGCGACGAGCACCGCTGAGATGCTATCCACAGAGAGTGTTGTCAATTGCTGGAAGGAGCCTGGTGGCAACAATTCTTTGATCATTGCCACCTCTGACAAAAGATCCGCTGCTATAGAATCAGAATGATAGTTATAGATCGTCAATTCCTTGAGGTTGACTGTGATGAGAGGATTGAACCCATCCACTGTAAACTTCTGGCAATCCAGCAGTGCTATACTGGTGAGAGACGTGAGGGTTGAGAGGAGAGCCATTGACTGGCTTGACCACATGCTTGAATCTCGTTCAATGAAAAGGTACCTTAGCGAGGTTAGCTTTTGGAGGTCTGTCCATGGGATTTTCGATCCATTTGTAAATGTGATACTCTCTAGTTTCCCCATATTGTGGAACGCTAGTGCACGTTCATAGCCTGACAAAACCAATCTATTTTTTGTTAAACGCAGAGACCAAACTCGCTTGATCGACCTCGGCCTCACGGCCTTAACACTATGACCAACTTCAAAATGTGTTAGTGCGGAAGTATGAGGCATGGGTGGAAGGGACAACTTGCGGCATTCAAAAATAATAAATTCAGACAAGGTGGGATACTGTGTGTATTGGCGAAGGTACCCCTTCTACAGAAAAGGAAGTTTACGAAAACTAGGACACTCACTACACTTGATGCTTTCAAGCTTCAGAAACTGATGACTGTTAGGTCCCATGACCCATTCTTCAAGATCTGGAATGTTATTAAACTCAACTTTTTCCAGGTGCATGAAACTCAGGTCAGGCCCTATAAGACGCATGCCAGTTATATTCTTCAACCGTAGTATCTTGAGATATGATAAGTGCCCAAAAGGTGGAAGATATGTGTTTATCCCATTGTACCTTGTAGAACTTTGTGACCATGTTGCGGGACCCTGTTGTTTTGTGGAGGAGATCCGACCGTCAGGACCCTTTTGTGGAGGAGATCGAGCCGCCAGGCCAATCGGCATCAGGACCATGATGCTACTAAACTTGTACCTGCCGCGTTTCTATTTTGGCAACGCCACCAGTAATTTCCGGTATTACCAGCGGCGTTACCCTTTCCCGGTCAGCTACTAACGTTTGGCGCCTTTAGGAGTTTCTCTACTACTAGTGATAACTTGGGAACATGTAATCTATTCTCAGCACTACTAGGATGGTTCAGTGATGAGCATTGACAATAAATCGTTGGTTTACTTCATGTGAATACTTCTCTTACTTGTCTCACAAATATATGGTACTTACTCGATACTCGTGTATAAATTGTCAAGCATACAAATAATGATGGAAGTTTAAACATACGACATATACAAATACCATGTCTATACCTTGCAATGGCGATTTTATATACAGAAACCATGTGTACAAATATGGAAGGGGTTCGGAAAAAAAAATGGCCACCGATCGCAATGGGCTTCAATAAACAATATAGAGAATCGTTGGCTTTTCTATAAGTAGCACATCAAAATCCAGAATAATTTAGTACCGGGTTGCCAAGGGGAGATGGAGGAGAGCAACGAACAGAAGATTCCCCAAAGGTAGTATGTGACACGTAGTACTTGCGGCTGAATGGGAGGCGGAGCAACCAGCCAAGCGGAGCACCGTGCATTTCTTTGTGCATGTGTCTGGGTCTTGATTCTGGGCGGTGCACACCTTGATGCACTGGTCGTAGCACACAACTTTGTCAGCCACCGGTGCCGGCGCATCGCTCGCCGTCGCCGATGAGCCACCGGCTGTCGCCACAACGAGGCCGGCGATGAGCACCGTGAATACAAGCGTCCTTCACAAGGCCATGGTTAAGTTTAGGAGGGATGATGCATGCATGCTTTCTTTCATATAATAGGAGGTCACGGGGAGTGGTGTTTTGGCTCCCGGGTGCATATGCACTCTTTATTTAAAATGCATTTTGCACATATTTTGAAATGTCAAAAAATTGGAAAAAACTGTTCGCACATAGGTCTTAACATGTTAAGTGTTCACAAAGTCGTTTCACGAAAAACCGACACTTTTTGTGGCTTATACAAAAAAGAAAAAATTTGGTGCTAAAATAAGGCTTTTCACGACACTTTTTTTGTCTTTTTTACACAACGCACAAAATATATCGGTTTTCGGTGAAACCACTTTGTAAACACTTACAATATGAAGATCTATCCGGATAATTTTTTTGCAGAACTTTTTTACATTTTGAAATATGTTTTTGAACTACCGGGTGCATATGAATTTCCGGAGGTCACGGTCCTATAAATGTCAATTGCATGTGTGGATATCAGATCTTTGCGGGCCCAACGTGCTATATGTGGCATGGTAAGTGATATGGGTATATAAGTTTGGTGTAAGCACGAAAAGCAGTACAAAACTTTGAAGATTACGTCATGATCAAAGTGAAAACTGCAACTTGGCAGCAACTGATCGAACTAACCCTAAAACTGCGATTACTGTAGGTGTGGAAAAAGAAGGATGGACATATCCACAGCTTGATTCCTTCTCGACACGTAGTACTTAGGAGTACGTTGGCCCTTCATTTAGCTCCATCGTCTATAAGAAGGAATAGTTGTTGGGCGCCTATAAGAAGGAATGCACGAGCACGATCGAGCTAGGAAGCGCACGATGGGTAGGAGATATTCTGGCAATGCATGCCCAATAACTACGTACTCTAATTCGGTGGATTTAGTTTACGTGGAGTACTAGTATTCTATATCTAATCTATACCTAATAATAAAAGCATTAAAATTTCTTGTGCTACGTCGTTCAAACTACCCCTGAAGTTGCAGAAAAATTACCCACCACTGCCACCCGTAAATTACATACCCATTCATTTTTCTTTTCGTCGTTAGTTTTGTTCGCTAGACAACTCTCTCCGGTCGTATCCTGTCACAAAAAAATCCCGGCTGCCCCTCGGTGGGGATGAGCTCGGGACGGGCTGGAGGCGGGCTCGGGCGGGCTGGGCTGGCGACGAGGACGGCGGCACGGTCGAGCTGGTCGACGAAGATGGTGGTGCTGCTCCTGGCGCACGGGCCTCGACCTCCGCTTCGGCTCCTGGTCGACGAAGACGGCGGCGCCGTCGAGACATTCGGAGAAGACGGCGGCATGCTCCGGGTTCGCCTTGGCGTCCGATGCGACGAGGACGGCGGCGCAGTCGAGCTGGTCGAGGGCGCCGTCCTCGTCGTTGTTGGGGGCGGTCGGAGCAGGTGCTTGGGGCGGTCGAGGGCGCCGTCATCGGCGTTGTTGATGCGCCACAGCGCCAGCCCTCCCTCTCGGCGAAGTCGCGCATCCGCCATGGTGAGGGAGGCCACGGCCAAGCGGCGGGCAGAAGACCACTAAAACCGTGGCACGAGGCTCGGGCGGCCTCGACGGCGCCAAGCTGCCGCCGTTGTGACGCGGACGGAGCAGGGGCTAGGGCGGTCGAGGGCGTCGCTGCTGTGGACCACGGCGAGGACGGTGTCAGCCGAGGTCGGGCGCGGCGAGGACGGGGCCGGGCTCGCCTCGGGTCGCCAGCAGCTGGGGGGCGATGCGTCCTTGACCGCCTGAGGTGACGCAAAGAACCGCACAGCCTCCTCCTCCAGCCAGTCGACCGCAGCCGGGGGACGGTGGACTCGCGAGAGCGCAGCGGGGAAGCACGCGGGAGGCTAGAGGAGAGAGAAGGGGATCGATGGGGGAGAGAGCGAAAGAGATAAGGGATGGATGGCGTGCGGTGGAGCCGTGGAGGTGGAGGCGTACGTGAATGTGTTGAGCTGGTCTTTTTTTGAGATGCCTCTGGATCGGTACAGCTGTAGTATCTGAACTTAACACACCAACTCACACCACACACACGCACTCAACACCACACACACCCTAGTGTGCAAGCTAAGACCTACAGATCTATACAAACCCCACGCGTTTTGTGACTCCTATCGCTGTGGCTCGAACGTGTGCTGAGAGAGGCCAGCAATGAATATTACACCGTCCCTAACGAACAGTGCAGCTACAGTGTACTATGTACAGTGTCGGCTACAGTGCGAGCACTGTTCCTAGTGAACAGTGCCCGCGGGTGAGGCGCCCGGAAATTCGCTCCAAAGGGAGTCGAACCCGGGCGGGGAGGTGGCCACTGCCGCATCTCAACCACTGAGCTACGCTCAGTCCTCAGCTGGTCTCAACCAATCAGACGCAAGCACAAGGATCCTGTGCTTGTTGAGAAATGCAAGCAGCCATCAGATCGTGATCTCCTGGATCAAACGGCTATGTAGCACCACTATTGCATACGTAGCATGTCTTTCTATTTCTATTTCTTTTCTCTGTTTCTTTTTTCTTTTCTTGTTTTCATTGATTATTTTTATCTGTTTGTATAAGTAGCATGACTATTGAAGAGAATACTACTTTTTTTGGAATATTGGATTGGCCCAATTTTCGATCGTATTTTTTTCATTTAAAAAAGGTCAATTTTCTCACTTAGAAAATAGAAAATGTATTTTTTAAAGTAATTGAAAACTAAGTTTGCCAGCACTGTTTCACATACGCAGACACACCTATATATCAAATATAGGCCCTTTATCACAAACTATGGCACGGGAATAGCCATAACTTGTTCATTTGGATTGAAACTTATACATGTTTATAGATGATACACCTTTTTGTGAAGTTTTTTGGTAAAGTTTGTCCAAACAAAAGTTTATAATTTATCCTATCAACTAGAACACAAAAAGGGACTCCATGCCAAAGGATTTCATTTTTTGACTAATTTTTTACTTTCTTTTATTTTGTTGAAAAAATGGTCAAAATGATCGCCGTGCCTATTCATCAAAAGGGGTTGCATTTTTCAAATCTATCAACGTTTCTGTGATATAACCACCACTGGTGTCTTAAAATGAATTTTGCAAAAAATTTAGAGCAAACTATCACACACTTGTAGTTCAAAATTTGATTACTTTCGAAAAATAGGCATAAAGTCATTTAAATAGGCGAAATTAGGTAAAAACCGAGAAAATTCCTAATATCGATGTATTATCCATAAATTATGGTCTACATTGTGTGATAATTGGATGAGTGCCATTTTCCACCATATTTTGTGTACTTGCTTCACAAAAAAAGTCATTTTTTACAATTAAAAAATAGAAAATGATATTTTGAAAAATATTTTGAAAAAACTCAGTTCTACAACATTGTTTTTCATACCAAGATACACCTATGTGTCAAATATTTGCACATTATCATAAACTACACCATGGGAATGATCATATCTACGTCATTTGACTCGAAACTTCTACATGTTTATAGATGATTGACCTTTTTGTGAAGAAGTTTTTTGAAATTTTTATCCAAACTCAAGTTTATCATTTTTCCAACCAACTAGTACACATATAAAGGCTCCATGCCAAAGGATTTCATTTTTAGAGCATTTTTTCACGTTCTTTTATTTTGTTGAAAACATGGTCAAAATGGATGTTATGTCTATTCATCGAAAGGGGTCGCATTTTTCAAAACTATCGACGGTTCTGTGATATAACCACTATTGGTGTATCTTAAAATTTATGCGGGTGGGATACCGAAATTGGGAGGGAAATTATAGATCCGATTTATATATAAATTATGCCTACATTAAATATTATATAGAGAAATAAATAAGAAAGGAACATCTATACGCCGACGGCAATATACGTATCAACGCAGCGAAACGTCCGTCCTCGCTCCATCACGGAGGGCGTGGTACGCCGACGGCTGCCGTCGGCCCATTTATGGCTACGCCGACGGGAATTTGTACGCCGACGGCCGAGGATGCGGCTGTCCTAGCTCGGCTTATACGCCGTCGGCCCCGACATTTGGCCGTCGGCGTATCATACGGCCGTCGGCGTCTCGAGCGATTCCCATAGTGACAGTATGTGTTTGTCTTTTCAACTAACCGAGCTAGGACAGGATTGTATCATCGAGCTTGGACCAGGATGGAGACATGCATAGCATATCCACCGGCCCTTTGCTATAGCTCGCGCGCATAAAGGGAGCTCAATCCTTGCAATTAATTAATTAATTGTCCTAGCTAGTAGTGTATAAATAGCTGCTGGGCGTCTATGCAGGAGCACGATCGAGCTAGGCAGTGATTGGGCTACGAGATATTCTTGTAATGCAGGCCGAATAACTACATACCTAATTCGGTTGCGACCGACCGGTACTAGTGTGGTATTCGCAAAAAAAAAAAAATTCGGTTGCGACCGACCGGTACTAGTGTGTATATATACTCCCTGCGAAGAGCCAAAGCCAAGATACAAGTCACACAGCGCCATCGTCTCACTCCGATACCACACCTACTACACAATGGCGGCCACTAAAGTTACCGTGCTTCTCGTACTACTTGCCGCTGCAGCCTGCCTGCAGCAGGTGAAGGTGCAGGCGAAAGTGCCGCTGGATGACCAAGAAGCCTTCAAGTTCAAGCTCCCGCCCTTTCCCAAGCTTCCAAAGATAGAGATCGACGAGCAGCTGATAGCTGACATGCTATCGGACCTGGAGAACATGATCGGCGAGGTGGACATCTGCACCGCCTCCTGCAAGAAATGTCTCTTGGACAGTGCGAGCTCCTGCGTTGGGTTTCCTATGAAGATGCTACTACCGTGCGCTCTCGGGTTTGTCGCCAACAATGGGTGCCTCACCATGGAGTGACACCGTCGCCAATAGACTATGTACCACTGTTATATATAGGATAGAGGGAATAAGCAGGAGGAAGGCAATGTACAACAAAAATATCATATCTCCTGCAGGTTGCATGCATGATTAATGTTGCAAAGAACAACAATCCGCAGTTTTCTGCACTTCACGCCAATTAAGCTGAATACCGAATACACTCTATTAATAAATTCTAAATGTATTCTTATGTAGTCTATCTTAAGCTGCGGAATTAAGGTGATATGTGGAATTGGCATCCTATTTAATACACAACAGAATGTCGAACCACAACTGCCAAATGATCAACATATATTGAACAAAGAACATGTGTTGTCTCCCTTCGATGATTAGTCTACTAGTATACAGACCGTGTACTTCTTACCTTTTTGGTGGGCCCACAAGTAACATTTCGCTGCCCATGGATCAAGACCAGTCAGCAGTCAAATATGTAAATAGGAAAACCTTTCAACAAAATTTCAGGTGAGACAGCCAAATGGTCAAGGCAAGAAAACCTTTGCAGCATGAGCAAAATGAGTTTTATCGAAAAAAAACCATCGAACAATTAAAGTGGAATTGCTAGTCATGTTCAAGGTTCTTCATGCCGGACAACTTGAGCTATTTCGGCTAAACTTTCTTGAGATAAATTTGTTGCCGAAAGTAAATGAAGCAGAAAGGATCCAACAATATCGTCTTATCTTTTTTCTAAAATATTCTCGAAAACCATAACTATTAGGCTTAACTCGGTGACTCATCATGTTGTACGTCCAACTTAAACTACTTTTGTGGAAGGAAGAAATATGCTTGTTGGGGTACTGACCCTGCACGAAACGGTTCATGAGTTACATCGGAAAAAGCTGAATGGAGTACTATGATAAAGTCAAGTGGTCCTTTTCTTCAGCAAACTCTCAGAATGAAAGGCTTCTCTGACGAGTGGTGTGCTTTATTCAACAGTTTTGTTTTCGGAGGAAATGTAGCTATCAACGTTAGTGATGATGTTGGTAGATTCTTTCAAACAAAAAAAAGATTAAGACAAGGCCATCCATTATCACCGATCCATACTTTCTTATAAAGCTAAATAAACCCCACTAAGAGTCACTAAATTTTGTCTATCTCAACATGCAGCCTACCCATGTAGTCTCGTTTGCTCAGCCGTCCGATCGGTTGCATCTCACCGTCCACGGACACTACCGGAGCTGGTATCCATCCATGTCCCGTGCACTGTCCTTCCCTAATTCCTTCAGTCCATCCATGGCGCGCGCCGCCCATTCCCTGCTCCGCACCATCCCTCCTTATCTCCCCCACTGAATTACTAGAGAAGTAACAGATGTATTTGCTCTACAATTTAAGTAGCGCAGCTGCTCCATTCCCGTTGTCCCAACAGTTTTGTGCCCGGCCCTACTTGGGATTCATCAGCTGTTACCCATGGGATGTTAGAATTGTATTTAGACTCTAACCCCACCTGTCGTGTATCACGTATACGAGACGTATACATATGTCATTGTAATCTGTCATGTCTATATAAGTGGAGGACGGGCCGGGATTTAGACCCATGCACCAAACCCTAAAACACTTTTCTTATCTTGGTATCAAAGCCTGCAGCCGCCGCGAGTCCCGTCCGCCGTCGCTGCAAGATCTGATCCATCGCCGCCGCCGAGAAATCCCTCCTCCGCGCGCCGCGATGACGACGTCCGCCCTCCAGCTCTCCACGGCCGTCGGGGCCATCGCCTCCTCCTTGACAGAAAATGAGATCCAAAATTTTGAATTTTCTGTCAGAAATTTGTCATTTTTGTACAGGGAGGCCACGATGTCATTTCGGTGCGAAATTTCACACGATCGTGCGTACCATAGTCAGGTACGTGCATGATTTGTTTCGGAATTTTTTAAAAAGTTTTCAAAAAATTTATGCTCCCGAAAATAACGGGAGCATATGAGCCCGGGCTCCAATATGAATTTCCGATTATCTATATATTCCTACAGAAGTAACAATCGCAATGCATGGTACATGCTTAAAACTTCAGCTATGCCATTTGGATGAACGCGCGCACATGCTATACGAAAAGACCCACCGGGTCCCTACTGAAATGTCGCGCGTGCGCCAATTCCCCTCCCCAGCTAGCTTCCTTGTCGGGCCACCGCCAACATCCTCCTTGTGCATTGCCTCCTGGTAGTTATTAGAACTGCGGAATACCTACACTCTGAATAAAAAGATGGTTAGTGAACTAACCATGAGACCAAAGTAGCCAAGGTGATCCGATCCTCCATCACTTTAACCGAATACATCATATATTTCTGAATTTATCAATCAAATATCATGGACAATTCCTACGAAAGCTGACTGCAGTTTCGGTGGCTCTTGCACCAATATACTGTACCTAGGACATAAATTGTACACTAAGCTACATGAAGCTCAGTTGCGACAACGGGCTATGGGTTATGGGAGAGTATGGAGCTTGTCACAATACATCATGTCTGGCGTGGCCCTGCTTCCCACGAGTGCTACATTTGCCGCTTGCTTGCCTACCCTGGCAGCAGAGATGTACCCTACCAAGACGCGATGCTGAAGTTCACCAGAGGTAATTACAAGGAACTAGCAGGGTGGCCTCACAAATGCGAGAACATCCTCTATACAATAGCGAGAGCTGACAATGTAGTCAAGGAAGAAGAACATGAAACTGTTGGAATTTGAGGTATTTGCATGTTGGGCTTTTGGCACATAGCCAATACAAATTCTGAAATTCTGTTTGGCCCATTTTTGTGGCATATCTTGTGGGTGTGCTAGTGCTGCTAAACTTTAGTCCCACATTACTAGTTTAAGGACTGTTGCACCACCTTATACACTAGGCTGTTTTACTACTCACTAAAGAGTGAGAAAATAGGACATCTCTCGCGCACTCCTCTGGCAACGACGGCCGCCCGCCTCGCCACGCCACGTGCATGCCGCGGGTTGTGGGAATCTCGTCGAGTCGAGTTTATTTTTGTTGTTCGGGAATCTCGGACGTGGGCTGCGTCCCTACCAGAAGACCACAAATCACAACACCTCCTTCTAGTTTGTTGCGCCACCGCCTTCGTCTTCTCAGTCCCGGCTTGCGGCATGCACCGCAGATCGGGACAGTGGGCCTCCGGAACCCCACCTCTCGTGAGCCTCTATGGGTGAAGGGTGATCATGTTTTTGGGGAGTGCTCTAGGGCGACTACTGGCAAATACGGAGTCGTCCGACGACGAGATCCCGGACGAAGACTTCTTCCCGGACGTCAGCAACCTCTTCGGCAACCTCAACATGGGCGACAAGACCGCCGTTGGCGCCTCTGCGGCTACTGCCCTCGCCGCCGCTGCTGCTGATCAGGCTGCTCAAGCCGCACCGTATGTGATCGTGATATCTCTCGTTCAGATCTTGCTAGAGTTTATGGTTCAAGCGTTCACAGTAGATGTGATAGGATTATATTGTTTAGATGTGATATGCCCGTCTACTCTGTTAATCTGCATGATTAGTTGTGGTACTGTTTATATGATCATGCTTTATCAGTTTATTATTCGGATTAAATCTTATGAATATTTGCTTATATTTTCTACAATCCAAAGCCCTGATTATAGGCAATTGAATTCCAATGCGGTGGCTGCTGCTAGGGATGGAAGCAAAATTTGGAGCCTGAATTTTTAAGTAATGCAATGGCAGGACAATAGGCTTGTGGGTCAAGTCCTTGGCCAAGGCAAATAAATTTATTTTAGAATTTCCTCTTAATCAAGAAAATGACATGTTTCTTCGTCAGCCATGAGCAAGTACACGGGTGGTAGTAACCAACAGACTCCCCGTAACTGACTCCTTTTAGTTCCACAAAACATGTATGTGCTCCAACATTAATGTATGCCACAAAATGACATGTTTCAGGTAAAACCATGTAGATACCTAAAAGCAAGAGCATGGAATGATCAGAGAACTTGCATGTGGCAAGATGGTTAGTAGGGTGGTTGTACCCCCAGCCCACCAGAGTTCAAACCCCAGGTTTGACGCTGTTGTTTCTCATTTAGGCGGAATATTGTTCAGTGGGAGGCGACGTTCCCGTCGGCAGCGAGCGCCCGTGGTGACTTCGTCAATCTTAAGACCCAACCGCCTGCTCAGTCTCTTGGAGGTGCTCATAGGGGTAGGGTGTGCGTGTGTGCGTTCATACAGGTGAGTGTATGCGCGTGTATGTGAGCGTCTGCGTTGTACTGTGTTTCTAAAAAAAAGAGCATGGAATGATCAACTTATGATGCAACATGACTTGTGGGAGGTCTAACTGGTTCCCGCGTGGAGAAAAGTTGAGCAAGAGCACTCCAAGAAAGATAAAAAATATGTAACAAGGGGATTACAAATTCAAGACACCAAGGTAATAAATAGTACAGTATGAAAAAATTACTAAATGTTGACAATATATGGATGCTTCAACGCACCCGATCGCCTATTGTCGATCAAATGAGCAGGGATATTTTGATCCACGACCACATCCATGCACATATCCATGCCTCTATGATTGGAAGTTATTTATGGTTGACGAGGAAGTAGCGGCCCTCACGCTTTGTAGCCAGCACCATCTTTCGTTGTGGCATCTGCAGCGGGAGGTGCAGCCGCTGCGGCACCCTTGTAAGCATACAACATTGCAGCGGCCATGTTCTTAGAAGCAGCCTTCTTGGCAACGGCAGCCTCCTCGGGCGAGTCGGCAACCTCAGCCTCCTCCATGTTCTTCTCGGCCGCGCGTATGTAGGCCTTGGACACGGCATTAGAAAGGATGGCCTCGGAATATTTTGAAGCCACATCCTTGGCAGGTGAATCACCAGCAGCAGCAGCATTGGTGTCAGCCGCCATAGGTGCAACCGCCGCGGCACCCCGGAAGGCATACGCCAAAGCAGATGCCATGTTCTTAGCAGCAGCCTTCTTGGCAATGGCTGCCTCTACTGGAGAGTCGGCAACCTCAGCCCGCTTCATGTTCTTCTCGGCTGCGTGTATGTGGGCCTTGGACGCAGCTTGAGAAACAATGGCGTCCGAATACTTGGAAGCCGCAACATTTTCCGGTGAAGCGCCACCGGCGGCCTCTTTTCCCACTGCCTTGAAATTATCATATCCATTGGTCTCTTGCTTTCTTGATGCCGGCCGTGCTACCACCGACACGGCTGTAAGGGCCACCAGCAGCAAAGCCACGACGAAAATCCTTCCAGTTGCCATCGTCGCGATCTAACTTATTTGGTTGGATACAAGTTTTTTAATGTAAGTTGTGTAGGTCAAGCGATGAAGACGGTGGATGCATTTATATAGGGTACGTTTTCATGCGCATGCAGACCCATGATGAATCTGTGGCTCCAATTCCTCGCATGCATCATTGTTTGGTCTCCTGTCAACACACTTTGGGGCCTCGCTACATATAGAGAGGAGTATATTTAGTAAGCCCACGTGACTTCTTTGGCCCAAGGCAACCCACACGTGGCACTTAGACATAATAAAAAATAGGTACGTAACCATATATATATTTGACATGGTTTGTATGTATGCAGATATAGAAGCGGAAAATGCTTTTGGAGGCCGAACTCAATGGAGTCCTTTATTTCAAAATCGGAAAATGATATTTCAAGTTTCAATAAACCGGGAACAATATGTATATGTAGGTAATAATGTATACTTCAAGCATGAAGTCTCAATCAAATATACATTGTATTATGAGCTACAGACAAAAAACAATCTGAGAAGCTTTGAAGGTGTTTACCGTTCACACACTTAGATCTGTAATTTGTCTTTTTTTTGTAGTGTAGAATAATCATATTCCGGATTGACACTTTTCAAAATGGCTTGATCAGTTCAGTCAGGCCGCTTCCCCTTTCCTCTTATCGCTACAGTGCGAGAGAGGCGTTTTTTGGGCGTCCGCCGTCGATCCACCTTCGCCGCCGGTGAGGCGGGGGTTCCTCCCCCTCCGTCGGCTGCTCCGGCAGCGGGAGGATGGGGGAAACCCGTCTCACGGCGTGTACATAGGGTAGGGTTTGGGTGGTGGCCGGCCAGTGGTGCTCGGGAGGTGGCGGTGGTGCTGGCCGTGTTTTGGCTGTCGGCGTGGTTCCCCTCCGGCGGTGAGGCTCCTTGGAGCTCCGTCGCCTCGCGCTCGACTTCCGGGAGCCGGGAAATCTTCGGATTTCCTTCGCTTCGCTCGAGGCCAGATCCGGGCGCGGCGGATCTGGGCGTTCTGCAGGGGGTTGAAGAAGAAGCTGCTGCAGGGGTTCGTGGTCAGCGGGTGGAAGATCTGGGGCGTGCGCCTCAGAGCTGGAGCGGCGGGAGCTTGGGGGCCTCCCCCGGCCGATACTCCTCAGTGCGTAGCAGATCCATCCCGGCGGGGATGGTGGTGGATGCGGCTCGTCAACGCCTCGCGGCAAGGAGTTCCCTCGTTCTCCGGGTAAGTGGCGCCGGCGGCTGGTGTCCTCGTCGTCGTCGACGGTGGAGGTCGCCTGCGCTCGGTGTCATCGAGGAAGAAGACGGTTTGGAGCTGCAGTGCTTCTTTCTGATTTCGCTCTGTTTTTCGCGTTCCTTTGCGTGTGTGTGCTTGATCTTGTTCTTGTTGCTGCTTGTAATCTTGTTAGTTTGATCAATATATGCACATTATCAAAAAAAAAAAAGATTGACACTTTTCACGCTTCACGTATATATCATTCCCTTTGTATACATGTCTTTTCTGAATTTCTTTGTAACTTTGAAATTACATTTTGCAATGTTCAAAATAAAGGGTTACGGTGAGCCCGAGAGCCAAAGTCTTTTTGTGAACAATGTTTAATTATTTGAAGGGGTAGATGATCCGGGGCCCGCGGGCCAGGGTTTCGTCGGAGAAAGCGGTTTGGAGCGTCGGAATCCATCCAAACCTTGCATGTGAGCCCATTATGTGTTCATAGACATGTTTCAAGGATGAAATAGCCAAATAATAAAGTCTCAGGTGTGTCAATGACCGGAGCCACCAACAATGCGGGGATTCGATGGTGAGGGGCACACGGTGGCGGCGGCGACGAGGGTTGGGTATGATCGTGAAATCAGGGAACGTACGTACACAGTTTCTCATGACTCGTGATTCTTTAAGACTAGCCTCCTGTATTCTAAAATCAGAACTAGAGGCCAACTAATCCTATGTCAAACCTTGATAGAATGTAATCAACAGTTTTAATCAACGGTTAGAAAAAATCAGAGGCAACGGAACCTGGCGGCACAAAAGTTCCGCCCCAATCACCGTAAAACAGCTCAATTAATATATAACATTAGTTTTTGTCTACATGGACATATGGTCTGTTTTCATGGTTGAAAAAAAAGATGTGGCCGTTAGTTTTGATTTTTATACTTCTTTCTAAACTTTCTGTTTCTAAAGCGTAACAATAATACAAAACTGTAAAGGGGATGTAGTGAGATGATCACGAGATTCTGATACGAATTGTTATGAGAATTAGGGATTACCCGAAGCATCACCGGCCACTGGGGATTGCTTCATTTGATAAAGCAGGAGATAATGTTGCATTATAGCAGTGCTGGCTTTGTAACGAAGCCTAGAACGGAATGACCACGAGATATTGCTAAAGTAACATGAAGCTCAAAGAAGTAAGAGGAAACGGCGGGAACCGTTACCTGACATCATTCAGACAGGACCGCTTGATCTTCATAAATGAAGCGGTATCGCCAAATCTCAACCGTGTGTTAAATGACAGAGAAGTTGAGGGTCAGGTATGCGATAGGAGAGTTGTGGTGGCGGGCGGCAATGAATGAATTAAGGGAATCGAGGAGACAATGAGGGTTGGCTCTAGCCTCTGGGTCAGGCATGCGTGCGCTTTGGTTCTTTGGTAGCTGGGTTGAGCGATGGCCGTTGCATCGGTGTGGCGTGGATGAT
Organism: Poa pratensis; assembly: GCA_947311845.1. Taxonomy (NCBI): domain Eukaryota; kingdom Viridiplantae; phylum Streptophyta; class Magnoliopsida; order Poales; family Poaceae; genus Poa; species Poa pratensis. The sequence continues at coordinate 1,664,525 of CAMZMU010000086.1, forward strand.
TCCGACCCTATCTTGTGCGGGAATCCGCGGGAGGTTGTTTCGTGCGATCTGATTGGCTCCAGCGATTGGTTTTATTATGTTTCCGAAGAAAGTACTGCTGGAGAAATCAAAAGGAGAGCTTAGACCACAGCCCACCCTTTGAATCCCACATGCATGTACGAGCACACAAAATATATATGCATGATTATCGTACCACCTCTTATCTTCATCATTCGCTAGCTTGCACACATAATCCTATATATCATAACATGAGGAGTCGTTTCTCGGTATATAACAACAGTATACTATGTACCAAAATTCATCCTAAGATACGCACGGGTAAAATGTATCTGCTCTATCCCAAGACATATGCCCGGCCCTCCCCTCTCCTTTGTTTGGTTGTGGCGACACAGGTGGAACATAAAAAGAGACTTATCTCGTTAATTTGCCGGTCTCTTGCCGCCTTGGTTTGAGCTTTGTTTCTAAGCAAACTCAGCAAACTTGTCCTTGCAGCATGATGTCACGTAGGATGGCATGCATGCCTGCATGTACGTGTAGATATATTAGGATGCGAGCTGCTGCCTAGCTCGTTTTGGTGGTGATTTCTAGCTGGTCGTTTTAATTAGTTAGCTATGGCTAAACTAAACTTGGCACATATGTATGTACGTGTTATTGCAGTAGATATGATGAATTAAAGGTGTTTAGAAGCGTACATTGGCCTCGGTAGCTTTGCGTGTTATTAATATAGACGTTACCGCAGCCAGGGATTTACACAAGTTGGTACAAACCAGTGTTCAAAAAAGCGTTTCTAAGCGTACGCTTAAGCGCGCTTAAGCGCTGAGCGGAGGCCAAACGCTCAGCCGCTTAATCACTTGAGCGGACGCTTAAGCGACGCTTAATTGCGCTTAGCGCTTTTTTCCTTCAGAAAAAGGAAAAGCGGAGGCTCACCGCTCGCTTTCCGCTTTCCGCTTTTTTGAACCTTGGTACAAACAACCTAATTTAGTTAATTAGCGTACAAATAAGGTCTACAATCTAAACCGAAACCAACAGATCGACTACAATCTAATCTATCGATTTCAACATGTTTACCAAACACACGTGACAACGCTACATGATACAAACAAATATTTTAACAGTAGATACCAAATTGTTGATGCAGATTTTGTATCTTTGTTTATTAAAGGAAATAAAGCATTTTTGCCAGAATGTATCTGTGTCGATGTGATGAGCATAAAAAGGTTCAGTTATCATAGTAGCTAGAGTATTATATGTACATAAAAATTCAAGAGGAGTTTCATGGAACACACATCGGTATACAAGGGAAAATAGAGTAAACCACATTGTTTGTTACATCAAGTAACTAGTGTTCATGCATTGAATATAATTCCACCTTTAAACCACCAATTCTGGGTGGAAGAGCCAAGTATTTTGCCCAAAAGACTTACACAACTGCGATGGGCTAGAAGTACATGACTTGAGGTTGAAAACCTCGCAGGTATCCATCGAAATAAATAACATCCTCCTCCACCTCCCCACAAGGCGCGGCGACACACTTGGAGAAGTTGAGACTAATAAAGAGTGCTCGACCACCGCCAAGCCCTCCAGTCAACGGCATCCAAGCACCGGCGATGGTGTCTGCTTCCAAGACTTCCACCCCTAGAGTAACGTATTCAAAGGAGGGTGAGTACATTTGTTGATGATGCCTCACCATGAGCAGCTTCCCACGTGATTCGATGAGATGCCGACTAGTGATGCCATATGGTTCCAAAAGGTGAGCTGACCAGTTCAGGCCAATGTTGTCATTTGGGTTTGGTGCCTCGTCATCCACTTCATCATTGGGTGCGGCTGCCACATTATCCTCATCATCATCATCGTCGCCGTCCTCCTTATTCGGTGCGGCTTCCACCTACTCATTCTCAGCAGCATCACCAATATCATCGCCATCATCATCATCACTCCACACATCGTATCCATTGTAATGTGGCGGTTGTTTGATGAGGCGCTTTCCCATGGTGACCACCGGTATTCTTTCACCATCTAGTGCGAGATCAAAGGGAATTAGGTCCTCACCCTTTGTGATGGCATAGAGTTTCACTTGAAGGAATGCAAAGTCGATGATATGGGTGTAGGGATGTGTCCGTGGCGGTGGCAACCACACGCCCTTCCCTGGGCGGATCACCATGAAAGCATGCTTCATGTTGTTGGTGATGACGGCGATGAGGTCATCGGCATCTGAGCGCATGAGGAACTTGTAGATTTTAGATTCGTGGTTGCCCATCACGGCGGCAGGGTCTTGTTGAAGAACAGGTTGAGCAAGATATACTCGAAAGAGTGTCCATCCTCGCCCTTCTTGCTTAAACGGACCGCGAGCCAGTCGTCGGTGGAGCCGATGGTGTCACGGCGGCAGGACAAGGAATGCAGGCACCGAGACAAAATAGTCGAACTCTACAGAACGGTTTCGGCATGGGAGCACTGTGCTGCTCTACAGAACGGTTTCGGTCCGATTACAGTGCGTACTTGTAACATGACCGAATCCCGGCCCATAGATTCATCTTCCACTAATTAACGAGATAAGTTTTGGCTTCCGCGTGCATTGTAATCCTTTCTGGGACCCATAATTGCAATATTATGGACCTTCTTAATCACCTCTGGCGTTGACTAGCCCTAGTAGTCCATAACCGTAACAAGCTTTTTTTCTCTGAGATGATGTGGGACATATGGTCCGCGTTGTTATGGTTGAAACAAAACTTTCTATATAAGAGTTGTTTTACGGTGATTGGGGCGGTATCTGGTGGCTCTAAAGTTGTGTAGTCATTGATTAAAAAAGTTGATTACCGTCTATCAATCTTTGACATAGGAGCAATTGGCCTCTAGTTCCGATTTCAGAATACAGGAGGCAAGACTTAAAAAAATCGTTTCACGAGACGTGAGAAAATGCAGAACCGGCATCCCCTGAATACCCAATCGTACCCGCACGACGTAAGGCGCCACCGGAGCTGTTGCGGCCGCCGCTAGGTACATCATGTAGTTGGACATTTCTCTACATTGGATTTCCCTCTTTTGATGACATAAATCTTGCGGGCACCGAGATCCATTGTCCCGCTATTGGTTATTGGTCAGAGAGGTGTCTCGACCATGTCCCCTTATTCACGAACCCGTCGGGTCACACACTTAATGTTCGACATCACTAGAGTTTAGAGAGATAAGAAGATTGTGAAATCGAATTGTTCCGGAAGAGAATTAATGATTTATTAATTATTTGACCTAAAAATAATGTTTAATTAGAAGAAATAAATAAAGGGGAAAAAATAGCCACAAGAAGAGGCCTACATGGGCAATTTGATTGGGCCCATATAGGGGGCTCAACGTGTGGACAAAGGCACAGAAAATGAAGATAGAAAAAACAAGGAAAAGGCCAACGTGGTTGAGCTGGCCACGGTTTGATCACGCCTCGCACGCACGCCTCGAAATTGGTATACACCGCTCAACGCGGCGCTAGCACTTCGGCACCGCACAGGGCTCCCCCTGTTAGGCCGGCCCAGTTCGCGAGTGATGTTTTTTTCGTTCTTTTTTCTGTTTTCCTTTTTCTTTTTTGGTTTTCTTTTTCGGTTTTCTTTTTTGGGTTTCTCTTTATGTTTTATTTTTATGTTTTTTGAAACGTTCACTCTTTTGTGAAAACTCTCACGTTTCAAAAAATTTAGTTCATGATTTTTTGAAATTGGTTCATGAATTTTGAAATGGTTCATGAATTTTAAAATTGGTTCATGATTTTTTAAATTAGTTCATGATTTTTTTTAATTTTTGTTCATAATTTTCGAAGATATTGGTTCATAATTTTTAAATTTGGTTCATGATTTTTAAAAAAGTTCATGATTTTTTAGAAAAAATAATCAATTTTTCGCTTTTTAAATTGTTCATAATTTTAATTTTTATGTTTTTGAAAAATGTTCACATTTAAATAATCATTATACTCTGTATTAAAAATGTTCAGGGTTTGAAATGAAAAAGAAAATAAGAAAAACAGAAGAAAAAATGGGAAAGCCTTACCTGGGCCGGCTCTATAGCCACGTGCGTGCGGCGCGTCGCGCCCGCGCCGCTTAAAGCGGCATATATCACCTCCCCGCACGCCTGCCGTCTATTTAAACATATACGGGCCGTGGCGGGTCACCGTGATCCGATCGGCCGCCGCCCGTAGCCCCCTTTTCCTCTCGCTTTGCCTCTAGTTTTTGCCTACTATTTGCCCCTTGTGAATGGGTAAAATTATGCCCCTTATTTTCTCCACCATATGCACCTAAACACAGTCGTGCTGTCGAGATCTCACGTCGGTGATGCTCGGTCGGCCATTACTTAAATGGCTGACGGTACTGTCGGCTATTATCTTGGCCCACGGTACAAAGCCGAGGGTGAGCCGTCGGCTATGAGTTGCTGGAGGGCCGCCTCACAATGTTCTGACGATGCTTCCGTTAACCGTCGGTTATGTAATTACTAACGGGTTTTTTCTCCCGTCGGCATTGAAAATAATTGAGGGTATATATGTACCGTCAAAAATTATTATAGCTGAGAGGGCACATGACACCGTTAATTATCGTAATAACCGACGGTCCAAAGAACCATACAGTATCTAATTTCAGATCATGTGCATTTCAATACATTTGAAAGAAATGACAGAAGATAAATATATTTGGCACAACTGATAATGTATCACAAACCTAACAAGTATTGCATCCAACTCACATTAAACCATGATGATCCATCGGAATAAAAAAATGTATTGCTCTAAATACTTTGCATAAGACAATTGGTCCAAAAAATATCAAACAAAATTTCCAGCTTGAGTGGTTCGGTTGGTTGAATAACTTGGAGTCTTTTCTACTATCGCTCGTCATCGAAGATACTTCTCATCATTGCAACTAGATCCAGTATTGCTCCTCATTCCCTACAATATTACCAAACTAGCTGTAAGAAAGATGAAAACAAGAATCATAAGGAAACCAAATCAAAACGATCTGAACAAGATGGCAAGATAAGTCTACAAGTCACACAGTTATATAAACCAAATATACTGTTGTAATTAACCAAGAGAAAAAATAGAAGTACTACTACCAATGGAATAATATTTTCACAAACAGCCTACTTATAAGGAAGCATCAGGTACAATTTAAGCATTGGATTGTACCACGGTTGAAAAGTATTTTGTAAGCATAGAAACAGGGCATATTGAGTGAATAGTTGCACAGGAAATTTGAGTTTCAGCATTCAAGTAGCAGCTATACGTTTGGTTTGAGCCTCAGAAATAAAATAAACATTGCAGTAAAAAGTGTCTACATACAAGCAACTGCATCAATCAAACAATTCTTTATTTAGCCTAACTAGACAGAATTCATCTACTGTACTGTTTTAACTTTTATCCGAAGAAAAAGAGATAGAGATGAAAATATAATTCATCTATATAGTAGTTATGAATGACTTCTACATCTAATTTTGATGTGAACCAAAAAGAACTAATTAGTATACAAGTTACATCTATAGATTAATTCACGAAATACGTATATTCATTGCTGCACCAATATTGCATTGGATCAAGAATTCTTGTTGCCAAGGGGGATAAGAGGGGACTCTCAAGTCCATGTCCATTATCTTGGGGTTAACCCATAATTGTTGGGATCAGGGTGGTTGTTCTATGTTCACGACTGTGGTTTTGAGGGTGAGGTATCAGATGGCGTGTCTTTCATCACCTAACATGTAGATTCTCCCATACATACACATAAAGTAAGACATATATATCTTTACTATTAAATGGGAGTTGGACGTACGTTTCGTCCGACCAACTAGCCCCGACCATCGTCCGATCGTTCGGGCAGACGATTGGGAGAATCATGACCGTCGTCTGCCCTTAGCTCGCACGCCCGAGCATCGCCTCTCGTCTGCCTCGCCCGCTTCGCTCGCTCCCCAATCCCCAAATCGCGCAGCCTCCCCGACCTCCTCCCATGGAACCTAGTACATGGTCACGCACTCACGCCGCCGCCGCTCCTCCCGTCTCGCCTGAGGACCGGTCGCCCACCCGCCGCCACCTCCCTGCAGATCCGCGCAAGGTACCTGTCCCAGAGGCGCCGCGTTGAGGGCACCAGCTCATGGGCCTCGGCGAGCCGCGCATCCGCCCACGAGGCTTGGCTCTGCAACGCCACCACGACCGCGCGCCCTTCTCCTCCCGGCTTCTGTGAAGAAATCCGGCGCCGTGCCTGTTGCCGTCGGCGTCCTCGACGAGGTACTCGACGATCTTCTGGGTGCCGGCCTCGAGGCTGTCCACCGAGTTGTAGCACGCACCCACTACTCTTCACCGCAGATGCCCCCGCCGGAGGGATTCTCCGCGCTGCGCGCTGGTCGACGGACGCCGTCGCCTGCACCGAGGGGATATCCGATGTGTCCTCTGTGCGGGAATGCCTCCTCGGCCAGTTCGCCGGGGCCGTCACCGCCTCGAGGTCAGCAACGCGGTTCGTTCCGCCTTAGACTGCAGAGAGGAGAGCAGCTGGGCCGAGGGCCACGGCCGCGGGCGCAAGGATCAAGGGCCGCGGCGTACTCTGCTGGTCCTGAAGAGGACGACATGCCGGAACCGCTGGTGTCGAAGGCGACCTCCGTTTATTTCCTCTCTACTGTGGTCGCCGATATCGACTCCGACCCCAACAGTCCAACCTTCTCCGGTCCGTAAGCTCATCTTCCTGTGTTACTCCACTGGGATAGCGATGGAGATGCAATTTTTGCCATGGATCCCTTTCTTCTTCACAAGATATAAGGAATACCTTTCTTCTTCACAAGATATAAGTAATACGAACTGTGGTGTTAATCTAAAATTCAGTATATATTTTATTTATCATTTTGCATTGTTTGCAAGCCTATTGCCAGCATCTCATGTTTGTATAATGCTCTTATGGTTCTTCTACAAGAAATACAAGAAGTTGCAGAAGATATACAGAAGTGTATATGCTCTGAAATCATTGAGAAGTAGAAAAGATAAAAGAGGTAGTATTACGGACCGGAAGTAATCAATACAGAACTGGTGCCTTCCAACAAACAATGTCAGGGTGTGGTACCTTACCAGCTCCTTGGGCATGTTGTGCAAGAATTGAGTCTTAGTAGGAGGTTATGCTCCTAAGATTATTGACTTCCATGTGCATCGAATCGACTTGGCTTGCAGGTAGTGATTACTATGTGACTGCCTTCCAATTGGATTAATGAGACGTCCAGCCCATAATTTACAGTTTCAGTGATATATGCTGCTTTTCTCGATTTTGTGCAGTTGGCGAGGGGAACATTAGAAGCACATATGACTTCCCCCATCCCAACAGTTGCATTCAGTCACATTTTTTCTTAGGACGCTATGCGATGTTATGTCAGTGCAGATAGATGTCTCTTATTTATGTCATAACATAGCGTGATTTACGCAGCAGGGATAAGGGGTTTGTAACATTATATGCGTAAGACAATGTTACTTTATAGGGTATACCTATTATGAGATCATTGAAAAAGGGAGCTTTTGTATAGCGTGATCTGACTCAGAATTACACATTGCAATTGTTTGACGAGGAGAGTGTCTAATAAATTGAGGATAATTTCATAATCCTACATTTGATTATAGGTTGTAGACAGGTTATCCAAGCTCGAAAAGAAAGGGTGGAGGCGAGGGCGAACAATCATGGATTGCAATTCGGATGTAGAAGAGTCTGTGCTGGTGAGTTCTTTTTTGCATGCTCTCAAATGCTTGCTTATTCGCAGGTTTAAGTGCTAAATGTATAAATTCCAATATATCTCAGATACGGTCTACAAACTGGGCGTTACAGAACATTGATATGCTTGCTTCAGGAGCTATTTCTATCTGAACATGTACATCAGTTTTTAGGCCTGGTGTTGTTATGCCCTGTGCTACACCTCAAATCATGAACTGATCAAAGAAGCAAGCTGAATGTAAGCTTTGCGCCTCTTCCATTTCTGCAAGTTGGCAACAAAACAGAAATAGTTCCATGCAATTGCATAAGCACAAGCATGTCTTAAAATTCAGTCGACATAGATTCCAGAACACATATTTATTCCCTTCTTTTGTTTTTGGGAAGGCGACAGGCCGTGACGATCCACCTGATATATGACTATGATCTCAATAATCTTCTGGTACGTTCAGTGATGGAATGATGTTATAGTTCCATCTTTGCAGAAATAAAAGATCATGAGAAGTTCACTTCATTTGATTCGAAACTATTTTTCATGCACTGAAGTGAAATGCTCAATTTTTTATTGCAAGAGTGGCTGGTGCGAATCTCCAACAAATACTTGCCACATGGACCATCCGTTGTCTTTTTTGTTACATGAAAGCTCAAAAGTTGTGGAAGACTTCATAAGGCAGCCACGAAAATTCACATAAAATGAAGGTAACCCAAATCAATTCCAGTGGAAACACAATTGCATTAATATAGCTTTCAAAGTTCCAATTAAACCATCAACTTTCTTCACAATAGATGCTACACGAAGATAAAGGGGTCCTAAACACCAAGGAATGCACTTAAGACAGAGATAAATGCCTGATTGATGATGGCAGGGTAAGCCATCACCATGGAGGCCTCGCCGGAGGCAGAGTGGGGCCTGGAGGTGGGTTCACCAAAGTATTTCCGGAGCCAATAATATGAATGCAATGTCATCTTTTTATCAATATCTATGTACATGGCATATCTTGTGGCAGAGTGGAGTGACGATGGTCAAAGACGTTGATAGGCACCTTTGACGCTATTGTTGTATCTAGGTGATGTTTGTGGCCATTGTCACGTGCCCTCGTTCACTATCGATATTGGAGTAAAGATGCACTTAATAATCACTTGTTCATAACTGAGAAGGAGCTAGATGGTATAAGCGTGCGAAAAACACATTATTGTACCTTCACGTGAAACTCTTGTGATGTCAACACATATTGCTTAGGATATGAGGAAACAAATTTAAGTGACCGTTGCAACGCACGGGCATTCAACTAGTATACTAATCATGATCCACCACTCTCTTAAAACGTTTTAGCCCTATTGCAGTTTCATATTACTTTACATCATGAATGCCGCTCTCTGTTCACTTGGCTAATTTTTTTTTAATAATACATTTTTTTACAGAAATTTGATAAATATTACGCATTTTGCATAAATTACACAAATAATATGGTCTCGGCCCAGGCTAAGCCGACAGGCACTAATCGGCCCAGGCCTGGCCGATTAGTACCTGTCGGCCCAGGCCTGGCCGAGGCCTGGCCGATTAGTGCCCACTGGGCTACCCAGCCGTACCCTGATTAGTAGTTATCGGCCAGGCCTGGGCCGATTAGTAGCTTATCGGCCAGGCCTGGGCCGATTAGTACTAATCGGCCAGGCCTTGGCCGACAGGTACTAATCGGCCCAACCTGGGCCGAGGCCGTATTATTTCTGAAATTTTGTGATTTTGCGTAATATTTTTCGAATTTAATTAAAAAAACGTATTATTAAAAAAAATAGCGTTCACTTGCACCACATTAATATTTCTTTGTTCACACACACAAACAATCTCAAACACCCTTTCTTGAAATCAAAGACAAATCCAAGCTCTGTTTTGTGAATAGTAACGAGGGACATTAAGACCTCAACAATTAGTTCTTTTTGGTTCGATACTCTTATTTTGATACTAACTACAAACGAATTGTGCACTTACAGTCATCACTATGGCTATGTAGAAATGACAAGGTTTTTAATGATAAAAATTCTTCTCTCATGCATGTTATCTATGTGGACAACTACGCTCCGTTCATGGTCGTCTCTACAACGTGTGGAGCATCGCGGCCTATTTATGGAGGTGTCTACACGGTTGGGGGACACAAAGAGAGATTTGCAAGCCGCGCAAACGAGAAGTGATAGTACATAAAGCACCCTTTATCAACATAATTGAGAGGAAGATATCCATCAAAGCAAAAGATAATTTAATTCAATGACTCATGGCTATTAGGGTCACAAATGTGGGATATGCAAGCCGCGCAAACGAGAAGTGATAGTACAAAATGTACTCGACCCATCAATCTCCAATAACGAAGTACGGGGACGCTGGAAAACTAAAAGCGGTCTCTGTTGGTACTGGTAGTGGTATATTCTATCTAAACAACTACAACGGCGTTTTGGCTCCCGGGAGCACATGCTCCCAGTATTTTCGAAAAAATATAACAAATTGAAAACTTATCAAAAAATTCCGAAAAAAATCATGCACGTACCTGACCATGGTACGCACGATCGTGTAACATTTCGCGCCGAAATGACATCATGGCCACCCTGTACAAAAATGATAAATTTCTGACAGAAAATGAGATCCAAAATTTTGAATTTTCTGTCAGAAATTTGTCATTTTTGTACAGGGCGGCCACGATGTCATTTCGGTGCGAAATTTCACACGATCGTGCGTACCATAGTCAGGTACGTGCATGATTTGTTTCGGAATTTTTTTGAAAAGTTTTCAAAAAAAATTATGCCCCGAAAATAACGGGAGCATATGAGCCCGGGCTCCAATATGAATTTCCGAATTATCTATATATTCCTACAGAAGTAACAATCGCAATGCATGGTACATGCTTAAAACTTCAGCTATGCCATTTGGATGAACGAGCGCACATGCTATACGAAAAGACCCACCAGGTCCCTACTGAAATGTCGCGCGTGCGCCAATTCCCCTCCCCAGCTAGCTTCCTTGTGGCCGGAAAGGCTCCACTGCTTGTCAGGCCACCGCCAACATCCTCCTTGTGCATTGCCTCCTGGTAGTTATTAGAACTGCGGAATACCTACACTCTGAATAAAAAGATGGTTAGTGAACTAACCATGAGACCAAAGTAGCCAAGGTGATCAGATCCTCCATCTCTTCAAACGAATACATCATATATTTCTGAATTTAACAATCAAATATCATGGACAATTCCTACGAAAGCTGACAGTTTCGGTGGCTCTTGCACCTACTGTACCTAGGACATAAATTGTACACTAAGCTACATGAAGCTCAGTTGCGACTTGCGACAACGGGCTATGGGTTATGGGAGCAGGGCCGGTCCTGAGGGGGGTAGGAGGGGCGGCCGCCCGGGCCCCCGAAATTAAGGGGCCCCCAAGTTCCAGCCAGCTTAGGCAAATGAAGTGGCCAAAGAACTCATTTGCCGGCGCCATTACTACACGTGGGAAGCTTTTCTCATAGGATTCAGAAAGAGCACGACGAAGCATTTTGCTGTGTGGCTGGACTTGGGCCTTTTCTCGGTTAGTTTGGGCTGTTTTCTTTGGTTCTGGGCATTTGTCCTTTCGTTAGCTAGCTGGGCCTGGTTGATGGAAGGGAAAAAAGGGTGAGAAGACCGATCCAGTAATGCAGCACACTAAAAAAAGGGAAGTAGTGACTCGACTCAGTTTTCCTTTCTTCCATCACGCTTTGATTTCTCACATCTTTTTCAAACACTTAACTGTAAGGACGTGGAAGGTACTTGTCTAATTTTTCAAATGTTGTGTATCTTATTATGTGAGTGGTTCGATTGATTTGGACATGAGCTGGAGATGAACCGCTGTCAACCCTCAACTGGCCACTCCGAGAAGCGAGAAGGCGAATTTCCGAGAGGAGATCCTACTGGCCGAATCATCCGCAACAAGTCGACGTGAAAATTGGAAAAAATGATATTAACATGACATCATTCCTGACTTTGCATCTAGTAATTTTAGAAGAAAATTTCTATAAAATATGTAAATATTATTCGATATCAACATTGATTTTTAGGAGTATCGGCAACAATTGACATCACATATAAAATTTTATTTCCATTCTTAGGGCCCCGGTTCTGGTTTCGCCCCGGGCCCCCGAATTGTCAGGACCGGCCCTGTATGGGAGAGTATGGAGCTTGTCACAATACATCATGTCTGGCGTGGCCCTGCTTCCCACGAGTGCTACATTTGCCGCTTGCTTGCCTACCCTGGCAGCAGAGATGTACCCTACCAAGACGCGATGCTGAAGTTCACAGAGGTAATTACAAGGAACTAGCAGGGTGGCCTCACAAATGCGAGAACATCCTCTATACAATAGCGAGAGCTGACAATGTAGTCAAGGGAGAAGAACATGAAACTGTTGGAATTTGAGGTATTTGCATGTTGGGCTTTTGGCCCATAGCCAATACAAATTTTGAAATTCTCTTTGGCCCATTTTTGTGGAATATCTTGTGGGTGTGCTAGTGGAGCTAAACTTTAGTCCCACATTACTAGTTTAAGAACAGTTGCACCACCTTATACACTAGGCTGTTTTACTACTCACTAAAGAGTGAGAAAATAGGACATCTCTCGCGCACTCCTCTGGCAACGACGACCGCCCGCCTCGCCACGCCACGTGCAGGCCGCGGGTTGCGGGAATCTCGTCGAGTCGAGTTTATTTTTGCTGTTCGGGAATCTCGGACATGGGCTGCGTCCCTACCAGAAGACCACAAATCACAACACCTGCTTCTAGTTCGTTGTGCCACCGCCTTCGTCTTCTCAGTCCCGGCTTGCGGCGTGCACCGCAGATCGGGACAGTGGGCCTCCGGAACCCCACCTCTCGTGAGCCTCTATGGGTGAAGGGCGATCATGTTTTTGGGGAGTGCTCTAGCGCGACTACTGGCAAATACGGCGTCGTCCGACGACGAGATCCTGGACGACGACTTCTTCCCGGACGTCAGCAACCTCTTCGGCAACCTCAGCATTGGCGACAAGACCGCCGCTGACGCCTCTGCGGCTACTGCCCTCGCCGCCGCTGCTGCTGCTGATCAGGCTGCTCAAGCCGCACCGTATGTGATCGTGATATCTCTCGTTCAGATCTTGCTAGAGTTTATGGTTCTAGCATTCGCAGTAGATGTGATAGGATTATATTGTTTAGATGTGATATGCCCGTCTACTCTGTTAATCTGCATGATTAGTTGTGGTACTGTTTATATGATCATGCTTTATCAGTTTATTATTCGGATTAAATCTTATGAATATTTGCTTATATTTTCTACAATCCAAAGCCCTGATTATAGGCAATTGAATTCCAATGCGGTGGCTTCTGCTACTAGGGATGGAAGCAAAATTTGGACCGTGAATTTTTGAGTAATGCAATGGCAGGACAATAGGCTGTGGGTCAAGTCCTTGGCCAAGGCAAATAAATTTATATTAGTATTTCCTTTTAATCAAGAAAATGACATGTTTCTTCGTCAGCCATGAGCAAGTACACGGGTGGTAGTAACCAACAGACTCCCCGTAACTGACTCCTTTTAGTTCCACAGAACATGTATGTGCTCCAACATTAATGTATGCCACAAAATGACATGTTTCAGGTAAAACCATGTAGATACCTAAAAGCTAGAGCATGGAATGATCAACTTATGATGCAACATGACTTGTGGGGCGAGGTCTAACTGGTTCCCGCGTGGAGAAAAGTTGAGCAAGAGCGCTCCAAGAAAGATAAAAAATATTTAACAAGGGGAGTACAAATTCAAGACACCAAGGATATAAATAGTACAGTATGAAAAAAATTACTAAATGTTGACAATATATGGATGCTCCAACGCACCCGATCGCCTATTGTCGATCAAAAGAGCAGGGATATTTTGATCCACGACCACATCCATGCACATATCCATGCCTCTATGATTGGAAGTTATTTATGGTTGACGAGGAAGTAGCGACCCTCACGATTTGTAGCCAGCACCATCTTTCGTTGTGGCATCTGCAGCGGGGGGTGCAACCGCTGCGGCACCCTTGTAAGCATACAACATTGCAGCGGCCATGTTCTTAGAAGCAGCCTTCTTGGCAACGGCAGCCTCCTCGGGCGAGTCGGCAACCTCAGCCTCCTCCATGTTCTTCTCGGCCGCGCGTATGTAGGCCTTGGACACGGCATTAGAAAGGATGGCCTCGGAATATTTTGAAGCCACATCCTTGGCAGGTGAATCACCAGCAGCAGCAGCATTGGTGTCAGCCGCCGTAGGTGCAACCGCCGCGGCACCCCGGAAGGCATACGCCAAAGCAGATGCCATGTTCTTAGCAGCAGCCTTCTTGGCAATGGCTGCCTCTACTGGAGAGTCGGCAACCTCAGCCCGCTTCATGTTCTTCTCGGCTGCGTGTATGTGGGCCTTGGACGCAGCTTGAGAAACAATGGCGTCCGAATACTTGGAAGCCGCAACATTTTCCGGTGAAGCGCCACCGGCGGCCTCTTTTCCCACTGCCTTGACATTATCATATCCATTGGTCTCTTGCTTTCTCGATGCCGGCCGTGCTACCACCGACACGGCTGTAAGGGCCACCAGCAGCAAAGCCACGACGAAAATCCTTCCAGTTGCCATCGTCGCGATCTAACTTATTTGGTTGGATACAAGTTTTTTAATGTAAGTTGTGTAGGTCAAGCGATGAAGACGGTGGATGCATTTATATAGGGTACGTTTTCATGCGCATGCAGACCCATGATGAATCTGTGGCTCCAATTCCTCGCATGCATCATTGTTTGGTCTCCTGTCAACACACTTTGGGGCCTCGCTACATATAGAGAGGAGTATATTTAGTAAGCCCACGTGACTTCTTTGGCCCAAGGCAACCCACACGTGGCACTTAGACATAATAAAAAATAGGTACGTAACCATATATATATTTGACATGGTTTGTATGTATGCAGATATAGAAGCGGAAAATGCTTTTGGAGGCCGAACTCAATGGAGTCCTTTATTTCAAAATCGGAAAATGATATTTCAAGTTTCAATAAACCGGGAACAATATGTATATGTAGGTAATAATGTATACTTCAAGCATGAAGTCTCAATCAAATATACATTGTATTATGAGCTACAGACAAAAAACAATCTGAGAAGCTTTGAAGGTGTTTACCGTTCACACACTTAGATCTGTAATTTGTCTTTTTTTTGTAGTGTAGAATAATCATATTCCGGATTGACACTTTTCACGCTTCATGTATATATCATTCCCTTTGTATACATGTCTTTTCTGAATTTCTTTGTAACTTTGAAATTACATTTTGCAATGTTCAAAATAAAGGGTTATGGTGAGCCCGAGAGCCAAAGTCTTTTTGTGAACAATGTTTAATTATTTGAAGGGGTAGATGATCCGGGGCCCGCGGGCCAGGGTTTCGTCGGAGAAGGCGGTTTGGAGCGTCAGAATCCATCCAAACCTTGCATGTGAGCCCATTATGTGTTCATAGACATGTTTCAAGGATGAAATAGCCAAATAATAAAGTCCCAGGTGTGTCAATGACCGGAGCCACCAACAATGCGGGGATTCGAAGGTGAGGGGCACACGGTGGCGGCGGCGACGAGGGTTGGGTATGATCGTGAAATC
Organism: Poa pratensis; assembly: GCA_947311845.1. Lineage (NCBI taxonomy): Eukaryota > Viridiplantae > Streptophyta > Magnoliopsida > Poales > Poaceae > Poa > Poa pratensis. Next base: position 1,679,854 of record CAMZMU010000086.1, read on the forward strand.
AGGGAACGTACGTACACAGTTTCTCATGACTCGTGATTCTTTAAGACTAGCCTCCTGTATTCTAAAATCAGAACTAGAGGCCAACTAATCCTATGTCAAACCTTGATAGAATGTAATCAACAGTTTTAATCAACGGTTAGAAAAAATCAGAGGCAACGGAACCTGGCGGCACAAAAGTTCCGCCCCAATCACCGTAAAACAGCTCAATTAATATATATAACATCAGTTTTTGTCTACATGGACATATGGTCTGTTTTCATGGTTGAAAAAAAAGATGTGGCCGTTAGTTTTGATTTTTATACTTCTTTCTAAACTTTCTGTTTCTAAAGCGTAACAATAATACAAAACTGTAAAGGGGATGTAGTGACATGATCACGAGATTCTGATACGAATTGTTATGAGAATTAGGGATTACCCGAAGCATCACCGGCCACTGGGGATTGCTTCATTTGATAAAGCAGGAGATAATGTTGCATTATAGCAGTGCTGGCTTTGTAACGAAGCCTAGAACGGAATGACCACGAGATATTGCTAAAGTAACATGAAGCTCAAAGAAGTAAGAGGAAACGGCGGGAACCGTTACCTGACATCATTCAGACAGGACCGCTTGATCTTCATAAATGAAGCGGTATCGCCAAATCTCAACCGTGTGTTAAATGACAGAGAAGTTGAGGGTCAGGTATGCGATAGGAGAGTTGTGGTGGCGGGCGGCAATGAATGAATTAAGGGAATCGAGGAGACAATGAGGGTTGGCTCTAGCCTCTGGGTCAGGCATGCGTGCGCTTTGGTTCTTTGGTAGCTGGGTTGAGCGATGGCCGTTGCATCGGTGTGCCGTGGATGATTCCGACCCTATCTTGTGCGGGAATCCGCGGGAGGTTGTTTCGTGCGATCTGATTGGCTCCAGCGATTGGTTTTCTTATGTTTCCGAAGAAAGTACTGCTGGAGAAATCAAAAGGAGAGCTTAGACCACAGCCCACCCTTTGAATCCCACATGCATGTACGAGCACACAAAATATATATGCATGATTATCGTACCACCTCTTATCTTCATCATTCGCTAGCTTGCACACATAATCCTATATATCATAACATGAGGTGTCGTTTCTCGGTATATAACAACAGTATACTATGTACCAAAATTCATCCTAAGAGATACGCACGGGTAAAATGTATCTGCTCTAGCCCAAGACATATGCCCGGCTTTGTCTTGGACTTTATCAATCCTCCCCTCCCCTCTCCTTTGTTTGGTTGTGGCGACACAGGTGGAACATAAAAAGAGACTTATCTCGTTAATTTGCCGGTCTCTTGCCGCCTTGGTTTGAGCTTTGTTTCTAAGCAAACTCAGCAAACTTGTCCTTGCAGCATGATGTCACGTAGGATGGCATGCATGCCTGCATGTACGTGTAGATATATTAGGATGCGAGCTGCTGCCTAGCTCGTTTTGGTGGTGATTTCTAGCTGGTCGTTTTAATTAGTTAGCTATGGCTAAACTAAACTTGGCACATATGTATGTACGTGTTATTGCAGTAGATATGATGAATTAAAGGTGTTTAGAAGCGTACATTGGCCTCGGTAGCTTTGCGTGTTATTAATATAGACGTTACCGCAGCCAGGGATTTACACAAGTTGGTACAAACAACCTAATTTAGTTAATTAGCGTACAAATAAGGTCTACAATCTAAACCGAAACCAACAGATCGACTACAATCTAATCTATCGATTTCAACATGTTTACCAAACACACGTGACAACGCTACATGATACAAACAAATATTTTAACAGTAGATACCAAATTGTTGATGCAGATTTTGTATCTTTGTTTATTAAAGGAAATAAAGCATTTTTGCCAGAATGTATCTGTGTCGATGTGATGAGCATAAAAAGGTTCAGTTATCATAGTAGCTAGAGTATTATATGTACATAAAAATTCAAGAGGAGTTTCATGGAACACACATCGGTATACAAGGGAAAATAGAGTAAACCACATTGTTTGTTACATCAAGTAACTAGTGTTCATGCATTGAATATAATTCCACCTTTAAACCACCAATTCTGGGTGGAAGAGCCAAGTATTTTGCCCAAAAGACTTACACAACTGCGATGGGCTAGAAGTACATGACTTGAGGTTGAAAACCTCGCAGGTGTCCATCGAAATAAATAACATCCTCCTCCACCTCCCCACAAGGCGCGGCGACACACTTGGAGAAGTTGAGACTAATAAAGAGTGCTCGACCACCGCCAAGCCCTCCAGTCAACGGCATCCAAGCACCGGCGATGGTGTCTGCTTCCAAGACTTCCACCCCTAGAGTAACGTATTCAAAGGAGGGTGAGTACATTTGTTGATGATGCCTCACCATGAGCAGCTTCCCACGTGATTCGATGAGATGCCGACTAGTGATGCCATATGGTTCCAAAAGGTGAGCTGACCAGTTCAGGCCAATGTTGTCATTTGGGTTTGGTGCCTCGTCATCCACTTCATCATTGGGTGTGGCTGCCACATTATCCTCATCATCATCATCGTCGCCGTCCTCCTTATTCGGTGCGGCTTCCACCTAATCATTCTCAGCAGCATCACCAATATCATCGCCATCATCATCATCACTCCACACATCGTATCCATTGTAATGTGGCGGTTGTTTGATGAGGCGCTTTCCCATGGTGACCACCGGTATTCTTTCACCATCTAGTGCGAGATCAAAGGGAATTAGGTCCTCACCCTTTGTGATGGCATAGAGTTTCCCTTGAAGGAATGCAAAGTCGATGATATGGGTGTAGGGATGTGTCCGTGGCGGTGGCAACCACACGCCCTTCCCTGGGCGGATCACCATGAAAGCATGCTTCATGTTGTTGGTGATGACGGCGATGAGGTCATCGGCATCTGAGCGCATGAGGAACTTGTAGATTTTAGATTCGTGGTTGCCCATCACGGCCTCTATCTCGGGCAGCGGCACGGTCTTGTTGAAGAACAGGTTGAGCAAGATATACTCGAAAGAGTGTCCATCCTCGCCCTTCTTGCTTAAACGGACCGCGAGCCAGTCGTCGGTGGAGCCGATGGTGTCACGGCGGCAGGACAAGGAATGCAGGCGTCGATTAAAAGGTGCTCAACTGTAGCACGACCTGGGCCTGCCACCGATTATTATCCGGACACCGAGACAAAATAGTCGAACTCTACAGAACGGTTTCGGCATGGGAGCACTGTGCTGCTCTACAGAACGGTTTCGGTCCGATTACAGTGCGTACTTGTAACATGACCGAATCCCGGCCCATAGATTCATCTTCCACTAATTAACGAGATAAGTTTTGGCTTCCGCGTGCATTGTAATCCTTTCTGGGACCGGGTTGCAATATTATGGACCTTCTTAATCACCTCTGGCGTTGACTAGCCCTAGTAGTCCATAACCGTAACAAGCTTTTTTTCTCTGAGATGATGTGGGACATATGGTCCGCGTTGTTATGGTTGAAACAAAACTTTCTATATAAGAGCTGTTTTACGGTGATTGGGGCGGTATCTGGTGGCTCTAAAGTTTTGTAGTCATTGATTAAAAAAGTTGATTACCGTCTATCAATCTTTGACATAGGAGCAATTGGCCTCTAGTTCCGATTTCAGAATACAGGAGGCAAGACTTAAAAAAATCGTTTCACGAGACGTGAGAAAATGCAGAACCGGCATCCCCTGAATACCCGATCGTACCCGCACGACGTAAGGCGCCACCGGAGCTGTTGCGGCCGCCGCTAGGTACATCATGTAGTTGGACATTTCTCTACATTGGATTTCCCTCTTTTGATGACATAAATCTTGCAGGCACCGAGATCCATTGTCCCGCTATTGGTTATTGGTCAGAGAGGTGTCTCGACCATGTCCCCTTATTCACGAACCCGTCGGGTCACACACTTAATGTTCGACATCACTAGAGTTTAGAGAGATAAGAAGATTGTGAAATCGAATTGTTCCGGAAGAGAATTAATGATTTATTAATTATTTGACCTAAAAATAATGTTTAATTAGAAGAAATAAATAAAGGGGAAAAAACAGCCACAAGAAGAGGCCTACATGGGCAATTTGATTGGGCCCATATAGGGGGCTCAACGTGTGGACAAAGGCATTGGATTGTACCACGGTTGAAAAGTATTTTGTAAGCATAGAAACAGGGCATATTGAGTGAATAGTTGCACAGGAAATTTGAGTTTCAGCATTCAAGTAGCAGCTATACGTTTGGTTTGAGCCTCAGAAATAAAATAAACATTGCAGTAAAAAGTGTCTACATACAAGCAACTGCATCAATCAAACAATTCTTTATTTAGCCTAACTAGACAGAATTCATCTACTGTACTGTTTTAACTTTTATCCGAAGAAAAAGAGATAGAGATGAAAATATAATTCATCTATATAGTAGTTATGAATGACTTCTACATCTAATTTTGATGTGAACCAAAAAGAACTAATTAGTATACAAGTTACATCTATAGATTAATTCACGAAATACGTATATTCATTGCTGCACCAATATTGCATTGGATCAAGAATTCTTGTTGCCAAGGGGGATAAGAGGGGACTCTCAAGTCCATGTCCATTATCTTGGGGTTAACCCATAATTGTTGGGATCAGGGTGGTTGTTCTATGTTCACGACTGTGGTTTTGAGGGTGAGGTATCAGATGGCGTGTCTTTCATCACCTAACATGTAGATTCTCCCATACATACACATAAAGTAAGACATATATATCTTTACTATTAAATGGGAGTTGGACGTACGTTTCGTCCGACCAACTAGCCCCGACCATCGTCCGATCGTTCGGGCAGACGATTGGGAGAATCATGACCGTCGTCTGCCCTTAGCTCGCACGCCCGAGCATCGCCTCTCGTCTGCCTCGCCCGCTTCGCTCGCTCCCCAATCCCCAAATCGCGCAGCCTCCCCGACCTCCTCCCATGGAACCTAGTACATGGTCACGCACTCACGCCGCCGCCGCTCCTCCCGTCTCGCCCTGAGGACCGGTCGCCCACCCGCCGCCACCTCCCTGCAGATCCGCGCAAGGTACCTGTCCCAGAGGCGCCGCGTTGAGGGCACCAGCTCATGGGCCTCGGCGAGCCGCGCATCCGCCCACGAGGCTTGGCTCTGCAACGCCACCACGACCGCGCGCCCTTCTCCTCCCGGCTTCTGTGAAGAAATCCGGCGCCGTGCCTGTTGCCGTCGGCGTCCTCGACGAGGTACTCGACGATCTTCTGGGTGCCGGCCTCGAGGCTGTCCACCGAGTTGTAGCACGCACCCACTACTCTTCACCGCAGATGCCCCCGCCGGAGGGATTCTCCGCGCTGCGCGCTGGTCGACGGACGCCGTCGCCTGCACCGAGGGGATATCCGATGTGTCCTCTGTGCGGGAATGCCTCCTCGGCCAGTTCGCCGGGGCCGTCACCGCCTCGAGGTCAGCAACGCGGTTCGTTCCGCCTTAGACTGCAGAGAGGAGAGCAGCTGGGCCGAGGGCCACGGCCGCGGGCGCAAGGATCAAGGGCCGCGGCGTACTCTGCTGGTCCTGAAGAGGACGACATGCCGGAACCGCTGGTGTCGAAGGCGACCTCCGTTTATTTCCTCTCTACTGTGGTCGCCGATATCGACTCCGACCCCAACAGTCCAACCTTCTCCGGTCCGTAAGCTCATCTTCCTGTGTTACTCCACTGGGATAGCGATGGAGATGCAATTTTTGCCATGGATCCCTTTCTTCTTCACAAGATATAAGGAATACCTTTCTTCTTCACAAGATATAAGTAATACGAACTGTGGTGTTAATCTAAAATTCAGTATATATTTTATTTATCATTTTGCATTGTTTGCAAGCCTATTGCCAGCATCTCATGTTTGTATAATGCTCTTATGGTTCTTCTACAAGAAATACAAGAAGTTGCAGAAGATATACAGAAGTGTATATGCTCTGAAATCATTGAGAAGTAGAAAAGATAAAAGAGGTAGTATTACGGACCGGAAGTAATCAATACAGAACTGGTGCCTTCCAACAAACAATGTCAGGGTGTGGTACCTTACCAGCTCCTTGGGCATGTTGTGCAAGAATTGAGTCTTAGTAGGAGGTTATGCTCCTAAGATTATTGACTTCCATGTGCATCGAATCGACTTGGCTTGCAGGTAGTGATTACTATGTGACTGCCTTCCAATTGGATTAATGAGACGTCCAGCCCATAATTTACAGTTTCAGTGATATATGCTGCTTTTCTCGATTTTGTGCAGTTGGCGAGGGGAGACATTAGAAGCACATATGACTTCCCCCATCCCAACAGTTGCATTCAGTCACATTTTTTCTTAGGACGCTATGCGATGTTATGTCAGTGCAGATAGATGTCTCTTATTTATGTCATAACATAGCGTGATTTACGCAGCAGGGATAAGGGGTTTGTAACATTATATGCGTAAGACAAGGTTACTTTATAGGGTATACCTATTATGAGATCATTGAAAAAGGGAGCTTTTGTATAGCGTGATCTGACTCAGAATTACACATTGCAATTGTTTGACGAGGAGAGTGTCTAATAAATTGAGGATAATTTCATAATCCTACATTTGATTATAGGTTGTAGACAGGTTATCCAAGCTCGAAAAGAAAGGGTGGAGGCGAGGGCGAACAATCATGGATTGCAATTCGGATGTAGAAGAGTCTGTGCTGGTGAGTTCTTTTTTGCATGCTCTCAAATGCTTGCTTATTCGCAGGTTTAAGTGCTAAATGTATAAATTCCAATATATCTCAGATACGGTCTACAAACTGGGCGTTACAGAACATTGATATGCTTGCTTCAGGAGCTATTTCTATCTGAACATGTACATCAGTTTTTAGGCCTGGTGTTGTTATGCCCTGTGCTACACCTCAAATCATGAACTGATCAAAGAAGCAAGCTGAATGTAAGCTTTGCGCCTCTTCCATTTCTGCAAGTTGGCAACAAAACAGAAATAGTTCCATGCAATTGCATAAGCACAAGCATGTCTTAAAATTCAGTCGACATAGATTCCAGAACACATATTTATTCCCTTCTTTTGTTTTTGGGAAGGCGACAGGCCGTGACGATCCACCTGATATATGACTATGATCTCAATAATCTTCTGGTACGTTCAGTGATGGAATGATGTTATAGTTCCATCTTTGCAGAAATAAAAGATCATGAGAAGTTCACTTCATTTGATTCGAAACTATTTTTCATGCACTGAAGTGAAATGCTCAATTTTTTATTGCAAGAGTGGCTGGTGCGAATCTCCAACAAATACTTGCCACATGGACCATCCGTTGTCTTTTTTGTTACATGAAAGCTCAAAAGTTGTGGAAGACTTCATAAGGCAGCCACGAAAATTCACATAAAATGAAGGTAACCCAAATCAATTCCAGTGGAAACACAATTGCATTAATATAGCTTTCAAAGTTCCAATTAAACCATCAACTTTCTTCACAATAGATGCTACACGAAGATAAAGGGGTCCTAAACACCAAGGAATGCACTTAAGACAGAGATAAATGCCTGATTGATGATGGCAGGGTAAGCCATCACCATGGAGGCCTCGCCGGAGGCAGAGTGGGGCCTGGAGGTGGGTTCACCAAAGTATTTCCGGAGCCAATAATATGAATGCAATGTCATGTTTTTATCAATATCTATGTACATGGCATATCTTGTGGCAGAGTGGAGTGACGATGGTCAAAGACGTTGATATGCACCTTTGACGCTATTGTTGTATCTAGGTGATGTTTGTGGCCATTGTCACGTGCCCTCGTTCACTATCGATATTGGAGTAAAGATGCACTTAATAATCACTTGTTCATAACTGAGAAGAGAGCTAGATGGTATAAGCGTGCGAAAAACACATTATTGTACCTTCACGTGAAACTCTTGTGATGTCAACACATATTGCTTAGGATATGAGGAAACAAATTTAAGTGACCGTTGCAACGCACGGGCATTCAACTAGTATACTAATCATGATCCACCACTCTCTTAAAACGTTTTAGCCCTATTGCAGTTTCATATTACTTTACATCATGAATGCCGCTCTCTGTTCACTTGGCTAATTTTTTTTTAATAATACATTTTTTTACAGAAATTTGATAAATATTACGCATTTTGCATAAATTACACAAATAATACGGTCTCGGCCCAGGCTAAGCCGACAGGCACTAATCGGCTACCTGTCGGCCCAGGCCTGGCCGATAAGTGCCCACTGGGCTACCCAGCCGTACCCTGATTAGTAGCTTATCGGCCAGGCCTGGGCCGATTAGTAGCTTATCGGCCAGGCCTGGGCCGATTAGTACTAATCGGCCAGGCCTGGGCCGACAGGTACTAATCGGCCCAACCTGGGCCGAGGCCGTATTATTTCTGAAATTTTGTGATTTTGCGTAATATTTTTCGAATTTAATTAAAAAAACGTATTATTAAAAAAAATAGCGTTCACTTGCACCACATTAATATTTCTTTGTTCACACACACAAACAATCTCAAACACCCTTTCTTGAAATCAAAGACAAATCCAAGCTCTGTTTTGTGAATAGTAACAAGGGACATTAAGACCTCAACAATTAGTTCTTTTTGGTTCGATACTCTTATTTTGATACTAACTACAAACGAATTGTGCACTTACAGTCATCACTATGGCTATGTAGAAATGACAAGGTTTTTAATGATAAAAATTCTTCTCTCATGCATGTTATCTATGTGGACAACTACGCTCCGTTCATGGTCGTCTCTACAACGTGTGGAGCATCGCGGCCTATTTATGGAGGTGTCTACACGGTTGGGGGACACAAAGAGAGATTTCTAATTCAAAATGGATGATAGCATAATCTACGGATTTGTCCTCCATCACATTAGGCGTCTTTGCAGTTTCTTTGATGGTTACTTGAATTGCTCTATGCATCCTAGTTATGGCCTGGTTTAATGGTTAAACATTTTAAGTAATAAAGCACCCTTTATCAACATAATTGAGAGGAAGATATCCATCAAAGCAAAAGATAATTTAATTCAATGACTCATGGCTATTAGGGTCACAAATGTGGGATATGCAAGCCGCGCAAACGAGAAGTGATAGTACAAAATGTACTCGACCCATCAATCTCCAATAACGAAGTACGGGGACGCTGGAAAACTAAAAGCGGTCTCTGTTGGTACTGGTAGTGGTATATTCTATCTAAACAACTACAACGGCGTTTTGGCTCCCGGGAGCACATGCTCCCAGTATTTTCGAAAAAATATAACAAATTGAAAACTTATCAAAAAATTCCGAAAAAAATCATGCACGTACCTGACCATGGTACGCACGATCGTGTAACATTTCGCGCCGAAATGACATCATGGCCGCCCTGTACAAAAATGATAAATTTCTGACAGAAAATGAGATCCAAAATTTTGAATTTTCTGTCAGAAATTTGTCATTTTTGTACAGGGCGGCCACGATGTCATTTCGGTGCGAAATTTCACACGATCGTGCGTACCATAGTCAGGTACGTGCATGATTTGTTTCGGAATTTTTTTGAAAAGTTTTCAAAAAAATTTATGCTCCCGAAAATAACGGGAGCATATGAGCCCGGGCTCCAATATGAATTTCCGAATTATCTATATATTCCTACAGAAGTAACAATCGCAATGCATGGTACATGCTTAAAACTTCAGCTATGCCATTTGGATGAACGAGCGCACATGCTATACGAAAAGACCCACCAGGTCCCTACTGAAATGTCGCGCGTGCGCCAATTCCCCTCCCCAGCTAGCTTCCTTGTGGCCGGAAAGGCTCCACTGCTTGTCAGGCCACCGCCAACATCCTCCTTGTGCATTGCCTCCTGGTAGTTATTAGAACTGCGGAATACCTACACTCTGAATAAAAAGATGGTTAGTGAACTAACCATGAGACCAAAGTAGCCAAGGTGATCAGATCCTCCATCTCTTCAAACGAATACATCATATATTTCTGAATTTAACAATCAAATATCATGGACAATTCCTACGAAAGCTGACAGTTTCGGTGGCTCTTGCACCTACTGTACCTAGGACATAAATTGTACACTAAGCTACATGAAGCTCAGTTGCGACTTGCGACAACGGGCTATGGGTTATGGGAGCAGGGCCGGTCCTGAGGGGGTAGGAGGGGCGGCCGCCCCGGGCCCCCGAAATTAAGGGGCCCCCAAGTTCCAGCCAGCTTAGGCAAATGAAGTGGCCAAAGAACTCATTTGCCGGCGCCATTACTACACGTGGGAAGCTTTTCTCATAGGATTCAGAAAGAGCACGACGAAGCATTTTGCTGTGTGGCTGGACTTGGGCCTTTTCTCGGTTAGTTTGGGCTGTTTTCTTTGGTTCTGGGCATTTGTCCTTTCGTTAGCTAGCTGGGCCTGGTTGATGGAAGGGAAAAAAGGGTGAGAAGACCGATCCAGTAATGCAGCACACTAAAAAAAGGGAAGTAGTGACTCGACTCAGTTTTCCTTTCTTCCATCACGCTTTGATTTCTCACATCTTTTTCAAACACTTAACTAAGGACGTGGAAGGTACTTGTCTAATTTTTCAAATGTTGTGTATCTTATTATGTGAGTGGTTCGATTGATTTGGACATGAGCTGGAGATGAACCGCTGTCAACCCTCAACTGGCCACTCCGAGAAGCGAGAAGGCGAATTTCCGAGAGGAGATCCTACTGGCCGAATCATCCGCAACAAGTCGACGTGAAAATTGGAAAAAATGATATTAACATGACATCATTCCTGACTTTGCATCTAGTAATTTTAGAAGAAAATTTCTATAAAATATGTAAATATTATTCGATATCAACATTGATTTTTAGGAGTATCGGCAACAATTGACATCACATATAAAATTTTATTTCCATTCTTAGGGCCCCGGTTCTGGTTTCGCCCCGGGCCCCCGAATTGTCAGGACCGGCCCTGTATGGGAGAGTATGGAGCTTGTCACAATACATCATGTCTGGCGTGGCCCTGCTTCCCACGAGTGCTACATTTGCCGCTTGCTTGCCTACCCTGGCAGCAGAGATGTACCCTACCAAGACGCGATGCTGAAGTTCACCAGAGGTAATTACAAGGAACTAGCAGGGTGGCCTCACAAATGCGAGAACATCCTCTATACAATAGCGAGAGCTGACAATGTAGTCAAGGGAGAAGAACATGAAACTGTTGGAATTTGAGGTATTTGCATGTTGGGCTTTTGGCCCATAGCCAATACAAATTTTGAAATTCTCTTTGGCCCATTTTTGTGGAATATCTTGTGGGTGTGCTAGTGGAGCTAAACTTTAGTCCCACATTACTAGTTTAAGAACAGTTGCACCACCTTATACACTAGGCTGTTTTACTACTCACTAAAGAGTGAGAAAATAGGACATCTCTCGCGCACTCCTCTGGCAACGACGACCGCCCGCCTCGCCACGCCACGTGCAGGCCGCGGGTTGCGGGAACCTCAGCATTGGCGACAAGACCGCCGCTGACGCCTCTGCGGCTACTGCCCTCGCCGCCGCTGCTGCTGCTGATCAGGCTGCTCAAGCCGCACCGTATGTGATCGTGATATCTCTCGTTCAGATCTTGCTAGAGTTTATGGTTCTAGCATTCGCAGTAGATTTGATAGGATTATATTGTTTAGATGTGATATGCCCGTCTACTCTGTTAATCTGCATGATTAGTTGTGGTACTGTTTATATGATCATGCTTTATCAGTTTATTATTCGGATTAAATCTTATGAATATTTGCTTATATTTTCTACAATCCAAAGCCTTGATTATAGGCAATTGAATTCCAATGCGGTGGCTTCTGCTACTAGGGATGGAAGCAAAATTTGGACCGTGAATTTTTGAGTAATGCAATGGCAGGACAATAGGCTTGTGGGTCAAGTCCTTGGCCAAGGCAAATAAATTTATATTAGTATTTCCTTTTAATCAAGAAAATGACATGTTTCTTCGTCAGCCATGAGCAAGTACACGGGTGGTAGTAACCAACAGACTCCCCGTAACTGACTCCTTTTAGTTCCACAGAACATGTATGTGCTCCAACATTAATGTATGCCACAAAATGACATGTTTCACGTAAAACCATGTAGATACCTAAAAGCTAGAGCATGGAATGATCAACTTATGATGCAACATGACTTGTGGGGCGAGGTCTAACTGGTTCCCGCGTGGAGAAAAGTTGAGCAAGAGCGCTCCAAGAAAGATAAAAAATATTTAACAAGGGGAGTACAAATTCAAGACACCAAGGATATAAATAGTACAGTATGAAAAAAATTACTAAATGTTGACAATATATGGATGCTCCAACGCACCCGATCGCCTATTGTCGATCAAAAGAGCAGGGATATTTTGATCCACGACCACATCCATGCACATATCCATGCCTCTATGATTGGAAGTTATTTATGGTTGACGAGGAAGTAGCGACCCTCACGATTTGTAGCCAGCACCATCTTTCGTTGTGGCATCTGCAGCGGGGGGTGCAACCGCTGCGGCACCCTTGTAAGCATACAACATTGCAGCGGCCATGTTCTTAGAAGCAGCCTTCTTGGCAACGGCAGCCTCCTCGGGCGAGTCGGCAACCTCAGCCTCCTCCATGTTCTTCTCGGCCGCGCGTATGTAGGCCTTGGACACGGCATTAGAAAGGATGGCCTCGGAATATTTTGAAGCCACATCCTTGGCAGGTGAATCACCAGCAGCAGCAGCATTGGTGTCAGCCGCCGTAGGTGCAACCGCCGCGGCACCCCGGAAGGCATACGCCAAAGCAGATGCCATGTTCTTAGCAGCAGCCTTCTTGGCAATGGCTGCCTCTACTGGAGAGTCGGCAACCTCAGCCCGCTTCATGTTCTTCTCGGCTGCGTGTATGTGGGCCTTGGACGCAGCTTGAGAAACAATGGCGTCCGAATACTTGGAAGCCGCAACATTTTCCGGTGAAGCGCCACCGGCGGCCTCTTTTCCCACTGCCTTGACATTATCATATCCATTGGTCTCTTGCTTTCTCGATGCCGGCCGTGCTACCACCGACACGGCTGTAAGGGCCACCAGCAGCAAAGCCACGACGAAAATCCTTCCAGTTGCCATCGTCGCGATCTAACTTATTTGGTTGGATACAAGTTTTTTAATGTAAGTTGTGTAGGTCAAGCGATGAAGACGGTGGATGCATTTATATAGGGTACGTTTTCATGCGCATGCATGCAGACCCATGATGAATCTGTGGCTCCAATTCCTCGCATGCATCATTGTTTGGTCTCCTGTCAACACACTTTGGGGCCTCGCTACATATAGAGAGGAGTATATTTAGTAAGCCCACGTGACTTCTTTGGCCCAAGGCAACCCACACGTGGCACTTAGACATAATAAAAAATAGGTACGTAACCATATATATATTTGACATGGTTTGTATGTATGCAGATATAGAAGCGGAAAATGCTTTTGGAGGCCGAACTCAATGGAGTCCTTTATTTCAAAATCGGAAAATGATATTTCAAGTTTCAATAAACCGGGAACAATATGTATATGTAGGTAATAATGTATACTTCAAGCATGAAGTCTCAATCAAATATACATTGTATTATGAGCTACAGACAAAAAACAATCTGAGAAGCTTTGAAGGTGTTTACCGTTCACACACTTAGATCTGTAATTTGTCTTTTTTTTGTAGTGTAGAATAATCATATTCCGGATTGACACTTTTCACGCTTCATGTATATATCATTCCCTTTGTATACATGTCTTTTCTGAATTTCTTTGTAACTTTGAAATTACATTTTGCAATGTTCAAAATAAAGGGTTATGGTGAGCCCGAGAGCCAAAGTCTTTTTGTGAACAATGTTTAATTATTTGAAGGGTAGATGATCCGGGGCCCGCGGGCCAGGGTTTCGTCGGAGAAGGCGGTTTGGAGCGTCAGAATCCATCCAAACCTTGCATGTGAGCCCATTATGTGTTCATAGACATGTTTCAAGGATGAAATAGCCAAATAATAAAGTCCCAGGTGTGTCAATGACCGGAGCCACCAACAATGCGGGGATTCGAAGGTGAGGGGCACACGGTGGCGGCGGCGACGAGGGTTGGGTATGATCGTGAAATCAGGGAACGTACGTACACAGTTTCTCATGACTCGTGATTCTTTAAGACTAGCCTCCTGTATTCTAAAATCAGAACTAGAGGCCAACTAATCCTATGTCAAACCTTGATAGAATGTAATCAACAGTTTTAATCAACGGTTAGAAAAAATCAGAGGCAACGGAACCTGGCGGCACAAAAGTTCCGCCCCAATCACCGTAAAACAGCTCAATTAATATATATAACATCAGTTTTTGTCTACATGGACATATGGTCTGTTTTCATGGTTGAAAAAAAAGATGTGGCCGTTAGTTTTGATTTTTATACTTCTTTCTAAACTTTCTGTTTCTAAAGCGTAACAATAATACAAAACTGTAAAGGGGATGTAGTGACATGATCACGAGATTCTGATACGAATTGTTATGAGAATTAGGGATTACCCGAAGCATCACCGGCCACTGGGGATTGCTTCATTTGATAAAGCAGGAGATAATGTTGCATTATAGCAGTGCTGGCTTTGTAACGAAGCCTAGAACGGAATGACCACGAGATATTGCTAAAGTAACATGAAGCTCAAAGAAGTAAGAGGAAACGGCGGGAACCGTTACCTGACATCATTCAGACAGGACCGCTTGATCTTCATAAATGAAGCGGTATCGCCAAATCTCAACCGTGTGTTAAATGACAGAGAAGTTGAGGGTCAGGTATGCGATAGGAGAGTTGTGGTGGCGGGCGGCAATGAATGAATTAAGGGAATCGAGGAGACAATGAGGGTTGGCTCTAGCCTCTGGGTCAGGCATGCGTGCGCTTTGGTTCTTTGGTAGCTGGGTTGAGCGATGGCCGTTGCATCGGTGTGCCGTGGATGATTCCGACCCTATCTTGTGCGGGAATCCGCGGGAGGTTGTTTCGTGCGATCTGATTGGCTCCAGCGATTGGTTTTCTTATGTTTCCGAAGAAAGTACTGCTGGAGAAATCAAAAGGAGAGCTTAGACCACAGCCCACCCTTTGAATCCCACATGCATGTACGAGCACACAAAATATATGCATGATTATCGTACCACCTCTTATCTTCATCATTCGCTAGCTTGCACACATAATCCTATATATCATAACATGAGGTGTCGTTTCTCGGTATATAACAACAGTATACTATGTACCAAAATTCATCCTAAGAGATACGCACGGGTAAAATGTATCTGCTCTAGCCCAAGACATATGCCCGGCTTTGTCTTGGACTTTATCAATCCTCCCTCCCCTCTCCTTTGTTTGGTTGTGGCGACACAGGTGGAACATAAAAAGAGACTCGTTAATTTGCCGGTCTCTTGCCGCCTTGGTTTGAGCTTTGTTTCTAAGCAAACTCAGCAAACTTGTCCTTGCAGCATGATGTCACGTAGGATGGCATGCATGCCTGCATGTACGTGTAGATATATTAGGATGCGAGCTGCTGCCTAGCTCGTTTTGGTGGTGATTTCTAGCTGGTCGTTTTAATTAGTTAGCTATGGCTAAACTAAACTTGGCACATATGTATGTACGTGTTATTGCAGTAGATATGATGAATTAAAGGTGTTTAGAAGCGTACATTGGCCTCGGTAGCTTTGCGTGTTATTAATATAGACGTTACCGCAGCCAGGGATTTACACAAGTTGGTACAAACAACCTAATTTAGTTAATTAGCGTACAAATAAGGTCTACAATCTAAACCGAAACCAACAGATCGACTACAATCTAATCTATCGATTTCAACATGTTTACCAAACACACGTGACAACGCTACATGATACAAACAAATATTTTAACAGTAGATACCAAATTGTTGATGCAGATTTTGTATCTTTGTTTATTAAAGGAAATAAAGCATTTTTGCCAGAATGTATCTGTGTCGATGTGATGAGCATAAAAAGGTTCAGTTATCATAGTAGCTAGAGTATTATATGTACATAAAAATTCAAGAGGAGTTTCATGGAACACACATCGGTATACAAGGGAAAATAGAGTAAACCACATTGTTTGTTACATCAAGTAACTAGTGTTCATGCATTGAATATAATTCCACCTTTAAACCACCAATTCTGGGTGGAAGAGCCAAGTATTTTGCCCAAAAGACTTACACAACTGCGATGGGCTAGAAGTACATGACTTGAGGTTGAAAACCTCGCAGGTGTCCATCGAAATAAATAACATCCTCCTCCACCTCCCCACAAGGCGCGGCGACACACTTGGAGAAGTTGAGACTAATAAAGAGTGCTCGACCACCGCCAAGCCCTCCAGTCAACGGCATCCAAGCACCGGCGATGGTGTCTGCTTCCAAGACTTCCACCCCTAGAGTAACGTATTCAAAGGAGGGTGAGTACATTTGTTGATGATGCCTCACCATGAGCAGCTTCCCACGTGATTCGATGAGATGCCGACTAGTGATGCCATATGGTTCCAAAAGGTGAGCTGACCAGTTCAGGCCAATGTTGTCATTTGGGTTTGGTGCCTCGTCATCCACTTCATCATTGGGTGCGGCTGCCACATTATCCTCATCATCATCATCGTCGCGTCCTCCTCCTTATTCGGTGCGGCTTCCACCTAATCATTCTCAGCAGCATCACCAATATCATCGCCATCATCATCATCACTCCACACATCGTATCCATTGTAATGTGGCGGTTGTTTGATGAGGCGCTTTCCCATGGTGACCACCGGTATTCTTTCACCATCTAGTGCGAGATCAAAGGGAATTAGGTCCTCACCCTTTGTGATGGCATAGAGTTTCCCTTGAAGGAATGCAAAGTCGATGATATGGGTGTAGGGATGTGTCCGTGGCGGTGGCAACCACACGCCCTTCCCTGGGCGGATCACCATGAAAGCATGCTTCATGTTGTTGGTGATGACGGCGATGAGGTCATCGGCATCTGAGCGCATGAGGAACTTGTAGATTTTAGATTCGTGGTTGCCCATCACGGCCTCTATCTCGGGCAGCGGCACGGTCTTGTTGAAGAACAGGTTGAGCAAGATATACTCGAAAGAGTGTCCATCCTCGCCCTTCTTGCTTAAACGGACCGCGAGCCAGTCGTCGGTGGAGCCGATGGTGTCACGGCGGCAGGACAAGGAATGCAGGCGTCGATTAAAAGGTGCTCAACTGTAGCACGACCTGGGCCTGCCACCGATTATTATCCGGACACCGAGACAAAATAGTCGAACTCTACAGAACGGTTTCGGCATGGGAGCACTGTGCTGCTCTACAGAACGGTTTCGGTCCGATTACAGTGCGTACTTGTAACATGACCGAATCCCGGCCCATAGATTCATCTTCCACTAATTAACGAGATAAGTTTTGGCTTCCGCGTGCATTGTAATCCTTTCTGGGACCGGGTTGCAATATTATGGACCTTCTTAATCACCTCTGGCGTTGACTAGCCCTAGTAGTCCATAACCGTAACAAGCTTTTTTTCTCTGAGATGATGTGGGACATATGGTCCGCGTTGTTATGGTTGAAACAAAACTTTCTATATAAGAGCTGTTTTACGGTGATTGGGGCGGTATCTGGTGGCTCTAAAGTTTGTCATTGATTAAAAAAGTTGATTACCGTCTATCAATCTTTGACATAGGAGCAATTGGCCTCTAGTTCCGATTTCAGAATACAGGAGGCAAGACTTAAAAAAATCGTTTCACGAGACGTGAGAAAATGCAGAACCGGCATCCCCTGAATACCCGATCGTACCCGCACGACGTAAGGCGCCACCGGAGCTGTTGCGGCCGCATAGGTACATCATGTAGTTGGACATTTCTCTACATTGGATTTCCCTCTTTTGATGACATAAATCTTGCGGCACCGAGATCCATTGTCCCGCTATTGGTTATTGGTCAGAGAGGTGTCTCGACCATGTCCCCTTATTCACGAACCCGTCGGGTCACACACTTAATGTTCGACATCACTAGAGTTTAGAGAGATAAGAAGATTGTGAAATCGAATTGTTCCGGAAGAGAATTAATGATTTATTAATTATTTGACCTAAAAATAATGTTTAATTAGAAGAAATAAATAAAGGGGAAAAAACAGCCACAAGAAGAGGCCTACATGGGCAATTTGATTGGGCCCATATAGGGGGCTCAACGTGTGGACAAAGGCACAGAAAATGAAGATAGAAAAAACAAGGAAAAGGCCAATGGTTGAGCTGGCCACGGTTTGATCACGCCTCGCACGCACGCCTCGAAATTGGTATACACCGCTCAACGCGGCGCTAGCACTTCGGCACCGCACAGGGCTCCCCCTGTTAGGCCGGCCCAGTTCGCGAGTGATGTTTTTTTCGTTCTTTTTTCTGTTTTCCTTTTTCTTTTTTGGTTTTCTTTTTCGGTTTTCTTTTTTGGGTTTCTCTTTATTTTTTTATTTTTATGTTTTTTGAAACGTTCACTCTTTTGTGAAAACTCTCACGTTTCAAAAAATTAGTTCATGATTTTTAAAATTGGTTCATGAATTTGAAATGGTTCATGAATTTTAAAATTGGTTCATGATTTTTAATATTTAATTGATTTTTTTATTTAATTTTTGTTCATAATTTCGAAAAGATTGGTTCAATATTTTAAATTTGGTTCATGATTTTTAAAAAAGTCATGATTTTTTAGAAAAAATAATCAATTTTTTTTCGCTTTTTAAATTGTTCATATTTTAATTTATGTTTTTGAAAAATGTTCACATTTAAATAATCATTATACTCTGTATAATGTTCAGGGTTTGAAATGAAAAAGAAAATAAAGAAAAACAGAAGAAAAAATGGGAAAGCCTTACCTGGGCCGGCTCTATAGCCACGTGCGTGCGCGCGTCGCGCCCGCGCCGCTTAAAGCGGCATATATCACCTCCCCTCCCGCACGCCTACCGTCTATTAAAACATATACGGGCCGGGCGGGTCACGGTGATCCGATCGGCCGCCGCCCGTAGCCCCCTTTTCCTCTCGCTTTGCCTCTAGTTTTTGCCTACTATTTGCCCCTTGTGAATGGGTAAA